>JAINUG010000040.1:1862109-2462109 GCA_029706075.1 Aldrovandia affinis | reverse complement strand
AAATTTTTCCAACCAAATCACAGCTCTGTTTCAATACTAAGATTGGAGGAATTTAAAGTAAGTAGCAACGGTTGATCGGGAAGTCCGTTCATGTAAATGGAAAGGTAAACTGGATCTTACACTCTAGATATGTCAGCACTTCACTTTGATCACTGTTTTATACTATCCCATAACTCTGGGCTTGTGGCACTAATCTATTTTTGCCTTGAAGATTTTGAAAGTCAGACACATACATCTTCAGTAACTCAGTAGAGCTCTTAAAGCACAACTGCATTTATCATTAAAATTATTCAGAGCAAATGCGCTGCACAGTCACTGCGTTATATAACTGCTGTCATCTCTCTGCCTCTCTCTTTATCTCTGTCTCTCTCTCCCTCTCTAAGTTTATGGAAAAATGGCTTAATTGGAATGACTCAGAGAACCCAAGGCCTAGGGTGGTCATTATGGTTTTTGCTCTGTATTCAGGTGTTAGTGACCATCGCCACACTTTTGACATGCTTCTACAAAGCACATAGAAGCTGCTTTCAGATGTTTCATACCAAACCTGTTATACAATTTTCGTAAAAAAGCTAAAGAATACAGGTTTGTCAAGTGAATATTTTCCAACCAGAAAAGTATGAAGCAGATTTTTGATTCAGTAGGCAGTGCTGCACATTGGCCATGTTTGACGAGCCTTCAGTAGGTATGGAATGTACTCTGTATTACATATGCATGACCTTTGGTTTGCCCAGATTTAGCCAAGTTAAGAATGTTGGAATTAGGACAGTTTACAGTCATAATTTAAACTGCAGAATTCTTTATTTATTTAATGCGCTTCAGCCAACCTTTAAACCTGTACTGTGACCATACTGTATGCCTCCTCATCCTGTCTGCAACAACCAATGATTAATTCACGGTGCAAGCTGTTTCAGGAAGTTTAATCTTAGGAAAACTATGGCGCAATGGTCGCATGCTTGGTTTGAATGTACAACGATTTCCTCTTTCTGGAAGTGCACACCATTTATTGGGTTGATATCTCAAAGATATGTTAAATTAGCATAGGCAGCACATACAGCAAAAATGCTAGCATGTTTGTGTGTCGTGAGGTGATTTTGTAAATTGAAAGTAGTACCTGAGGGGGTTTGTTTGAAGTTGTTTGTTAATCATTGAACTAGTAGCTCTTACTAAATATTACTTATTTTGTAATGTTTTCATTATTCACTTATGACAAAATTATAAATAATCACATTACTTTATGGGGAGAATTTTAGGATTGTATTGCTTATAATTGCTATATACCTTAAAACCAACTGGAATAATTTAGACCATCGTAAAGCCCAGCTTTCTAGCTTTATAACGATATATGTTGCGTCTGTCAACATCAAAGTATGTTTGATGAGGATCCAATTTTGAGCTTCCTCACCACTGTTTCGCCCAAAAGGTGCTGTGGGTGGTACCTTGGCTTTGAGGGAGTTAAATGATAATATATGTTTAAAAAAAAATGTGAAAGCAACGGTCATCCAAAGGTCATGTGAATTTGATTGCAGTCAGTGTCCATTACCATTGGTCATGTGGTTATTTGGTTACCACTACAGCTCTATTACAATTACTGGGTAAAAATACTGCCAGAATTCTTTTCTTGCTGATGAGGCCAGATTTAACATTAATATCCCTTATTTTCAAGGTAGATTCGGTTTTCAGTTTTGCTCCAGTCATTTATTATAATTGCCAAAAGCAATTCACATCCATGATTGTGCAAACACTAATGTGAAATGTGAGTGACAACACTTTGTCACACACACACCAACGCACTGAGAAATGAATTGCACATTTATCTAAAAGGAGAAAAACGTAAGGTTGAATGGGGAAATAAAAAATAAAAAATAAACACATGCACCTGGTCCGAGGTGCATCAACATGCTAAGCATCACAAGGTTAGCGAGGTTTGAAAAAAATAATAATAATTAAATTGTTTTAAAAAAAGTCCCTGAATCATTTTCATTACTTCGGCACGTCTGCGTCCCTTAAAATATATTTTCCCTGGCTAAATATGCACATTGGTTTAGATGATTTAATATTCCATCTATTGGTGTCAGAGAAGGGGGGAATTTAATCAACTATTTGAATGCCGTGGTATTTACTGGCCTCTTAATTCAGGTTTATAAATGGGGAGCGTTAAGTTGCTCTCCTCTCAAGTGAAGATTTATGTCATTCATTGCTCTAAAAAGATGCTTAATCGTGGGGTTTAATACTGGATTTTATACATCATTCCTGCGTTGGTTCCCTCCCTGGCTGCCTGTCTGCCATTGTAGCAATCAATACAGCACATTAATGGCTGCTTTGAAAGCCCCGGACGCCTGGGCACTGATTGGAGTGATGGAATACTCATGCTTAATTAATTAACATCCAGTCGGGTCTTGAAGTGCAACCACAACAGATTTAATCATATGGCAAATATTAATATATACCAATAATGCCCACTGCTTTGTCACACATGCCCATTTGCCATATTTAGTTGCTAGTTACATTTTAAATCCCGAATACCATAGTTTTTTACAGAAATGATCGTATATTTTCTATTCCTCTGACTGACTAATTCCAGCAAGAGGAAGACACAAAACACTGCAAAACTCTTTTAAGCTCATATTTCGCTTTTATTAGGCTGAGGGAATCCTTAGTTGTACAATCCTTCGGCTCTGTCTGTGGTGATGCTAGCTAACTAAACACTAGGGGGGATTGGAAAATAAAAGTCTATCTGCATGTACTAAAGCTCACTGATTGTGTTTTTAAAATAAATTAATCAACAATATAATATATTTTTTAATATTATGTATTATGTCTCCTACGTACCTTCTATTTCTGGATTTCGATGTGTGGAATGATATCTGAAAGTTATCTGCATGATATCTGGAGACCATTATACCACAGCTTCGAATACCCACCCACCCAGCTGATGAGGACACAGAAATGTCCAAACCCATTTTATAAATTCTTATTAAGCGTTGTTACAGAAGTTCAAAGGAATTTGCAGTTGGCACCAGAAGAGTTCATTTTCTTGGTTTGCGTGCAATGCTAGCATGGCTAACATTAGCATCTTCTGCACTGCTGTTCAGTTTCCACAGTCATAGGGCAAACTCATTCTGCTCCAACACCGTCTGCTGGCTGTCAGCAACTGATACAGGTGTTGACGTTATTGCCTCTTCCGCCACTACTGATGTGGGTTAACGTTTTTGAGGACCTGCATCAGACCTGAATCTAAAATTCCCTCTTTTTCAAAACCATGCAGTATGAATCAAAGTTAATGCAGTATGGACATGGAACACTGACAATTTCCATAAAATTGATATAAAGCTAGAGAGATTGAAGTAAACACAGATGATTCTATAACTGCCCTTGGAAATTATTGTGCATGGGTCAAACGGGTCCACTGAGTGGTTTGTGAAGAACCTACACACACGTACACAGAATAATTAAATAAAATAAATAAATTCACCACGATGACTCATAATATAAATATGGTGAGCCTTTCTGAGGCTAATTACTGTGTATTGACAGCCGGAGGACCAAATCGAATCTGTTGTGGCTGCAGTATTTTAACAGACTGCCCCGAGCTTAAGTGATCAAAGTGGGGAATTGAACCTGGAACCTACAAGCCCACACAACACAACTTCTTACCACGACCCCAAGGAATGACTTCTCTATTTATGAACAACAGACTGACGCACACCAAACGGCACTAAACACATTCAATGTCATGAATATGGTACCATGGTATCACTCACTCACACACACACCCAGTCAAATATTAGTATTCATCAGTATTACAGTAACTCAAAATGTTCTATATTTTAAAGTGTGAAAAAAACTGATCATTCGATCATTCACAGCTAAGGCTGTTTTTACATTTAAATTGAGATTCTTGTGGGAATAAACAATATTATTGAGGGTAAATACAGATATACTGTATATGGTCAGATTTATGTTGTCAGTTTGTAAGATTTTATTGGACAGGGTGCTATTCCGGGTAAGGGGAAAGCTCTGACAGTTTACACTATAACAAATAATGATTTACATATTATGGATTAAAAACAAATATATACATGTAACATACGTGACCATTAAGTGTATATATTTCCATCACTTATTGCTGTTCTGCCTGTGACATTTCTTAGAAATGTCCATGCTAAAAGTGTATCTCTTCTCATAGAAAACACATTCAGTATATATTTATACAGTATACTGTGTATATATATATAGATATAGATATATATATATACATACATAAACACAGTGTTAGAAAATATTTTGATATTTTATTAAAAATGCAGCAGAAAAAACTTTATACAGGTGTCCAGCCAGAAATATCATCTATCACTTAAGGCAAAAACTGAAAACAATATGAGACAAACGGTAAAATCTAAAACCCTACATTGAGACCCAGGGTGTTTTGAAGGGTCGGTTGTCTGGAGGGGGTTCCTTTGCTCAAATGTACAAGTCTAGCAGTATAATCCTCCGCTGTGATTTTTTTCTTTTTCTTTTTTTTCTCTTTTATTCTGAAGTAGATGCATACACAAAATAATTTGGATTAATGGTTATTTTCCGTGTGTCCGTTATTAATAATATTTCAGCTCATTCAAAGCAATTCACTTGCTTTTTAACCCCAAAATATCACAAGCTTGGCACAATACATATTGCTAGCATATGATGATTTGAAATACCAAACACATATTCATTTACGAATATATCAATCTAATATTGATAACAACATCCACTGCCTCTTTCTAAATGATACGATGCTGGTCACTTTTGAAGCTGAGGCAGTGTTTAGGTTGCTAAAGAAAAAAACAATATCTATGAAAATACTGTATGGAGAATCTGAAAAGAAGGGAGCGCTCTTTCCTGAAATTCGGCTATGTAATGGAACACAGGAAAAAATAGATGATCTGTAAGATATATGCTTTTAAACAAATTTACAGCATTTGCTTTTTTTATTTCAAAACAATTAATTAAGCACTGTTTTGATTTATAAAATAAAAATCAATATTTAAACATCTCAAGTGAAAGCACAAGTTCCTTAAAAGCCATATTTCAACTCAAAACAACAATAAAAGCAATTTTGTTCATTTTTTTTGTATTTCTTTTACTCACAGCTATTTACATTTTTTTTTTTCATTTTTACAAAGTTTGTTTATACAATTCAGGCTGGGAAATTTGCTCCGATCTCCACCATTTCACTAATTAGTCCAAGACAAGTTCAAATCCTTTGACTTTAGTATTGATAACTTTTCCTTCAGTAGAGTGGCTCCTCTCAGCAGACAAGGTGTGGCACAAACAATGCCTCGATGTTACCTCATGATCACCTGCTACAAAAAAAATACACTTCATATGTATTCTCTACACCAGTGTTGTGAAATTGAAAACTTTTAAAGTCATTGATTCAATGTTTTTTGTTTTTTGTTTTGTTTGATCCTTTTGGAAGTTTATATCTGAAAGCAGTAGTACTATAGTGACATTCACTTTTCACATTTCACAGGTAAGTCAAGTTCAGCTCCGATATTTAATTTTAAGAAGGCTCAGTAACAAAATAACATCTTATCTTCTGTAATCAGTCTCCATTGGAAAGTTAGGGTTTTCTCTCATTATTATTATTATTTTTTTCTTACTGTAAATAGGTTTCCGATTGTGGCCTCTGGCCAGGACAGATGCTTGCACGGAGCTATACTCGCATGGTCGAGTGTGCGTGGAGGAGGTTGGTACTGTTCCCGGAGCTATACTCGCGTGGTTGAGTGTCCGTGGGGGAGGTTAGTACTGTTCTGGCTGCCGCTGTAGGTGTTGAAGGGGTGCAGGGGCTGCATCCCTGCCAGGGAGTTGGGGATCATGGTGATGGTGTTGGGGGTCATGAGCGGGATGTCATCGGGCGAGCGACGCAGCGTGAGGGCATAGTCCGGCGGGCAGGTGAGCCGGAGCGTGTCGTGAGCCTGCAGCGACTCGCACTCGTGGTCGTGCTCCATCTGCTTCATCTGCATGGACATGATCTCCTCGCCCTGGATGTGCGTGATGTCGTTCGTCACGTTCCTCTGCGGGCTGGGCCGCCGGTTCGACTCATGCCGGCGCTTGTCCTTCTTGTAGTAAAGTGCGGCGAAGGCCAGGATGTTGAGGAAGAGCAGCGAGGCGCCCACGGCGATGGTGACGCTCAGCTCCGTCGAGTAGTCGCGCTTGTTCTCGATGATGACGGCGGTGTCGCCGGGGTCCACCGTCTTCTGCTGGTCAGTCACCTGCTTGGTGTTGGCGGGCGGGACGACGGGGTGGCGGGTGGTGGACGGCCACGTCTTCCCCTGGAAGCGCTTGGTGTAGGAGAAGGGCGTGGTGTCCTGCGGGGGGATCTTGGTTGTTGTGGATACGTACTGGAACAGTTCGTTGATGTTGTGCAGGTGCGGGACCAGCTCCAGCCAGAAGGCCACCTTGGTGGCCCGGTAGTGGTCCCGGACCCGGGGCTTCAGGCCGATGTGCAGGTACAGCTGGTCCTTCGGGTTGTATTTGGACCACGCCACCTCCTCGAAGCGGTTTGGTTTCGTGTGGATGAACTTTGTGTCCTGGGGTACCGGCTGGTTCGGATCTCTAGAAGTTCAAAAGAAAAAATATACCATCAGAAATATATAAATTATTAAACCAAAAAATATGCAATTTCTGGATTTCGATGGTTAACGGTGTAAAATAATAAAACTCAAGTCTCTGGCTTTCAGTACATCTTTACTGCCACTAGAGGCATGTACGCATGGTCTGAAGATTGTGTAGAAATACGCACTTTTCCTCAAGATGAAATTTGAAGTCAAAAAATTTGCATAAAATTGAGCATATGCAGTTTAGGCAAACATCTGTGTGTATGCACGGTTGATCAACGTGGCCTCAGGCCTCTATTTGGATAAATATTTTCTAATCAGAGCCTTTATGAGAGTCTTTTCATACATGATTTTCATGAGAAGGAGAAAGCAAGGTCATAGATTTTATTTTTTTGGTAATGATAATCAGTGCAGGATGTGCTATTAATACATTTTGTTTCAAAATCTGTAGTATGGGTTAAATAGATCCCTTAGTCTAAACCCTCATAAGAGAAACAATCAAGTACATGGAAAATGCTCCCAATACATTTTATGGAAACTGAATATACAACAAAAATCATTTTTAAAGCAAGAAATGTAGATGTTCCTTTATCACAAATCCAAAACCCATTAATTAAGGTTATTGTTATGAATCAATTATCCTTTTTCTAGCAATTAAAAAAGGGTTAACATTAATTAACATTGCCATTAACGAAAACACTGAATATTATTTTAATGAGAAGAATTTTGCTGCCTGGACAGAAATTAATGTTCAAAGATTTTGAATCCCCAAGGTTAATGTTCGAAGGCACATGCATAAAACACTACATTGCTGTATAATAGTGTGAATAAGACAATCACTTTAAGAATAGAATATATTCACTTTTATGTGTAGGGCTTTCAAGGTCGTATGTATAAGCACAACCTTGAAACCATTGCTGAAGGTGGACTGGGAAACCTAATGCAACAAAGACACACTTCAACTGCTCCACAGTATGAGTGGTGATGGCTTTCACCCACACCCCCTGGGAGGGTTACTCAAGAGGAAAGACTTCCTGAAGACCAAGAAACAATGCAGTCAATATTATCTTCATTGTTATTTATTTTTATTTATTTTTTACACTGAAAAAAACTTTTTTGACTTTTCTTTTTCAATTTGTTTATTTAGAGACTGAAAGGAGGACTACTCAATGTAAAAATTGTAAAAGTAAAAATATCCATCTATCTATTTATCTATCTATCTACAGTATTTATCTAACTAAGGTGTTTGCTTGCATTTCCATGTTTGCGCCTGAATGTATGGTTGGTCCGACCAGCTCCAAACTCAACCCAAATTTCCACATAAAAAATACAGCAAACGCCCAGCGGTATCGTTGAGCCACTCAGGCGCACTGACAGCAGTGCCGGTCTCAACACTGCTCTTTATTTCTCACGAGGAAGACAATGACTTACACATTTCCACTCCATCTCTGAAGTTTTGTAACGTGTTGGTACCATTAGTCTGCACGCAGAACAGAAACAGCACACACACGCAGCGAGAGATTATGGCTCTTCTGTTTCCTTAACAATAAAGTAATATTGGGGGTTTGGGGATGGCATTGTGCACAGGAAACTGTAAAGGGAACCGTTGCAATTGTTTTGTTCACGGTCCGCACGCTTTTGGGAAAAGAGTTTATCTATGCAGTATATATGCTCAGTAGGTTTTTGGAATGTTCTGAGACCATTGGAGGTGGATCAACCAAGTACCCCACACCACCAACTCGCTAGTTCAAATGTATATAACTACCCAAATATGTAACTAGATAAGTCATCTTGTTAATTAGGAAAACAGACGTATTGTATGCTTATATTAGAGGATTAAGGATAGGAATATGCCATATGTGTCTACTGGAAAATATAAGTACTTGGCTGTAGAGAAATGAAGTCAATCAGTGCCAGGTACCTGCTAACCCGATGCCTTCCCTGCTTCAAACACCTTTTTATTTATGCTAGATGGGAAAAATGTGTTTTAATACGATATGCCTACATGAAGTTATCACGGTTTCTGACCTGCTGTTAAGACGGCCTTCATGTGCTCCAGACTCAATGATCAATAAAGCCCTAAGTGCCCATCTCTTCAGGTTCATATAATTGCACAATAAACGCACCAATCTATAAAACATGTTATCACCATACCTCCAACCTGTATTTTATGATAATGGCGCAAGATTATTCTTAAGGGGTTCTGATATCTCCTAAAGCCATGCGGTTATCTTACGGAGAACACATGCAGGGTCATAATTAATGTGTGCAATTCAACCCTATAAATAGTGTCTTGTATACACCGCTTTTTTCCCCTGGAGCAAATAGAACATATACCCTTGTGGGGTTTTTTCATTTGTTCATGTATTTTCATTCAGTTTTATCTCAGTTTTTTTGCTGACACAAAGGCTCAATACTGCCTTAAAGGACTAACTTAAATTTGCAATCGCAAGTCCAATTAATGCAAGCGATTGACTCAGTTTACCCCAGTGTTTTATGGTAAGCTACACGAACACCTTTTAAAATCAGTACAACTAACCTCAGGTTGTTCCCCTTTCTCTACTTCATTTATATCTATCCATCTTCAATCTCAATGAAAAAATCATATGCTGTTATGCAAATAAATACTTTTTCAGCACTGCTTCAGATATTAGTAAACAAAATGGAGGCATATTTAATGATGCATACATTCATTATAATAACATAGGCAGTGCAAAAAAGTAGCAAACAGCCAAACCCAAATCAGTTATTGCTAAGCTAGGTTCTGTTAATTAGCGTTTTTCAGCAATTGATTTCAACCCTCTCTTAAATGGTACCTTAAACGGACATCCTTGTTTAAAATCAATAACAAAAAGCTTATAAATCAACAGAAGTATGAGTCTTTAAGACTTCAGGAAATGAGACTGACATGACCTGCTCTATAACTCCTCTAATACCGATAATGGTTCCTCTGAGAACATAATGGCGATTCTGTAATTGCCAGCTATGAGACGTATGAAGTGAGTCAATACACAAAATAGATACAGCTTTAACACATCATTTTGTTGTTAATGCTTAGCATTCAGATAAAAGCTAAGCTACTGACAAGGGAATATTTACAATCGCTAACAACGACTATGATTGTATTGCTTCCCGCTGACTGCATCAGGCACGTGCTTCCTGACTTCCCCAAATTCTTAGAACGTATTTGGATGAAATGCTACTCTCTTTTTTTCAATCTGAGGAATGTGCCATTTCATTACTGCATTTTCCTTCTAAAGGAGCAGGGACATGAACAAAGTGATGGCAAGGCATGTTATAGCAAGGGCTGCAGGCCTGGATTCATCCCAGAAACGATGTCATATCCTGTGCAGACTTCCAGGAGTTCTTGAAAACCCAGAGTAGCTTAGATCAGCAAAATGCCAGCTGAAGCACTGCCTTATCACCGGAACCGCCAACGCCATCAATTTGATGGCACTCACTTTAAAAATGTAAATGTCCCTGCCACTATGCCTGTTTGTGACTTCATGACTTCCCATAAACATATTTTTTTAACATGCCCTCCACATCAATGGGCAGTTTTGTAAATACGCCCAAGTATTTTGTACGCCCAAGTTGTAAATACATTTGATAGGCTAGTCAAAACCAACCAATTGTTTAAATTCACTTTGAGAAAATGAATTTCTTCCATCTTGCATCCTCAAACAAAATGTTGTTGCAAAATCATACCAGTAGACTGATGAGCTTGAGTAATAAACTGCAATTTTTATGATATAAGTTCCATAGTCGTGGAAGTGCAGTGCTTTCTGTAGCTTATCGCGGTGAGGAAAATGGTTACTGTTTGAATTTGTTGAGGTTTCTATCAGTATTTATATATGAATTCATAGTTACTTATTAACTATTCATGAATTATTATTATTGATCATCTATAATTTAGGAAGCCTACCTCCTAGTCCAAAGCCACTGGTTCTCTATTATGGAAAGTTCACTTGTGCTGATTACATTTTAATGTTGGATATTGAACGTTTTTCAAGCACCTACTTAAAGAGCAGGGAGAATTTTGCTAACACATCTATCAAATGTCTTGCCAAAGAAAACATACTCAATAAAAGAAAAGTACTACCAGTCTGCAAACTGATAGAGCTGTCAATACATTTCTTGCTGCACTTGAATCAATTGGAAATATGCAGAATAACAGCACGAGGCACCTCAATGCCTCTCATATGGTGGTAGGCCAAAGGTTCATTTTATTCAGTGATGGTACCTTTAGTACTACGATGTCGCTAAAATATTTGTTGTTGTTTCTAATTTACCTAGGGGACAAAGAAAATTGCAGACTTTATAGTAATGATGTTAAGAAGCCAGCCTAAGATTTAAAACATTTCAAACAAACTAAAAATAATTTAACCACAGCCAATACACAATTGTAATTCTAATATCAAGTTTAAATCAATATTTTCCCACATACCTCCTCTCCCCTATTTTGGACTTGGTTGTGTCAGTGGGAAAATATAATTTCCCCTATGTCCATGATTTAAGGCTCATGTTGTCTCAGGTCTGAGCTAATTTATTGGCATGTTAAATGGCCTCTTCTAATGTCAGGTTTGCTCATAAATATAAATATTTCTCAATCACTGGCAGCAGACCATGAAGTAGCTCAAATCCTTCTGTCCTATTTAGCCTTGAAACAGTGGACACACTATAGTGACCTTCAAATATACTCTACACCTGGTTATGTATGGGATAGTATCTCCTCAATTGGCCTATATAAATGATGCAGATTACCTATATGAGGGTGTTCACTTGTATGTCCTTTCTAATGATGCAGAGACAACAGATTTATTCAAGTTATTCCTCACATCTTATTTTATCACATAGCCTGGAGTGAAATATGTGGTAAAGTAGCTCGTCGTTGAAATGTTTTATTCATGACACATAAAATAAAGAAATAACCGAATTTGGAGATTTTTTTAAACCTTTGCTTGTCCCTTGTATATTCTCAAATAGTTTTCTGAAAATGAATATATTATTGAACTTACCCCGTCTTTGCAAAGTTAGTCCAGTATGTCATGACCACGGCACTCAACATGACGTCGTTCTTGGAGAAGTTGCAGTTGAAGAGGTCCGTGGGCCCGATCATCGGGATGCCGAACACGTACGGGACCTCGTCGCCGTGCGCCGAATCCGCCCAGCTGGGCTTCATGTCGCTCTGGCAGTGGTGGTAGAAGGCGTAGAAGTACGTGGGCGAGCCGTACTGAGCGTGCAGGTCCGCCGTGGCCACGGCCGGCGCCACCCACTGGTGATCGGTGAACAGCGCCACCAGCGTCTTCCTGCGCGTCTCCGGGTTCTCCTTGTCGGCCCAGTCCGTGTACATGAACTTGATGGTTTCTCGGAGGGTGTCCTTCCCCTCTGGGTACCCGTACAGGTGATCGACGAAGTCGGACACGGCGAAGTCGAAGTCATTGGCGGAGACGCCGTCCTCGCTGTCCACGATCCCGTCCACAAACTTAAATCCCTCGCCCTGGTTGACGCCCAGCATGATGTCGTAGTTCAGGAACTCCCCCTGCTCCATGAGGATCTGCGGGTCGTCCGGTATCACGTCCCCGTCGATGACGGGCCCGAAGGCGATGTGGTACTTGGCCGGAGTGATGTTCTGCTCGATCAGCTCCTTGTAGTTCTTGTTCTGGAGGCACTCCACCAGGTCGCTGGTGTCCAGCATGTTGCAGCCCACCTTCTCGGCGAGCATCCGCGTGTATTTGGCGGGCTGGTAGTTCACGGCCCAGCTGGAGAGTGCTGTCCCGCTCTGGATGATGGCTTTCTGGAAAAGGTCTGAGAGACAAGGTGGTCATTAATAAACAACCACACATGACAAATTTAATAATAATTATGCATACAGTTTGAATATACTAAAACGTGCTGTGTATTGACTCATACTCGCCCACATACAAACACACAATTTTATGATGTATGTGATACTCACGTGCTATTGTGCACAATATTACCATGAACCATATGACCACTGGAATCTCTCGGGAAAGGCTGTTGCATATAACTAGTGCAATAAATGATGTGGCTGAACAGCTAAACATTTTACTGAAATTAATGATTTTTAAATTTTTATTTATTATTATTATTATTTTTATAAGAGTTGTGATATGCCCTGGTCTGGATTGAATAATAAGCATAGTGGTGGCCGACTGCATGCATCTCAGAGGACTCGTGTGCCAGTTTCCACACCTCCAAACTGACAGAGGACATAGCATCAGTGGGATAGTTGGTCATTCAGAAAAATGGGGAATAAAAAGATGATAAATAACAAATATAAAATAACTAACAAAATAAAGTTCCCCATGCAGCAGAGAAAACACTCTATTATTCTCTGGCAATAGTTATGTGCCACAAGTATCACAAGAGACCAGACCTACTCCCTAGTCTTCAAGTGCACTAAGAAAACACCATTAAATCTGGCATGGTAGTGGACAGAATTCTAAATGACCAATTCATGAGAAACTATATTTCCAAAATGCAATGTTTCTCAATAATGCGAGTTTGTGATTCAGAAAGGCAGAAAGAAATGAACACAATGAGCAAAACTTCAGCCAAACAGTGTTATTTTTATTTCATGACCCTGACCTCCCTGTTCTCACTTTATCTGAAGAGTTTAGGGCAGCATCGGGCTTAGGGAATAAAACGTCTTACCAAAAGGTTACAGATTTTAATTATGGGTTGGTATGCTGCTGCAGCTGAAAGGGTGCGTAACCTCCAGTAATTATTCATCTGCATAAATACAGTTGATAATATAGTGAAAAAAACTGTTGATACACACAGGTATGCTGACCTGACCTGAGCTAAACGGTTGACCTCAACTTCACAATTAATTTAAAGCCTGTTCCAAAGATTAGTGAACAAAGTGTGTGAAATCTCTGGAGGATAACACCACTTTCCGCCGTGCCGGCAGTTTGAAAATGTGGTTTGTAGAGGGGGAGAATTGAGGTTCTTCTCAACAGCACCAGGAGATGCGAGGCAATGAATAAACCAAAAGGAGATATATATTGCACCGGGAATTTGTTGTGTGTATGGAATCGTGATCAAGATTTTCATGATCAAACTTGTTTTCTTTCAGGTGAGTAATTCTTTTTGACTCCTAGTGAAAGTAAAAATCATATAAACTGTATGTAAATCTCTGTGAATAAGATGCACTGACTAAAGCAAAAAAAAAAGATTTGGTAATACAATTTTTCTGCTAGATATTCATTCCTTTTTTTTCAATTGTGGAAGTAGTTGGCAATCTAACATCGCCAGATTCTCCTTGGAGGCGGCTGTTGCTGTTGTCAGAAGCATGTACTCTCATTGAACTGAGGGGCTGAAAAAAACCCACTCCAGCTCTCACACGATAGCACATAAAAGAATATGCAGATGCCAGAAAGCTTTACGCGTTGTTTATAAGAATCGGTCATATTAACGTCAATGCTATCTGCACACGCACACACCACCCAGTCATATCAAAATCCAGTGACTGTAACACTATTTCACGCTTCAGTGAACCTTCACACACATTCTGGTCTCATCTCTTTGAATCAAATTTGTTTAATATACGTTGCCGTGAATTGTCATACGACATGGCGTCTTTGGAAAGGCACTGTGAAGAAGACTGGCTCTATGCTAAAACGTCACTCATGCTTCCAGGGTAAGCGATCCCCAGTATTCATGAAAAGATGTTTGAGAGCCATCTCGCCCTCCTGAAGTCTCTTTGTCTCGTATATACAGGGGGTAGACTAAATAATGGAAACACTAAATGAAAAAGGAGAGTCTACACATATTAATGGCAATAATGTTTACCAATATGTTTCTGCAATAAAATACATTTAAAAAATCAACTAAATCATCAGCTAAAAACACCATCGCTAGCTAAGATTGTTAGCTAGCTAGTAACCATTTCATGGTTTCAAGTTTAAAAACACCACACAACCCAACTTGAGCTGGTGTCATTAGCTGAAGAGGATATATTCCTGGGAAAGTTGGAAAACAATTCCACTTTTGTAATCCTTTGATGTAAGAAAACAAGTCCTGTTGCTTTTGCAAACTCCTACAAAGATCATAGATCAGCTGTCATGTCCTTTGTCCTTTGAGTCTGGAATCCTCCAAGTTTAATTCTTTTTAATCAATTGATTCTATTAAACCATCCAATTGGATTAATCCAACTTTCACATTTTGGAGTTTTTGCACTCTGAGGTTATCCGGTTGATTTTGTTAATTTAATTCTCTCGAGTCGAGTGTCATTTCCTCTCAAGATCAAAAACAGGCACAAATTACTAATGTAATCATCAGGCAAAGCAGCAAACAAAGTTCCTCTAATTTAGTTGTTAATATTCAAAATTGGAAGATGGCTAGCTTGCTAATGTTAAAGTTCAAGCTTATCTCCCTGCTCCAAAACAGTAGGTTACAATTTCATACAATGGATTTCAACAAATTCAGTCAGTGCGTTCGATTTTGAGTTTAGTTGTCAGACTCATATCATTCGTTATCTGAGAGTTTGAGAGCAATGAAACATACTAAAAATAAAAACCATGCATACCTTCTGAGTAGTGGGAGAGTGTCAGCAAGCTCACACAAGAGGCTCCAGCACCGGACCCAAATATGGTGACCCTCTTCGGATCCCCTTTGAAAGCCTGGATGTTTTCCTTGATCCATCTCAGCGCTTGGATTTGATCAAGTAGTCCATAGTTTCCCTTCGCAGCCTGGTCCCCTGTGCTCAGAAACCCTAAGAAAGACATGGACATTTTTTTTTTAAAGCAATTTGTTTAGAACCACTCTCAGCTCTCAGAAATGTCTTCAGCATACGGACAAAAACAGTATGTCCCTGAAACATGTCCAACCAACGGATTATTTAAATAAATAAATGTAAAAAATATTGAAATGGTTCTGTGTGGCTCAGTAGGTAGAGCATGGTGTTGGCAATGCTTAGGTTGTGGGTTCAATTCCCACTGGGACCATACACTGAAAAAAAAAAATGCATTCACTACTGTAAGTCGCTTTGGATAAAAGCGTCTGCTAAATGGCATATATATATTATATTATATTAAATAAATACTGTGTGCTTGTACAACAACAAATCTATCAGCAAGTCTTTAGTAAAAGTATATAACATTGAGATCTCATTATAAATGCCAGTAATCATTAAATAACTTGAATTGCTTAATACATTCTACACAATATAGCATATTTGCCTTGGCCTCCTAGAATATACGGCAACCATGTGACTAACGCTAACTGCTTATAAACCACATTTTGCCTGATTTATCGACAAAACTGCAAGTGTGCACATAATTTCAAAATCAACTTGTTTTTCACATTTTTCAAGAATTTGTATTATATTATATTGCCATTGTTCCTATACATCATATTTTTGTACTGAGTGGTTAGGTTGTCACATAAGTCTGGTAGTTTATAACATAAGGAATATACATCAATTTGTGACACTGATGTCCAAATGAGTCCAATAAACACACTAGTCGTCAAAATCATTGTTGGTGAAACATGGTTTTCTCTTCATTTAAATTGTATGCTGTGACTATTTATTTATTCAAGTTGACATTGTACTTAATCAGGTTTTTACATTTTAAATACAATTATATGCTATAACAAATACATTTGTTTGTGAGTGAGTCAAACAGAACTTTCTAGAAGTCCTTGGTTTAAGTTACACTAAATATATTTAGGAGGACAAAACATTTTAATACAAATTCTGAAGTGGAGATTTTGACATTCAGTACTTTTAATTATGAAATGAATTTGGGCTCTAATCAGTCTATTCTGTGAGATTTGAACTTTAAACAATGAAATTACAGGTAGTGTCCAACAAGGTGGAAACACTTGGGTAAATAAGGGACACAACGTATTGAAAGCAGGTTCTTCCACACAGGTTGTTCCTGAGTTAATTAAGCAATTAACATCCCAGCATGCTCAGAGCCACGTACAAAAATGCCGGGCAGGCCTGCATAGCTATAATTATGGCTAGAAAATGAGACCTCAGTGACTTTGAAAGAGGGGTACGTTTGGCAGGAGTTTCAGTAATGAAGACTGCTCAACTTGCTGATGTTTCATGAGGAACAGTCTCTAAGGTGATGTTGGCATTGAACTCATCAAAAAAGAAAGAAATCATCAAAAAAGGGCAACTGTGGTCAGAAACGCATACTCCTGGATTGTGACTGCAAATGTCAATCTAGGGTGTGAGCAGGCAGTTTAATTAAGAAACAGTCAATTGACAATGGGACAGAGCAGGATACCATAGTTGTATCAAAACAAATGAGCTACTACCTGTATACGTAACTAGGCAAAAAAGAGTACAGTTTTTACCATTTCTATGAACTTGTAGTTTATTATAGAACAAATGAAAAGTTGGAAAAAAGGCATACTTGCTGAAATGAAAGTACAAATACAAAATTTAACCGCTGCTATTAAAATTACATACGATATGGCTTTGCTCCTTACTCCTCAGCTACCACATTGTGCTGTAAATCAAACCTATAAATGCATACGCATGTTGAGCTTCCCAAGTCCCTCTGTAAACCCACGGCTTTTGTGAATGTACAACAACATGATAAATATTAATACAACTCACCCCACAGTATTACTCAACCTCTGATGTTTGCAATTATCTGTGTGTGATCCTTAGATTGAATATGATGTAGATATACACTCATAAGGTGTATATTTGTAAGCCTTTTTAAATCTCGGAGACAAATTGCTAGTAAATTCTACTAAGAATTATATAAATCCAGGCAATCAGGATTCAGGGGATTTTAAGTAAATTATGCTTGCAGAAGAAAATGACTTTTTTTTTTTTTTTTTTTTTGCTGAAGGAAAGATTCCAACCCAGCAAAAAACCTTCGGTCTACTATGCTGAATATATTTCAGATGCATTGGATTTTGATCTTTATTAGTCATGGGATTCCTAGCGGGAATCTATTTAAATGGATGCCTGTCAGGCAATCCAGTGTACCTTCTTTCTGTTGAATTAGAAATATCACTGCTGACATCACTGTCGTGGCTGACATCACTTCCTCCCCCAAGAACACCTTCCCACATGCCTCTCCTCGCAGCAGAGCCTCAACCAAACTCACACGTTCCTGGGTACAGCGATGGTGGAAAACACACTCAGGCCTGGATTCAATCAGCATTCAGTCCTTGACTCACAATTAAATAGGGTTTTTTTTCTTCACAAACACAGTTTGCCAAGTTCAGCAATTGCCAAAATTGACTGGCCAAATTCTGCGAAAATTGTTGACTGAATCTAAGCCATTACTTTCCAATCGCATATCGACCATTTTCTCACAGATTAGCAAAAAGTCTCATTAAAACAACAAGCACACAAGCATTTGCTATGCCAATACATGTATTTAAAAGACAAAATAAACCACCAAAGCGGCATTATGCTAATATGGTGATATCACACTGTAATCGTTTGTGATTCCACTGCTTGTCATCCACCCCATTTCCATACAGAAATAGACTAAACTGGTTGCTGCAGACACGACCATTTAAATCTCGAAAATGACGCCTTCCTTGTGCTCGAGCACTTGCCGTCATGTCTGAAGTGATTATTAACCCCCTGAGGTCCGTGCTAAGCTTAGAGGTTTGTGATTTTGGCGTGGTCTGATATTTATCTCAAATTCATAAACTTAACACACACTTACTCCAAAGTGTTTGATATTTTTATTTGAAGGACAATCACAGCTACATTTATATGCCATCAATAGTTTGGTCAGTATCATATGCAGCTTGTAAATAGATCTACAAACACACAAGTTATAAAGAGTAAATTTTTCTGCCGTCACAAAAGTTGTGAAAGCATACACTAAACTATAGTGATGAATAGTTTTGCCAATGTGCGTTTGTTCATCAAGATCTTGGTTATGTAAGGGTGTGAAAATTGTTTAGCACATATGAGATCTAAATAGCTAAAAACCTGTTTTTATCAGAACTGGTCATATTTATTTCAGGCTGTGGGAGGGCTATATGCTAATTTACTGAATATTCATGATCCACACCTGAAAGATCTGTCAGATCTCTCTCAAAGGCCATCAGACAAAGACATCTTGCAGAGTAGCCTACGCATTTCTTGCAACCAACAGAAGCCAGTTTGACAACATCCAAAGTCTGTTTGGCATTGGGCACAGGCACATGATCAAAAGTAGCCCGTTTTCTGGGTTTAAGATATTTATCTTTAAACGTCTGTAGGAAAACGAAAGCAAAATCCGTGTCTACGAAGACACGGAAAGACATAAACAAGACAAAACAAAATAACCAACGATCAGGAACAAACAAAACTTATCCAAAATCTCGGAATAAACTAAACGCTGGGAATCTAAACCACAATAAGCATACAAACAAGTTCTCGAGAGGCAAGAAACATTAATCACAATAGGTATTATCAAGCTAAGCTAGATAATGTCCAAGCGCCGAAACAGAATGCCAGCTGGTTAAATATCCTCCCGTTAATTATTCGCAGAAGTCCGCAATGATTCTGATTTTTTCCGTATAGTGTCACAAGACGCGGAATTCATATATTTTCACGAGTATCATACAGCGTCGGCGCTCCCGTCGACCTCAGGGCGTTAAACACTCCTCCGATAATCTTGGACTCCAATTAAACTCATCGGTTGCCAGGCTTTGGCGTGCACACATCAAACGCTTGTTTAAAACAAATTAGAAGGTCGTCTGAATGCATTACAATGTGAGAATCAACTATAAAGCTAATGCAGAGGCCAACGTATGAAGGCTGAACTTTTAAATCTTTAAGATGTTTACCTTGAAGATGGACTAGCATTTTAATAGACTCAGTTTTAATAGTTAAATTGTGGAGGAGGTAATGATACAAAAAACAAAATGTAGATCCTCTATGACTAGTCAGGATTTTAAATTCCAATCATTATGCATGAATTGCAAACCACAAAGATGACTGCAATGAGAATTGTTACTCAATGACATTTGCTTTGTTGGGCAGCCTTTAAATTACATAAAATATCTTCCTCCATGTTATTCCCAGTGTTGTTCATGAGAATAATTTCTCAAATAAATCCTCAAATTGCCATTTCTGTGCTTCAAGATAAAAATCAAGGAAGTGAAACGGGATGGAAGTGGAAGAAACACACTAAATGTGCCTTTTCAACTGAATGACTTTTTGAGAATGTCATGAATGTCAATAGTCAAACAGTGTTAAGAACTGTGTTTAAAACCTGCTGTTCCTGTCTCCACTACTGGGCCATTAAATCACCTCTCAAGACCTGTCCACTGGAGATCCACATAATTATTATCTTATTCCCAATGTGACATAAGTAACAGGGAACTGTAATCATCTGGGTGCTCCACATGTCACTCAGCCGTTGGCTGAAAGTTACATCTCTAAAGCCCTCAGGTCTGTGGATATCGTACTCAACGTTTTAAAGACTGTGGTGATTTTGTTTTCTCCCTAAATGGATTAATACTCCTCTATCTTTCCGTGCAAGCTATAAAAGAGATTTAACTTCAAAAAAGACATGGCATTAGTCTGGCAAAGAATGTTTGAAGTGTAGGCACTAGTTCTGCATATCAAGGTTGTATGTGTGGGTGGATATCTTTTTTGGTGTGTTGAAATATCTTTGAAATATCTGTCTTATATCACAATACACAGAAGAGGTTGCTGAGAATAAGAAATGCAAGGTCAACGATGGGCAACAGCTTTCAGTGCACTGTAATACATGGGGAATATCTGAAATGAGCTTTCAGTGCACTGTAAGACATGGGAATATCTGAAATGAATGCAAACCATATGCATCCAAGCGCTGACCTTCCTGGCAATGCCTTCTTTCTGCCCGATAAAGACAGTGTTGTGTTGAGCAATAATGTGAACTGGTCACCTTCACAGTATCCATTCATATATTCTGACCATTAGGGCACACTGTTGCACAGATGGAAAATGTTATTAAATGGATTTCCTTGCAACCCTTGATGAGTCAGGCTAACATTAGCAGGTGATGTCAGGAGATTTTTTGATTTATGAAATTACAAAGATGTCATAATTGCTCCAATACTGTGTTGGATTTTTCAGAAAGGTCCTCGTTAATTATTGCAGGCAAGAAAGCCTGCTGTGTTCCATCAAACCTAGACATCATGAGGCAATACTGGGTCCAAGAAAATCAACATCTCAGTTTTCATTAAATATCCAATTTTGGCAATGGAATGGCAAGCCCTTGCCGGGGATAATTGTCTCTAATTGACTAAATTATATTATTAGTGAAATGCAAATGTCACGTTGTTGTGTTCACAATGTTTCATGCGGTGTGTTTATAGGAACAATTAATACACACAGCCAGTTGTTTGAATGCTTTCAGTCCGTGTAAAAGCAGATGTGTTCACTGGGACATGCGTTCACGATTCAACCTTACCATAAATGCAGTTGTGTGGGGTTCAACCACAATGCATCAAAGGTTTGAACGCTGACACAATTTAAAAAATGTATTATTAGTTAAAAAAACGATAAAGCCACAGTTGGAATATTGCAGTTTGAGTCCATCGTGTGATGTGAATGTCATGTCATGTCATGATGTTATGTGAATGTGAAATACTGGACCCTGGGGACAGTCGCATCACACGACAGGGCGAAGTTAAGGTCTTGGTAAGGTTAAGGTTAAGGTCTTGGTGTCTTCTTTCTGTTAAGCTAAAAAAATCTTGAAGATTACAGGCCTTAGTGAATAATACTGTAATAAGATTTTTATGTCGGCCATAAAAAATATCACTCTGCACTCTATGCAGCATATATAAAAAACACATTGGATCTCTTTCCTTATCAATAAATATCAGTTTAAGACAAGCTCATGCTTAAACATTCTTACTTTTATTATAATAAACATCTAAGCAAGGATGTCACATTCACTTTATTTGTTTCGCAGATAAGACATATATGTAGCGATTCTATCACAATTATAAATGATGAAATTGTTAAAATCTTGGGGGGAGGTATGTGTGTTAATATTCATAATGCCTAACTGCGCTCACTATCAGTAAAATAAGACAGATTAGTCCCGGATGAAATGTTGTTAATTATTAGAGGGACGGATATAACAGGAACATTTTCAGATTAGCTGAATGAGGTCAGGTTACTACTGTGGAGGAAGTGAGCACAGACAATTTTAAGCTTCTGTCAGTTGAGTGAATTTATCCCTGGGTAGGGAAAGACAGTCCCTCATCTCTGACACTCATTTGTCATGGTTTTTGAAGTCAGTCATTTGTGATATGAGAGTTCATCCAAATATGCAGATGCACTTATGTAAGACATAGTATTATGCAATTGCACTGTAAATCAATATAGTACTTAAATATTTTACATATTTAACCATTTGGTTTTATTTTCAATGTCGGTTATGCGAATAGCTTGCTGCTTCTCTACATTTAAAGCCGTACTCATTAACTGACAGCTACTGTAAAAAAAGAAACACATAGCTGTCAAAGTGCATTGAATATTTTGTAAATATTTGGATGTGTTAGCGTGGGGGATTTAAAAATGGCTGTGAAGTGATTACTCACAATCAAAATGGCAGCGTAATTGCATGTGAACAAGGTGAACTGACATTTCTTTTGTGTTCTGTTCGCATATGGAGGGAGAAGGATATTAGAGCACTGCAGTGCACTTTCAGTTGATGGTGCATTAATAATCCTTCAGATTATTATAAATTACACATTTGTGATGTAAGGGAATATTAAAAAGATGGGTTTTTGTTAAACAAATACTAAATCTTCCATGTAGAACATTGTTTTGTTACATGGGAAGGCCAGCATCCTATATTAACACCATCCTACATTAACACATTAACATAGGTACACTTAATTTATTTAAGTTTCTTCATACTTGACTCATATTTAATAATGCATTCACACATTTAATAATGTAGTCACTGTTACTGAATAATATGCATATGATGAATGAGATCCCTTGTTAACCTTTTGCATTTTAACTGTGCTAACACAAGATGCGCCGAGTGGAAAGAGCAAACCAATACTTCTGTCATGAGCCGAAGGCATGGAGAATCTGCTCATTTACTACATAAAAATAAACAGAGGAAAGTGTCTCACAAGCACCACAATCAACATATCTCAAAAAACTCCCGTAAAGGGAGTAGGAGCTTGGCGCTTCTCCAAAATGTTGAAATATGATGACACTAAGATCATATACAAAAAGTAACTGCCAAAATAAAGGAAACTCCCAATATAAAGTGTTTTAATAGGGCATTGGGCCACCATGAGCTCACACAACAACTTCAATCCACCTTGGTATAGATTATACAAGTGTCTGGAACTTTATTGGTAGGATGCAACACCGTTCTTCCATGAGAAATTCCATCATTTGATGTTTTGTTGATGGTGGTAGAAAACAATGTCCCAGTCGCTGCTCTGGAATCTCCCATAAGTGTTCAGTTGATAACTGAGACAACCATGGCATATGGATTACATGTTTTTCATGGCTATCCAACCAGTCACTGACCACTCGAGCCCTGTGGATGGGGACATAGTCATCAGGAGACCACTCCCATCAGGATAGAAATCCTTCACCATAGGATGAAGGTGATCACTCAGAATGGCTTTGTATATATTGGTGTCTACCTTTCCCTCTAAGGGGTTGAGTAGACCTAAATCATGCCAGGAAAATGCACCCCACACCATAACGGAACCTCCAGAGCATTTCACCATGGGAGACTAGCACTGTATGTTTCTTTTGGTATGTGCTACACATGCACTTATTCACACAGTTGCATATTCTGTGTAACTGTTAAAAGAACATAGAGTTAGTAAAAATAATAGTTTGTGTCCAGTTACTGCTGTACAACCTACACCTCTATACTGCAGCTGAATCATGTACAATCCATCAAGGTTCTCGCCTACACACTGGTGATCATTATCCACTTAGTGAACAAAAATGTATTAATTAAACACCAATGCACCAAGTCATCTGATGCATGTTGGCCCACCCTAGTTTTTTATTAAATTGGCTGATCTCACCCACAGGTTAAGAAACTGATCCGCAGTAGTTTGTCTTTGATTTGTATTTCGAGGGCATTTGCATTTGGATTTAGTGCATTTGCATTTGGATTTGGGGCATTTGCATTCGGATTGGGGGCATTTGCATTTCAATTTAGTGCATTAGCATTTGGATTTGGCGCACGGACATCACAATCTCAGTGTTCCCATGCTGACATCACTTTAGACACCATTGCTGGTGAAACGTCTACAAGCTGAGCTGTCTTAGTCACTGAAGATCCCGCCAAACACGCTCCCAATAATCACCCCTTGTTTCGATGTCACTCTTACCTGCTCTTAAATCTAATGACATTAAAACCACTGTTCCTGGCAGGCCACTTTTAAATAATAACCTTATTCTGAGTCTTAAACACAACACTGTTGGTCTGTGGTCGTATTCAATAATTTCTCGATTGTTTCTCTATAGCTTTGCGTAATGTTCTGAATGGTGAGAAAATAAAATGATGTCATGACTCAATTGTCTTTCGATTTATGAAATGCACATATATGTTAATATCCTCACCCCTAATGTACACTACACTACAAAAAGATGTGATATCTCAACAAAAACATTTGCAACATAAAAAAAAAGAAAGTTACTCAACAAGATTGCACACCTTGACCACTAATCCTATAATTGTTGTGTTTTTAATTTTTTAATTTCAAATAATATGTGACATAACATTGAAAGCACAGTCCTGTGTATGGCTCTTTCTCTCATTCTATCTTACTACTGGCCAATTTGGCAAAACACCAAACCTCCAACAAATAAACAAAGCAGCAGGCCACAGTTTACAGGCACAGTTCACCATAACAATGTATACTGTAGCTCTGTCGTAATGTTAACTCACCAGTAACGTGAATAAACGAGAGGCTGATTTGAATCCTATACAAAGTAGCTGTTGTCAAACCCAAACATTTTGAGCTATGTCGGTCTGCATAAGAATGGAAAGACACTTGCGTAGCACTTTCCAGTAGAACACAGAGACGGAAATCGTGTCGTAGACAAAACAGGCAACAGTTTGTTGAAAATGTTGGAAATGAATCCCCTACACATCAGGTAACACATACAATATGGCCGTGCATATGAGAAGACAATCTGATGTTACTGGTGCGATTTGGATTCAGACCACTGAAATAATATGTGTTTGTACATGTATTTTGTTTTATTTGTTTAATATTTTTTGATACATACTTTTCTTTTCTGTAGTTTACTGGGGACAGGTGTTGGAAATTATCCTTTGGCTATAAATACTTTAAGCAATGCATATGATGCTTGTTTTTTTAATGAATAAATAAAATAAATAAAAATAGCAACCCTCAGTACAGCTGTCGTATTTGGACTTTTCACTCTTCCCAAACACTGATATGTGTACTAACTGTGGGTGTCGAGCATAATTTGGTTATACTAGTGTATATACAACGTGTGCACAACCAAATCACACTTAACACAACACCTTATAATGTGTAATCTTCCCATTTGAACTTGGCTTTTAGTGGAAAAAGCCCAAATTCCAGTTGGTGTTCCAATCACACAAGCCAGTGCACAGTGTGACAATTCATCCCTTTTTTAATTTCAGAAAAAAACAAATCTGGCAACCCGGGCGACTAGAGAGAGACACCATATGGCCCCCATTTTAATTTTTTTTGTTCCATTTCCTGATTCTGGTGGGTATTTGTTTTGATTTTGATGGATGTTGTCCTTTTTTTTGGGGCAGAGATCCTGTGGGGGGATAGGGTTTTTTCGGGTTTGCAGTGACCTTGGTCTTAAAGATGAAACACGTGTGCGTGATCCATTGCAGCTGACACTGTTGCGTCTCCAGATGGTGGCTCAGCTCAGCGACTAGTGGCGGATAGAGACTCTTCTGATGTTGCCCCCTCACCCCCTGATATAAAGCATCCATTATATCAACTGTGGGGGAGAAATGGCCCCCGCAGAAAGGCCCCATTTCAAAAAGACACGGCAGGAGATGGGATTCTTCAGCAGAGCCTCTCGCCCCTCGTTACAGGCGAGAGGCCGTTAGTCACAGGAGCAGATGCAGGGCCTCAAGATCTCTTTCAGCCAAATCTTTCAAGGACACCAATAACACCGCAGACTATATCAAGCATGGGTCACATTGAAATTTCTTCCAGTAACACTTATTCTGAATGTGATACTCTGTATTTAATGATTTTTAGAAGAAGAAAAAAAACATGATTAAAATGATAACTGTGCGTGTGATACATTAAAATATGATACATTGCACTGCGTATATATATTTCATTGATTGCCCCAAATCTGGCAAGGGCGTTTTGTGCTGCCGTACATCTTACACAAATCCCAGAACCCTTTCCCAGCAGTGGAGCAGTCGCGTAAAAGCAGCTTGCCCCAACCTACAAAGGCAAGGATAATCTTGAGATGCTATCCGCCAATCCTCTGGTAATAAACTCACTGTTCAGGCATTGGCCCTATATGTTTGACCTATGGATACCGGTTTACTAAATGAAACCGTATATTGTGCAGCTGACATTGGTACTAAACCTCTGTCATACGGTGGTGTAAAGCTATGAGTGGAGTTTCACATATTTGTCAGAATGACAGGTTTTCTAGGTGGAGACAGGCGTGTGTGACAGTGATGGAGAGGGGGGTATCTGTGGCAGCTCATGCAACACTGACACTTCCAACTGTCAGGAGAAGGAAAGCGCCCCTGCCTGGGTACCACGGAAACGGTGCCTAGGCAACCATCACTACAGAGAAAGGGCCAAAGTCCTTTTTTTTTAAAGGATCAATTTGAATATCAGGCCGTTCATAAATGCATGTTTGTGTCATAGCTCAAGATCCTTTTTCCACGTTGCGCTACATTTCAGGTAGCCGGTGACGGTCTCGCCAGGGAATATTGCAGAATGTTTGGCAGTGCTCTGGGAACCACGAACATGCAATGCACGGTAGGCAAATACGGTTACATAAAATCAGTAAATTGGCATCCTCCGTTCTCTTCTAAAGCAATTCCTACAAACACAACGCTCTTAGACAAAGAAAGGGCACCCTGTTCTTTACAACTGTTAAAATACAAACCAGCTGAAGAATCACCACCTTGAAGACACCCTAACAATGAAACCCTCAAGAGCATTAGAGTGCCACACTGCATTAAAGTGACGTCACTGCACAAGAGGTAGTGTTAGCAAACACGTGACAACAGAAGTGCCTGTAGTTCTTTGGGCTATAGTCTCGTGTTGCCAGTTCATGGCGAGAAATATCAAGCAATTTTTTTTATAGAAAGGAAATTCTTGCTCGCTATATTTGATTCTAGATTTCCTATACTGGAATTTAGGCATTCACTAATTCGTGGACCAATGCAATCTACTATAGCTAGACCTGATCAGGCACTGCTTGGTCGTACCCATTGCAACTGCAGAAACAGTTCTAGTTAGGCTTGTTACAGGTGATAGCTATCAAACGCTAACCAGCCTCGCTCACCTGTCACGGAGGAAAGATGTCATCTCGGTATCGGTGCTAACAAGCTGAGCCACTTTCAGCTCTTGCCACCTCGAAATGCCTCTCCAATGTTTACACATTTTCTACATCTGTCTAAGTGCCCGCCACTGAGCGATGATGTCAAATCGCTTGGTGTACCTTTTAAACCCCTGCATTAAAGATCACATGACTCACTGGCAGCCTCATAAGAACCTCTGGGGTAGCTAATGGTCCATCAGTTGAAAAAGTGTGGCTATCAAATCCAACATATAAATCAGAGCACACTTGACTATCCGATGTTTCCCATGGTGGTAAAGCATCGAAAGAGTTCCCAACATTTAAAAAAAAAAGTTTCAAAAAATCCTTGAAATTTAATTGAGGTGCACAAACCCCAACCAAACAAAAAGTTTGACAGAATAAAAAATATGTATGGGTTAATCACTAAGGTAAGAATATTACTAAATAAGCATACTGTAAAAAATATATATCCAATAAAAGACATATCCCTCCCGCCCAATAAATAATGTATATTCAAAGGGACACTGACAGGAGATGAAAAAAATACATTAACTTAGTCACTTCCAGGCTACAAAACTGAAAATTACAAACTCCTCACTTCCACAGGAAATCAAATGTCGTGGAATATCATGAATATCGTTTTAGCACTCCAATGTGAACTCACATATGTTATTTAATGTACAGTATGTAACAGTCTTTAATTGCAAATTCAAAACATATATCAGGGGCCCAGATTAGCAGTCGTCCTATCGTCTCAGACGACTAAAAATTAAGAAGGACGACCTTTGATTTCCGAGTGGTCATCCTGCTTACGACTGTGAATTTAGGATTTTATAATTTTTTAATTAGCTAACTGGAACTATTTCTGTTTTACACTCACATCGTAACAAACACGTCATGCACGGATATTCAAAAATAGTTCCCAAATAGGAAAAGTTATTACATTAGCTACCATACCACACTCTAGATAGGATTGGAAAAATCTGTCTCGTTCGAGTCCCAACTGGTGTGTATGTTATGATATACTGTACAGTCAGAACACTAGTCGCTAACGCCACCTGTGGGAACCCGTCAGAGCTTCACTGCTACACAGTCCCATGAGCACATGCTGCACAAGTCAAACATAAATATCCGTGTAGAAAATAAATAATGTTAACTGTCGTGTCTATCTTTGAGCTACATACGACGTAGTGATCACATTTTCAAAGATGTGGAGATTTATTGAGGGCGCAAGTCCACCCCCCACTAAAAAGGCTAAAACCAAAGAAGATCAGCTAAAAACTGTAAAAATATGATTCAGAGAGAAGAGATGGCACTTTCCAGGAAAATTGGAAGGTGAATAGATCAAGGACAAGTAACTTTTAGGAAGGACAAGTATCTTTTCTAAGATACTTGCCCTTTGATAAGTATGACTTTTACCCTAATCTGGGCCCCTGATATATTGTTCAATGTCAGGACCTACAGAATCTATACACACAGAGCTTACTTTTAACAGGATTTTTTGTGCAATAGTTAGCATCACATTGGTCAAAAGAACAATCTTGCTGGTCAGTTGCTGTGAAAAAATCTTCTTTCTCATTCTCTCATGCCCACTGCACTAGATTCATGGCAGGTCCATTCTCCAGATGATAAAACATGTTATTGGACAGCAGGAAAAACTTCAGCACTGATGCAGTTTGGGCAGTTCTTGTTCTTGGACCAAATGTCTGCCACTTCAGCTTGTTTCAAAAGTTCATCTTGCAGTGGAGATTTGCTGGGAATAGAAGCACTTGCATCTGAAAAGTATTCCAACAGAACTGAAGAAATCATTTCTATCCTTTCTCCTTTCAGATTCCTCCAAGCACCCTCTCATTTTCACACCACTCAGAAGGTCAGCTACCACAGTATCTGAACTACTACAACTATGAAACGGGTATTTCTGTGATGCTACAGCCATCAATTTCAGGGTCAATTCAGCTTGTGAAGTGCATGCTGTAGTGCACCTTCATTGCTGAACATTTTGAACATTTTCAGTCCCACTTTTACAACTTCCAAAGAGTTGTTTCCCTACAATCCTGTGCATAAGTATCACCCATACACTGCAGGCTTTTATTAGCTTTTCTGTAAATAAAATCTGGTAAATAACAATGTTTTAGTGCCCCCAAAACCACAACTTTGTAGTTACAAAATCACAAGAACACATTTGAAAAGTGTTATATGGTTAGCTGGGACACCTTGTGAGGAAAATAGACCTCTAATTGACCTCAGAATGGAGCCTATTCTTACACCCTTGGAAAAGCCAGGACTCAACCTTGTGATGAGGACTAGGGCCCGATGCAAAGTGAATCTTTGTCTGGTACGCTGTGGGACTCGCCTTCACAACAAGGCTAATTAATCTTGTTACCCAAATACTCGCTGTGGAAGATTCAGGTGCAAGGGGTCAAGAAGATGGTTTCAGCGGAACGCTAAAACAACCGGCCCTTCGTCAGACAGAAATCCCACGATGAAGGAACAACCAGTGGTCTTCCACCTTCAGCATCAGTACTCAGCCGAAGGACACCAGCCAGCCACGTGGCCCGCCTTTCTTCACGTGACAAAGGAGGCCACCCCAGAAGCGGACCAGCTAGATCCTCAAAATCAGATGGTTTCACTGACGTGAAATTACTTTTGTTTCTTTCTTTTTGAAATCACGCGCAGCACAGAAGCGGACCAGCTAGATCCTCAAAATCATATGGTTTCACTGACATTAAATTACTTTTGTTTCTTTCTTTTTTAAATCACACGCAGCAATAATTTTTCTTTCAATAAGAAAACACTATTTACAGTACCACCAAAATATTACATGTAATTAACGCAGGGGCCTGGATTCGGGTATAATCATCCTTGTCAAAGGGCAAGTATTTTAGAAAAGATACTTGTCCTTCCTAAAAGTTACTTGTACTACTCGCATCGCATCATATTTTTGGTGCCTATTTTTCTGTCTACTTCTTTAGCTTGAATGCACCAACTACATCTCATTATCCCTTCCTCCTCCCAGACAAGCCATGGTCTATTCCATAGACATACTGTATAGACGCTGCATTGGCTGCTGTTGTATGATGCAGCTATACGTCTACGTGGCCACCATATTGAGGTGGTCAAGATCCCTGTTTAAACCAACGTAAGTGCATTAAGAGATACAGACATCCCCTGATAAAATCTACTGTAACTCACTTAATTCTCTTTAAAATTTGTTTCTAATTTTTACCCCGTTTTTCTCCCAATTTGGTTGCCAATTGTACCCCTAATTATTTCAATTCACCCTCCCCCATGAGTCCGTCACCCGTCCTCCGTGTAGCAAGCCAATTTGTTCGTGCCGGGTAGATCCGTCTCCTCCAAGGTGGAACCCGACAGATGCCTAACCTGCTCCACAACGAACTCGTGCAGACCACCCTCCCTCCTCCTTCAGGAGCGGACAGCCAAATGCCACTCCCGATCGGGGCTGACGACCAGGGTCACTCTGGTAAAAATGGGTTTCAAACCGCGTCCCTGACAGGCAGCGCACATCGCATAGGACCAGCCAAGATGCGGTGTCTTAGACCGCATAAATGCATAATCACTTACTAAGCCTTGTGTTAGCAAGGAACTAGCAACAATAGGGGACTGCCCATTGGTCTGAAGGCCCATTATTCCGAAACCCCAATAGATTAGTCCGACGGCCCGTTATCCTGAAAACAAAAGCCCTCTGCTCCAAAGGCCCGTTGCTCCGAAAATACACTTTCCCTGGAGATTTTTGCCCTTAATATCTTAGTGTATTTTGACATGCAAACGCAAGGACACCGTTTACAAAATGCTTGTGTGCCTATTGGCTAAAAATGTCAAGGCTTTAAAAATAGGTTAATTTCACAAAATACACAGCGTGACACTTACCCATTGAATTTCCTAAGCATGAGGCAGATGTTTTTCGAACTATTGGGGTTTCAGAATAATGGGCCGTCAATACCCAATGTCCGTGAACGCTAAACGTTAGCTAGCTAACTAACTTTTCCCATTTGGAACTTCAGAAATATTTTTGAATATCAGTGCATGACGTGTTTGGTACGACGTGAGTGTAAAACAGAAATAGTTCCAGTTAGCCAATAAAAATTAAAAATATCCTAAATTCATTAATCACTTCGAAATCAAAGGTCGTCCTTCTTAATTTTTTAGTCATCGAGACAATAGGACGACTGCGAATCTGTGCCCCTGTTAGCGTATAGTATAAATCTTTAGCATCTATCTAACTTTCATTTTTTTTTTTTAATAATGTTTATTTCTATAATTTCACATATGTATTTCATTCATTCATATATATTTTTTGTACTTTACCAGGATGGTTGAAAATTATTTTAAAGTAGCAACAATCAATTTTCCCAAGGTGTAAAGTCTTCCTAATGTTCTATCATGGAGACGTGATGTAAAATCAATCATTTCGCTTAATCACACTATTGATCTATTTCCCTTAGCTGCCATTACCACCATGACTGCTTTGACCCCAGAATTGCTGCTTGCAGCTATAGTTTAAAATGCAACTGTTAACAACATACCACCCATTACCATACATTTAAAAAATCGCTCTTGAAATAGAAACCTCAAATACAGAAGTACATTCATTAAATTATGAAGAAAATGTAAAAAAATTATTTTTTAAACATCACTTTACAGTGGCTGAGGTATACTCAAAATGCAAAGCGCCACAGAACAAAATAGATTTATGGGAGGTAGAACTTTAAAGGTGAAACTTGACGCTTGTGGAATACGTTTAAAATCAGTTGCAGTAAAAAAAAGAAAAAAATATAATAATAATGTGTAAAATTGATATTTGTAATAATTTTTTCACCATTATGACAAACGCAGGCAAGCAGTGCTCGCTTCATCATCCAAACTAAATTTGAACACTCCATTCTCTGGGTCACATACAAAAATAAGTTCAACACTCAATACATTCAATAAAGTATGTTGGTTTTTTTAAATTGGTAGCTAAAATTTGCATCTTCATTACCACCAATAACTGAGTGACAGGAAGGGGGTAAAACACAAACCATAGATTGGTTTTGTACCTTAATCCATAGTTCCACAGCAGGGTTCCAAAGAGCCAACCCATAGCCGTTAGATTATCTGAATTTATGTTCTTTAAATGAGATGATGATGATGATAACTGAATGTGTTACATGTCACTTAGTTGATGCACTTAGTCCAATACTTTTTTCTATATCAGACATTTACTGAAGCTGTTCAGATTTAAATGCCTTGATCAAGGGAATGACACTGTTGCCCGATATTTGAGATGATCTAAAACTAAAACCTTCCGATGACCCCTTTCTGAAGTCAAAATTCCTAAGGTGCCGTATCCACAAGACACACGGATACTGTGATTGGGGCTGTAAATCGTGATTGATTTACAACATGAAAATCTGCCTTTGATTTGTGATGGGTAAGCACTTCTGAGAATTAGCAGGTACACGATATCTCCTCCCCTCTCCAGTGAGTGATATGGAGATTAACAGAGTCGGGCATAAATCTGCGGGAAGCCAGTGAGATGCAGTACATCTTAAGTAAGATACTGGTGCTAGGCCCAAAGACCAAGCACTGTTGATGGATTTTCTATAGACAGAACGGTTCCCAAAGTGCAATGCTTTATCAAGAGCTTGCTCATCTCAATGCTATCATTATTATTATATTTTAAAAATCTACTTTGGCAACTTTTTCACCAATACCAGATATTATGCTCACTCGAACCATTGCAGCTACAGAGTAGCATAGCCTTTCGCATCCATCTGAGTTGGATTCCGTTTTGTGTTCCGAAGCGGGGTTCCGGTAAAGCAAGACGATTGATATTTGTAGCAGTGCCAATCACGTCGATAAGACACCCGTCCCACGGCACGTTGATAAATGAAAGGCAGCGTCGTTGAGCCCACAGACAAAATGAGGTCCCCATGACCTTCAACCGCAGAGCGTGAATCACATCACTGCGGCCCGGCCTGTGATAAAGGTTAATTGAAATCAGCTCCCGTGATATAGCACTGTCACTGTGCAATTTATTCCAGACAGACATAAACATACTTTTGCTTCTCTTTAATGAGGCATTGACCCATACAGACAATGGCCTTGACAAATGGATTGTGACTGGCTCAGAGATTTTGCGCCTCCTACTGTGTGGTTTGTGGGGAGAACAAAAACAGTGCTCTCACCCATCACAACCTCACCTTAACTTCACAACTTAATGGTCCTCCAAATTTGGCTTTATGGCATCGGGAATATTAAACACGAATGACAAGATTATTGGAAATAAAAATAAAAATGATAAAAATAATGTTTTTTAATTTTTTAAATTTTATTTACCCATTGAAACTATGTTCAAACTGTTCAAATATCTGATTTGCGTTACTAGATTACAACTCCACAAGTACTGTTGAATGTTGAGAGGTTATTGAAACCCATTAAGAAATAACACCCCCTGTCTTTGTTGCACAGTAACGAGATGCTCTCATTATGGAGATTATATTGATTACAGACACAAGAGCATTGTCCCCCAATATGATGGTGCTTAAATGCCACTAAATGCCACCTTTATATAACACAACCATTTGAAAGAATGCTTACTGAAATAAGATCAATTGCTTTGTGCCATTCCATACAAATATTACCTGAATTGCATACTAAATAGTCTGTCACTGTGAGTATTAATGAACAAATAATTGTACAATGCTACATTTACATAGCAGTGCTTATCAATGAATAGAACCTTGCAAATTCATCACAGAGGCGGATTTGCCCATTTTAAATCATTTAATGGCTATTAATGTGCAGTGAAAAAGTGATTGTAAAAATTGCAATCTTTCAAATTAATATATGTAATACACACTATTATATGTAAAGAGTAGAAAGTAATGTAACATGGGAACAAAAAACATTAATAAAATAAATAAATGTGCGTAAATATTGTCCTACAATGTCCCCAAAAATGATAATCAAACTTATATGACATTTTCTTTGAGATGAAATTAGATGAATTATGGGCTGTACAAACAATCCTGTCACTCTTTTTTTTGTGGTAAATATCAAAGTTCCTGTCACGGTGGCGCAGTGGATAGCGCTGTCGCCTCACAGCAAGAAGGTCTCGGGTTGTCCAGGCCGGGGCCTTTCTGTCGGAGTTTGCAAGTTCTCCCGTGTTGGGTTTATTCCCGGTTTCTTCCCACAGTCCAAAGACATGCACTTAGGCTAACTGGAGAGTCTAAATTGCCCGTAGGTATTTTGAATGGTGTGTTTGATGGAACCTTTCAGACTGCCTTTGTCTGGGATAGGTTCCCGACCCTCCTTAGATAATGGATGGATGGATGGATGGATATCACTTGTTTATTCTATTTTAATTTTATGCTTTGAAATTTCAGACTTTTGTCTGAGTTCCCTCCCTCCAGATGTGAGGACACATTCTATTTTAATATGCTTAGCCTGGGAAGTATTTTACCCTGAAGAAATTAAGCAAATTTGCATTTTTGTTACATAAATTTCAACTTCCAATTGCAGAAGGCTAAAGGCTATTGCTTTGGCAGCTTTCTCCTCATTTACTATTTTTACTAATAGGCCCTGCGAGGTCCATATTTAATAAATTGTACATATTATTTTCAGTACTTTCAAAGATCTTGATCGTAAAACATCTCTTCTAAGATGCTGTCATCCTTCCTTTTTTTAATATAATGAAAATTTTCCCCATTTATTTCTCCCAATCTGGTGGCCAATTGTACCCTCTATTTCTTAATTTCCCAATTTCCCCTACCAGCCCGCCACCCACAACTATAGGATCAGCCACTATAGGATCAGCCCCGGGGCCAGCAATGAACTGCTTCCTTTGAGACAACACTTTTGCCCGGACGGGCTTCCCTCCCCCTAGGGCGGACAGCCAATCACTGATCAAACCCCAGCCACAGTGGGCAACCTGCATTCCGGGTGAGCGCCTTTACCCGTTGCACCACCCAGAGGCCTTTGTCACCCTTTTCTCTACCCTATCAAGACCATGATTTTTCTCAAAGTAGAGATGATGCATCAAAAAATTCCATCAAATTTCCTCTCAAAGAAGATTCACACACCTTTGGCAAGCAGTTTGGCACCAAACCCCAATACCTTCTGTGTTCTCAAGAATAACAATGTGCCATTTCCTATATAAAATAATGGCACAGTTATGTAAGGGCAACAGTGATGTAACATTCCCTGGAACAGCCTTGAGAGCTGTCACACCAAACTTAAACATATTCACTGGGCAGTTATGCTATATAGGAAATGTTCCTGAAGGGATTTGACTGATGCACTTCAGAGTGAGAGTAAGATATCGTGCTGCTAAATTATTACAGCAATTTTTAAATCTTTAATTGCTGTGAATTACAAAACAATTATTGGATTCTAGTCAAGTTAAACATGAACCATATTTACAAGAATTACACATTTATCTCATCATGATTTCGGTCTTTGAATATTCAAGCAAACTCTGTACTGTTGAGCAAATAATTTAAATTTTAACAACCACTCTGAATGTTGTGCGGTAACTGAGACAGTCACACTTAAGTTTTAGTCGAAAGGTTAAGGACAAATTGCTGTCCGTCCCTATGTATGCTTATGCACTGGACATTAGTCATTCTCTTAACCACCAACCTCACTCTGTCACATAAATGTCAGTTGAAACATTTTACAAAGGATGGCTCTGTCCCCCATTGCATTATGTGTTTTAAAATAGAATATATTATCACTGATGACGTGCGAGGTCTGGTTGCTTCAGTTCAGGCAGAAATTCCTTATAAATTCAGCCAACCGACAGTCTCTTTCTCCTGGTTTGTCTCCACAGTGCTGCAGAGGTACTATGTTCAGATGAAACATATTATCCTCCATGAATCTTAGTCTGACGATACAAAGATGTCAAAAAGTATTTCAATCGCTAATCCCACTACTGTACACTATTAAAAAAATGGGCCATGTTTTAAAAAATAAAACACAAAGGAATCCAGTTTTTTGCCACAAATGTACAGAAAAATTAATGTTAAAATACTAGCCCAATGTGGCTATTGCGACCACATAACAATCACATAATAATGTTAAAAAACTAGTTTGAGGGGCGACGGATAGCATAGCAGTCTAACGCACCACATTTTGGCTGATCCGATGTGGTGTGCGCTGTCTGTCAGGTACGCGGTTCGAAACCCTCATCTCTACCAGACTGGCCCTGTTCGCCAGCCCCGATCGGGGGCTGCATTTAGCTGTCTGCCCCAGAGGGAGGGGGAGGGTGAGCCGGCCAGATCGTGGGTGGGCCTGGAGAATTAGCTTGCCTCGTAGAGACATGTGGCGGACCCATGTGGGGAGGGTAAAATCAAAATAAATAGAGGGTGTAATTGGCTACTAAATTGGGAGAAAAACAGGAAAAAATCTGAAACAAAAAACAAACAAAAAAAAGTTTGAGAGCAGTGTTCTCTCTCTCCTAAACTGAAAACCATTCTGAGGCTTCACGTGAGTCTTTGAAGACAATAGATAATCCTTTCGTTAAAACTGCAGGAAGCTATACCGTCATGATGGCTTTTGAACATCAACAGCACTTTTGAGGTTCGAGTGCTAGAATTTTTGTAGTCAGGAACATCGGCTGAAAAAAAGCTGAAACACGTCTACAGTGACTAAAGCATTTACTTTGAAGCGAGAGGGGAAACCATTTGAAAAAAAAAGTGGTGAACCATATCCAATTTATTACACACTTGGTTTTTCAATAGTAAATACTTACATACATATCTGTCTATACCCTACTAAATTACATACTATTAAGTTCATACAATGTATTATGACTAACTTTATCTGGAAGTCTGGAGACTCAGATGGCCACTGCAAAACAAACTTTTTTTTGGTCAGTTAACAATTTCATGGTTGATTTTGACGTATGCGTGTGATCATGGTCTTGCAGAAAGATCCGGCTGAGGCCAAGTTTAAGACTCTTGGCACAGTGAATCAAGTTTTTGGCCTAAATTTCTCTGTACTAGCTGGAGTTTATGATTCTGTTGACCTTAACAAGAGCCCAAGGGCGAGTGGAGGTCAAATCAATCCAATCATGGTAGCCAAAATAATGGGTAACTGGGCCTGCCACAGCATTTTTATAAATGACCCTAAGCGTGATGGGATGTTAATTGCTTAATTAACTCAGGAACCACACCTGTGCGGAAGAACCTGCTTTCAATTCACTTCGTATCCCTCATTTACTCAAGTGTTCCATTTATTTTGCCAGTTGCCTGTATATAGTGCAAGAACCCCTGTAACTTTATCCATCATATCCCACACATGCAGGGGTCATCATACGCCACAGGGCCCTCATATCACACACATGCAGGGCCCATGTGGTTAACTCACAACCAGAAAATATATGGTCAAAAGTACAGAGCCCCAGCACAAAAAAACAGCCAAGCATGTGAGATGGACAAAAGCCATTACTGCCAGCACACTGTTCAACTTATCCATCTTCAAATCAGTCACATCTGAGTCAGGCCATTATTTTTATTTCTGTTCCACAGAACCATTTAGGATTCATCACACCTATAAAGAAATACATTCATATTTTCAAGAAATTAAGAGCCACTTCACTTCTGTTTGAAGGCCACTTTTTTTTAATTCTGTGAAATTAACATTTTCTGAACCAATTTTGTTCTCTCTGAGAAATAAAAGTGTGTCACATGGTACAAAGTCCGAGCTTATTATACCCAAATCCCCAAGAGAGCTCTTCAGCAAGTACAATCAGCTCCTGTCACCGTGTGAAACAGGACCCTCAGATTCCCATCCCTCACAGGTGTGATTTTCTGATTTCTGTCACTGTTTGGATTAAACATTGAACACAACTTCTTATTGAAGGTCAAAGAAATGTGCGAGTTGAAGGGAAACGTATTTATCATCATCCACCCTCTGTTCGTTCTGTGATGCCAGACCATTTGAAAGTCTTCAATACATTTCACAGGTTTATTCCACAGTTTGTTTGATTGCCGCTTTTGTTTGTTACAGCATTGTCAATAAGTGTCTGGCACAATTTCAGTTGTAATGAATAAAGAAGCATGCCGCCTTACAAAAACAACATGTCATCGCATTAGTCTAAGGATACATGTGATGTAATTGATATTGATACGCAATGATAACAAACGTATTCAATTAACCCCTGAACAATGGAGAAGTGTCAGTAGGCAAGTTAGTTCAACTCAAGTTCAACATTTCAATGCACAGAGAATTCACTTGTATGTTTTTTAAATGTTATTATTTTTTATAAATTTGTTTCAGATTTTTTTCGCGTTTTTCTCCCAATTTAGTGGCCAATTATACCCTCTATTTATTTTGTTTTGCCCTCCCCACACGAACCCGTCCGTCTCTAATTCTCAGAGGGCATTTCTATAATTATGGGAGAATCAATATGTATGTTAACCCTTAGGAGTCGCCAATCACGCCAGCATGATCAAATCAGTAACTGATTCAAGACGCCGTAGCTTTAAAACTAAGTCACTTTGAGCATTGCCGTCAACTTCACTCGAAAGTACTGGCTTGAAACCCCATGCTAGTTTTTTGAATGACGTTAAAAGACCAAGTAAAAACGGAAATATTATCATTTTTAATTTACGAGTGCATAAAAGCGCATACAGTATGTGAGGCAAGCGTCGCATTTGTTTGAATATCTTCTGCGTTTTTTGTCATATTATGAAACGGAAAAAAATGCCTAGCTAGTTTTTGGAGTTGGAGTTTTTGAGGAGGAGAAATAAGGCGAGTTGAGCCTCGTGTGAGGCGAATGCTAAATGTACCACAAACCTTGCTTTTGTACGTCGAGGATGACGAACTTGAAGAAATTATTGGTAAGGAGTCTGACATCGAAAGTGATGCTGACGACGAAATTGACGACCCGTCTTTTGTCCTCGACAACGAGACAAAATAGCCCAAGACCTCTAAGGTCTACCAAAACATCCAAACTGCCCACGTGGAGCACTTCAGTGGATGGAAATGTCAGAAAAAAAGAAAGAAAAAATGGTGAGAATGTGAGTCACTGTGAGCATTATTCTCTCTCTTATGTGATTGGCACACATTTAAAGACAACAAATACAGAATAATTTTCCTGTCAACCCCAGGGAATGTTAATGGCAGAAGGCAGAGGTCGAAATTTGGGAAGTTCATTCACCCCGTTTGCAAAAAAAATTAATATATATATATATATATAAAAGAGGGAAACTACTAAAGACTGATGCCACAAATGATCACCTCTTGGTTTTGTCTCATATGAAGAATGCCACGTCTCCCAATCCCCATTTCTAATTGTTATTTGAAATTTTAAAAATCTGTCTGAAGTATCCCTTGTCCCGCAGAAGGACCAAAAACATTCGTATTGTAGCTCAAGCATCAAGACTCAACTGTCACGGCTGACTTTAGGATCCTTCCTGGGGAAATCTGAAATTTGATGCCCGACGCCAGCTTCCTTTCAGCACTGTCCTTGGCCAACTGTGCATCACCCTACGGGAGCTTGAGGCCACAGCCCTGATTTAGAGGCAGCTCAGCCGGGGGGCTCAGGCCGTGCTGAGCACTCCATTAAGATTGTATCATTAGGTTATTTATTTGGTTAGCAGACACCCTTCTGCGGGACACATATTTAACGTTTTTATCAATTTGCATAATACCGCCGTATATTTTCAAGTACCTCGCTCAAGGGTAGAACAGCGGCTACGCGGACAGGATTCAAATCACACCTCAATATCCTTAAGTTCCTTAATCGCCACTCCGCGCCACCACCCTGCTGTGTGGACTAGTGGCCGTCATGGAAACGCCCTGGAGTGCTGACCCACACAGACATATTTACATTGACTAAATGTAGCCAATATTAAGACTTTGAATTTCACAAGCAAAAAGAGCAATAGGGATTTGTCTGTAGATGGTACAAAGGTATTGAGCTTTAGAATTTTCAAATCATATATCAATGCCTTGTTTTGTATTACACCTATGTAAAGATATTGTAATGTTTAAAAAAGTAAATTTGACCTGAAATTACAGGTAAATTAATGTTAAAAAGAGCATTCTTATATTAATACAGACTTTTTTACATTTTTTACATTTTCATTGATTCCATGTTTCATATTATTTTACCATCCACTGACACTGCAATCGTGTGCAAAAAAATCCACACCACACCATCATCAAATCAATGTTCAAAAGAGATCCATTTGTTTCACCAGATGCAACCGTAACCGGCGATTGGAATGCTCCTTTGGAACGCTAAAACAAATGTTTCTTCCAAGCAAGCTGTGGACTCTAATTCAGTTCCAGATTCTCTGCCATTACAGCACAATCGCTCTGTCGTTTCACATGTGTTTTCACACTGACATCCCGAGGACAAAAATCACCATTCATATTTAAAACCAATCTTAAACGTGAATAAACGATTTACCCAGTTAACCGAATCATGAAGACAATTACGATTGCAGTATGCAAATGGCCGTTTCACATTTGCTTTTTACGTCTCGAAATATCATTCACAGGCAACTGTAACTTATGGTCAAATGATGCAATTCCCACATGCCTATCTGAGAGAATGTTGCTGTCCTTCAGTAATTATGTATTTAAAAAGCAGCAAGCAGTAAAGACAGAGGAGCAGGAGGATAATATATTTTTTTTAAAGCGGGTTTTATTGGGTAGGAAGCCGATTGGTACGCATGGCGTGGCGCTGTTATGGCTGGAGCCTGGAGACGAGCAGCATGTGCCACTGACAGGCCACAGAAATTAATGAAGCTCAAGGCAATGGCCCACGCCCATGTAGCAGCAACATATGGGCCGTCCCAGCCCAGCACAGATCCAACAACCATAAACTCAATGTTGCGTCCAAAAATCACGTTCACTGTTTGTTTTGCATAGGCCAAGACGTTATAATCCTTCTTGTGTGTTTGTGCACTCCCATTAAAAAAAAAATTCTGTGCCGGGGAATACAGAAAATTAATTTGAAAAAAAGGTTGTAAGGGGGCCATTAAATATACATGCACACACCCACGCACAAAAAATATATACAGTGTGTTTGTGTTTTCCCCTCACACCAGTTGTACAAAGGCACTAAACTCCACCCCAAGTGAAAATGTATTCATTTAATGTATTCGTTTTATGCCTTTACCCCTTTTTCATCAAATTTGGAATGCCCAGTAGTATTCTAAACCGCAGTCTATGAGTTCAGCTTGCACAGGCACGAGTCGGAGGAAGACACTTCGTGTGGGGCTCATCCACACACTAGGACAGTGCCTTAACAGCATGCACACTGTGGGGCTCATCCACACACTAGAACAGTGCCTTAACAGGAAGCAGACCGTGGGGCTCACGGAACAGTGTCCTAACAGATATTAACAGATATTACAGATATTAACAGATATTACTGTTCACTAGAACAGTGTCTTAACAGGAAGTAGACTGTGGGGCTCATCCCCACACTAGGACAGTGTCTTAACAGGAAGTAGACCGTGGGGCTCATTCACAAACTAGAACAGTGTCTTAACAGGAAGTAGACCATGGGGCTTATCCACACATTAGAACAGTGCCTTAACAGGAAGTAGACCGTGGGGCTCATCCACACACTAGGACAGTGTCTTAACAAGAAGTAGACCCTGGGGCTCATCCACACACTAGAACAGTGTCTTAACAGGAAGTAGACCATGGGGCTTATCCACACATTAGAACAGTGCCTTAACAGGAAGTAGATCGTGGGGCTCATCCATACACTAGAACAGTGCCTTAACAGGAAGTAGATTGTGGGGCTCATCCACACACTAGGAGGGTGTCTTAACAGGAAGTAGACCCTGGGGCTCATCCACACACTAGAACAGTGCCATAACAGGATGCAGACTGTGGGGCTCATTTACATACTAGAACAGTGCCTTAACAGGATGAGTCACCCAGCAGCCCCTAAAAATGCCTTTTAATGTCGAAACAGTCACCCAGACAAGGAAAACAGTACAGTAGCCCTTCACAGATCCAACACTGTCAGGATGAGAGGTACTAGTGCGGATAAGACAAAAAGTTAGATAACTGAAAGTCTGAAATAAGTAATATTTCAATATACCAAACTTTAACAGTAGCTTATTAGTGTACAATTTAGATTTTTTTTTGCAACTGACAAAATAAATGTTTAAAAAACTGGTTGAATACCTTAGTCTATTTGTATGATTTCCCCCATAAATAGGAATAACCTGGTTCTGTGCCCTATTTTTTGTTTATGACAGCTGACAACTTTTTATGTCGGTCACCATTCTCTTTCCTGTGCCGGAATCATGACATAACATAGCTTATCCCTTGCCTCTCTCTTTACTAGAGGCAAACATACATGGATTTTCTTTCTTTGACTTTTTTTCAAATTGAAAGCACGTAACATGGTTAATAACATGGATATTAATGATAAGCAGAGGTGGAAAATTAAGAGGGACAGATATGCGAGAGCTTATTACATTATAATAACAGTATGTTCCCTTATGTTGTTCAGTATTAAGGACGCGTTATCGTTTTGTCTTGCTTCTTAGGGCTGCTTTAATACTGCAGCAAGGAGGGCATTACACGGAGGGAACAATTAGGCCAGGTTTACCCTTTACAATTGGTCTTTTCATAAGTCCTTTCCTCTGTGGCACCATCAAGTGAACTGTCAATGAGCTGAAATATTGCACTCTCAACACACCCTTTCTTTATTGCAGTCTACACTTTCCCAGAACACCTCTCTCCCTTGGCTCCTGTGACTATATATAGACAGTGGTGAAGACACAGCAGTAAAATGCTCAGTGGCAGAACATTTGCTTTGTGTGAATGCAAATTATACACCTTTCTATTAGGTGCATGTTTGTTGTGACAAAGGAATGGGAATCACAGGGAACCCGATTTACTAAGGTGAGCTGAACGACACAACAATATTTGCGGCTCAATACAGTCGCAGGCATGATTGGTTTCCCAGGACTATTATGAAAGAAAGAGGCTTTTGCACACCTGAGTAACAGTCATGAGGACAGGTGAGAAGGAGATAATCAAACACAAGTGAAGATCAAAAAGGATTCCTGAACACCGTCTCTGCACGCAGTGACATTTATTGGGTGCAATGTTTCGGTCCAACGACCTTCATCAGACAGCATAAAATAATGAAGGTCATTGGACCGAAACATTGCACCTAATAAATGTCATTGCATGCAGACAGTGTGTGGGAATCATTTCTGATCTTCACCTAAGACCATTATAGAAAGCAGTAATTATGCAGTCATTCCAAGGGCGTGAACATAATACTGGCTTTAGTACATCCAGGATAATATTGAGAAATAGACTCACAAAAGGCTTAAATCCCTAAAATGAGAGCGAACACTTTAAAAAAATATAGCGGGATTCACGAAGGAATTGCAGTGGGAATTAATGCACATTTAATTGGCCAGCTGTGTGCCTCTCGTATCGATTCATACTGTATGCAATTTTCCATATGCATAGGTATTACCTTTTATACGATAAAAATAATAATATATGGAGACTGTGTGTGAATGAGGTTAATTAAGTATTACAACTAATTCACAAAAGCCCTCGCATTTAAGTGGCACTATTAATGAAAAATAAGTGAAACCAGTGGTTACTTCAGCACAAAACATTGAGGTGGCCTACATGGAGCCAAAGAAATGTGGACCCAAACCTTTTACTAAAGAAGCTCTGACTGGTACCCGTCCAAGAAATTGTCAACAAATCAGGAGGTCGAGACGTGGATATTACAGACTAGAGCACAGTTGCCCTTTGTTGATGATGTTTTTCACTCTGAGTTCCATGCTGACATCACCTTAGACACTGTTCCTTGTGAAACATCAGCAAGTTGAACTGTCTTCATCACTGAAGCTCCTGCCAAGTCACTGAGGTCTCGTCTCCTGGTCATGCTAGCCATAATTATAGGCAACAATGCCTGGCAGCATTTTTGTATACAACCCTGAGCGTGCTGCGACATTAAATGCTTAATTACCTGAGGAACAACACCTGTGTGGAAGCACCTGCTTTCAATATACTTCATTTTCCTTATTTAGCCAAGTGTTTCCACCTTATTGGCCACTACCTATGTATACATAAATGATTTGGTTCAGGCTGGCCAATTATGAGGTTATTAATCATTACATAATTTGGCTGACTGCATAGTTTTTTGTTTGACATGCTTTACAAGAAATACTGTATGCTGTCACAATCCATTATTAGTACATAATTCCCTGACTTTTTACATCTTTCAAAACATGTTGAGATTTTGTGCTCTCTCTTGGAGGCCAGGCAGCCATTTTGAATTAATATCTCAAAGGGTTGAATAGAAGGCTATACCTAACCAACTGTGCAACCACCAATATATGCATCACACTCAAACTGTCCCAGTTCATCACATCCTCACAAAATGATTTTCTGGATTATCATTCATGCATTACGTTCCACAACAATGTTATGGTTGAATTCTACCTCAACTTGCATGGCGGAAAGAAAAAAAGAAAATACATTAAAGAAATATTTAGAGGAAAGCCAATTAACTCACCTAGAATTCCCAATCTGTAATTGATGGTCACCACGATGACGTTTCCGTAGCTGGCCAGGATGCTGCCATCGATCATGTTCCCTGTGCCTTCCATGTACGATCCACCGTGAATGTACACCATGACCGGCTTCAAGCCATTTTCATCATGAATGTCTGAAAAGACAAACTCAGTGTTAACCAAGGTGTCCTAAAAGTCAACATAAACCTGCTGGCTGTTCCTACATAAAGGAAAACACGAACATTTTAATGATTTTTATTATCATTTTAAATGTTTCTCATATTCTTCCCACATAGAGGGACGTTAGCATTGTTTTCAAATATGAAGTTGGTCTGCTACATCTTCCTTAAAGTTAATGGACCAAGCCCTGAATTCAATCAATATTTTTTTATGTCCATCATTTTGATTTACAGTTAAATGTAAGTGGTCATTTTTTTCCATCACAGAAACAGTTCGGTGAGTTAATTTTGATGATAGCTGAACTTGCCACCTGTGTTTTTGAAGAAGAAATATAACTATTACTTGCATTTATTTAAGTTAAGTTGACAAATGTTGACTGAATTCAGGCCCAAGTCAGTTGGATAATTCAGATATTAATTATGTTTCTTAATGATATAATAATTGCACAGATACTATTTTCAAGCCAATTATTGGTTGGAATCAAATGAAAAAATCCATGTTTAACAGCATATTATAAATGTAAACAACTTTAAAAAATCTAATTAAAAGGAGTAAAATGTTAGTAAAATGTTAATCTTTTATGCAGCTTGTTGCTTGTTGCAGCAGTAATTGTCAAAACCTTTCATAGCTAGAGTGGTGGACAAGAACATATATATATATATATATATATATATATATATATATAGAGAGAGAGAGAGAGAGAGAGAGAGAGAGAAACAAACCAGCACTATATTTTTTTTAAACATTTAGCCAAAACACACTAAAGAATGCAAGGAAATTGAAAGAATGCTTTCAAAACACTTAGTATTGTGGGCCACTCTAGCTCTGATTAATTTAGCTGATTACTACATGTAACAACGTGATCATAAATTAAGAGAGGCAAATTAGCGACTGAGATACGCAATGTACAACTTTCATCCTTCATAAATCAATATTCCACTAAATGTACTCAGCAAAAATGCCACTATTCTCTGTAAGTTGATACCTAGGCACACAGGAAAATTCAAAACATTTTAACTCGAGACATGCTTCTATTGCTCAAACAAAATTGATTGCCTTATTAATACAGCAAGGTAGATAGTTCAAAAGATATTGACAATAACTTAATTTAGGTTATCAGATGTTTTTTTGTGTGACACAATAATCTTTGTTGTAGAAAAGATCATCTCGCAGCTTTACTTCTCAGCAACCTAAGATTGCTGCTCCAGCAGCTGTGTAGCAGCAGATGACTGCTGTAGCTCTCGCTCAGGGCCCTGTGTTGCTGTAATTCGCTGGAAAGCTCCACTGCACTCTGATTATTGGCTTCTGCTGCATCTGCTGGTGGCTGTTTTCGAGGGAGCAGGCCTGGGTTCCTTTCGGCCTCACGTGGCTGCAAACTTGGTAGCGGACGGGCAAGCCCGGCGGCCGGCGCTTGCTGCATCGAGCCCGGCCCGTTACCGCTCACTGCAAAAACCGCTGAGACAGGTTATCAATCTCTGCCACCGTTCCGAGCGGGTGTCTGGAATCGCCAGCGTAAATACATATATTTCACAGCTGCCCCCCACGCCACAAATCATTATGGGGTTTGTGCACCCTTGAGAAGGCCGCCTGTTCTCGAATAAGACTGCAACTGCACCAGCAGCGTCTCCGCATTGCATTTCTCAAGGACTGGTTTGGAATCTCTACGGTTGAATATTCTACCACATATCGTGGTGAGGCAAACGTTGTTGACTTTGTTTTGATTGCATGAATGCTCTCTCCGTGCTAAAATGCCCCTTTTTAATTTATCACCAACAGCTGAATTATGTGAAAAATTGAGGGATTGCATCTGGAATAGCGTACAAGTTGTTGGACAGCCTATCAGACCGTAGAGCTTTGCTGCAATGAACTGCCCTATAGTGTCGTTTGTCATGGACAATTTATTGTGAAATAAAACTGCAAATTAGCTCTCAACTTAAACACTTTTTTCTCCAATTATCGCTGCCAGCAACATATGGAGCAGTGGTGATGACTTCATCTGGCCTTCCCCACACAAACTGCGGAGGTTGGAAAAAAAAACACTTCTGCACACTGTGTTCTGGTGCTGTAGTCATTACAGTAGGATAAATACATAAATTATATATATATACATGGTTTTCTACACAAGGTGTTACACCAAAGACATTGGCTCAGTGTCATTGCAGCAAATTAATCTCAGATGTTAATCACTACCAGAGTGTATAAGGGGATAATACATTTTCTCATACAGTACCCTGCACACAGTGGCACACATGCATACACTGTATAGGGGGACCAGCAGCTCAATTTTCCACCTGTTTCAGGGTTAAATATTAGTGCGAGAGATGCAGATGACAGTTAGTGTACATGCAGCACACAATGCCCCATACACCGAGCTCATTTTGCTCTCTGTTCACTGTAATGACTCTACTGCAGTTTTGGGGAAGCAGCTGCAGCATTTCTCTGGGATAACAGGTTAATGGACAGGCACAAAGGTGTTCACACACACAGGTGCACAGACGCGTGCACATACATACACACACACGCACACATACAAGCACGCACGCACACACATGCACGCATACACACACGCGTACGCACACACGTACGCACACACACGCAAGCACACACACATACATGCACACACACGCGCACACACAACAGTGCTGGAGTTTTAACCAACCACGCTTTTGCTGAATTGATCAAGCTAGAGGGGCGTGGCGGCAATGCAGTGGGATAAATTACATTCTAATGCTTATTTTTAAATTATGGGGATTCAAATAATTCATCACCCCTGGAAATGTTCAAACAGTCAATGTGTATTGATTTAGCAGTGCTCTATTCCCGTAACTTAAACGTTTAGTGCTGTGAGATTCATCCAATGCACTATGGATGTGCTATACTAGGCATACATTTCTCTATGCATTTTATTTTGTGTTTCAATCATGAAAAATGGGCTTCATCCAGGAATTTTAAAGTACCATATTTAAATGAATGCATGGTTTGTGACCACTCAGTATTTAAGAAGACTGTAAATATCAGAGTATGCACAATGGATAAAGGAGTCGTTTTAACACACCATACAGAATAAGCATTTTGCAGGTTATCTGCCCTCTTTGCAGGAAAAGAAAAGAATCGACCAAACTCTCTTCCACTTTATGGCAATTACAGTTGCATGCTGACATGACTAAACGCAGTACAAAAAAAACTTGACCTAGTTAAAACATGTTAAATCACAATATACGTATTTCAACATCAAGAATACTGTGATGATACTCAGAATGGAGTAACAACCTTTGAAAACATCTCATCAATGTGCATCTAATGAGCAGAAAACAACGGTCATACAACACAAATGAGGTGAACAACTATTGCAAATGGCAACCTCCATTTTGATTGAGAAAGTCCCATATTGTTGCGTTGTTTTGTTTTAACATGTATAAGGAAGTCGATGCAGGTGTTTAGTATTACAGTTCTGAGATAGTAAAATGACATTAAAAAATATAAAATATCTTATGATAAAGAACATAATAGAGCATTGAGACCATTATAATAAAGAGATAAAGAGCATTCTTATGTTCTGTAAAAAAAACAAAACATTTTTGACAGAAATATAATATTGTATAGTCAGATTGTCAAAACCTATCATTCTAAGTTCTTGTCCAATACTGGACACTTTTATTGGCTAATAAAAGGCAATAAATCATTCTGCTGGTGTCATTCAGAAGTAGAAAATGCCTGGATAAAGCCCAGCAATCTACAGCTAAACTGCACATGTGTACCTCTGATTACCCTCTGAACAAGTAGAATATCTACTAACAATTATATACTGACATTTCTCAAATATCACATCCTCTATAGTTGGTGACAGCAGCAGTTGCAGTGGTACCACAGTACCACTGGTTTAAAGGCATTACTAAAATCTGAGGACAATGCACGTTTCAGTTTCGTAGAATATGGGCTGATCTGACAGCACTCTTTAAAACAATTTTGTTTTAAAAAACTAATTATGTGATCATCTCTTAATGGATAAATGCAGTATAGTATTCCAGATCCATATCATTTCCCCATGTCAATGTCAATGTTTTCATACCAAGGCATTTGGTTCAGTGTGTATGTTCCTTGAGCGAATGCAGGAAGTAGCTGTAAGGCAACAGCCGATTGACAATTGATACCATGATAGCAATAGCTATGTTTTCACCTAAAATATCCTCTGAAATTAAAGACCTATCTAAATATTAATATGGTGACAAATTATGGACTTCAAACTGAAAGTCAAACCAGAATAACTTTCAGAGGTAGTTCATTCAAATCAGTTTTGTGAAATAACGTGACAGTCCGAGTAGCCCCTGACTGCGGGCCGCGGGATGGGACGTGGCTGGTTGCAATTGGACAAAAAATATGCCCTTCAAAGACCCCTGCTTGAACCTGACCATTGACCACAGCCTTAGCCCACCTACCCTTCATGATTGTTTTGTTTTGTTTTGTTGAATTGAAGGTGTTGTGCCAAAATTCCACCTGTTCCAATTCCAATTCTTTCTCGGAGCTCCACTCATTCTCTCACGAATGTCTATCTTCATTCCTTCAGAGGATAGATGCACCTTTCTGTGTCATTGTGAACAAAGTTACTCTTTGTTTGCATCATTCTGTTTTGCCAATGACACGGAAAGGTCCATCCATCCAAAGATATTGGGTGGGAAATCACGAGCGGATCTTCAAGAAAGAATGTGTGTAGATGACCCTATGTACCCGTGAAAGGAGTGAAATTCTGAGTGGAATTTTGGCACTACACCTGTAATTCAACAAAACAAAAACAATCCTGAAGGATTGAAGAAAGGTCTTTGAAGGGCATTTTCTCCAATCAAGAGCTTTGTAAGGTGGTTTTTTTAACCAACCAAACATTCAGCATTGCCCAACATCCAGCCATGCCCATCCCGTGACCTGCAGTTAGCTACACTTGGACAATCCTGCTACATTACTCGAAGAGCTGCCGTCATGCAAAAAAGCAAGCTAATCATATCACTGAAAAAGATACAATATATGTTTTGACAGTTGAACAGATAAACATATTTCGACTTTCAAAGCAAGGGTTAGTGTTCATGCTTCACCAGGCAATGTGAAAATTATTTAAATTCAAAATATGTTCCCATCGGCAGGTGGGGATGACTGGAACACATGCAGTTTCACTTTACATTTTTTCCTTTGCAGTGAAGGGAGGAGAAAATTGAGCACCAGGGAAAGAAAAAAAATATTATGCTTACTTCTCACATTTTTAGTTTTCATACCTTTACGAAACTTGCCTGGAGACCTTTTTTAATCTATAAGTTAATTTCTCCAGGAGAAAGTGGTTTGAAAATAAGGAACCCAAGAGGTGCATGCAAGTGTGCACATCGAGGGGGGAAAATTAATGCACAAAAAATGTCAAGGTTTCTCATGCACCAGGGTCAAGCTTTTCCGTTTCCCCAAAAAAAAAAAACTAAAAGAAAAAAATACCTTCGTCTTCATCATCATCATCACCATCATCATCATCATCATCATGATTACTGGTAATATCAGCGCCTTGATTCTTTGAATTGGCTCCTATGGTCAACAACAGGAGAAAGGTAGAGGGGTAGGGACAGATGTAAAAAAAAAAAAAAAAAAAAACAGCTTTGTCAAAAATGTTTAAAAAAACCCATTAAAAATCTTTGGATTTCATCAAAAAGTCATCATATATATAAATTTTGGTAGAGATATATCCAGGTTAGTCTGGGTACCTTTTTGCAGGTGGGTGGGTGGCGGGGGGGCAGGGGGGCACACCTAGTTTGATTGACTCTGTAAGTGAGACTTCAAATACAATCAAATAGTTCCAAGTTTCTGTAATATGAAAGCAAGTGTTTTCATTGGAAACAAACTGCTCCAAAATGGAATCAAACTGTGGGCGTAATGGCTTGTGAAGTTGAATTTTTGAAAGAAGATGTTTTTTGCCATCCCTCCACGACCTTGTGTTCTCCCAATGTCACCATAAATTGTTTGGTCTTCCAGCAAAAACACACTTTCAGTTTAGTCCATTTCTACTGCAGTTAATTGGTAGAAGCACTGAATAACACACAGGAAAAGCGAGGCAGAAGCATGTGTCTCTACTCTATCATACCAGTAAAAAAACTAAACAAGCACAATTGAACATTTGCAAATATGTAGGCAACAATATTTAGGTTTTCACATAGCTGGCTGCAAGTGGACTACACCAATGTCCTTGAATATGTTTGCAAACAAACTCAAGTTTATATGAAATTCCCTTGTCTGAAACGAAGCACACCTAAACAAAACAAATAAAAAGGTAGTTTGAAAATTCACCATCATGTGAATCAGTTAAAGGGAACTTAGTTTTCCCAAAGAGCACAGCCACTAAACTTTTAGAGCAACACAGGAGTAACACACTGCCAACACAGAGTAACCCACAGGAGTTCTACAGAACTCATGTCAGGGGGTAGGGTGATATCTTGCTGGGAACTTCATATCAGGGAGTGGCGGGATATCTTACTGGGAACGTCAAAAACGTGTGCACAATATGTGGCTGTGCATTGCTATACACACAATGCATGTGAGGACATTATTTTCAAGTAATTTGCGATTGATTTTGATAGCATCTCTGCACTACTGCTTTCTTGTTTCATGTACGTATGCAAATCCTGCAATGTCTTACCATACATGTTGTGTAACAAATTATGCATTTCGATGCATAAAAAAGGGTTTATTATATTTGAGGAATGAATTGTTGAGAATTTTGAGAATTTTAAAAAAAATGTTTTTACCATTTAGTTTTGAATATAAACCTCTGGGATAATGAGAGCAAAGTGCATGTATTATGTAATTAAAGCTTGTCAGTGTATTGTTCTTTAAAAAAAAAAAAACATTTTGTGCACTGTAGCAGCTGTGTTTACAGAACAACCTCAACAAGTTGCATAACTGTACCCATTGCTCCATTATACTGTCAATAGCTGCAAGAATCTTTTTGGAATGAAGGCCGTCCACACATGATTTCTGAATGGCCAGCATCATCGTTCCATTTACTGTCTGCTCGCATTTCTATCTCAATGCCAGCAGAATTATATCCACAGCCTGTGATTCTTTTAGTGGGGCTTACATCGGCAGTAAAGCACTGCAGTATGGACACAAGGATTCAGCAGTGGTGCTGTGGGCTACTCTACGCTTTTCTAATCAGGCCGATTAGTGGCCACGCCTACTGGCAGAACAGCCAGCGCACACACCAGACCAGGGTTTGACAAATTACACCTGTGTGCTTAAATCTGCTCTGCTCTCTTCAGTAGGTGGCTGGAACCAGGAAGGAGGAGGCGTGAGAGACCGAGGAGAGAGAGCCAAAGAGAAAGAAAGAAAAGTGAAAAGTGAAACGGGAACTGAAACGTTTCTGTGCTAGCTTGTTATAATTTGGTTTGTTATTTTCAGTTTATTGTTTGTGTCCCGAACCCGGACGAATTAGTTCTATTTTAGTTTACCCTCCCGGTCTCGTTCTCTGCCCGTGTCTGGGAATAGAGAACTGAATCAAAATAAAATAAAAACCCGGTCCATGGACCAGAAAAATCCACTCCATCTCCGACTGATCTGTTCCTGTCCAGGGATTGTCACGTGGCGTGTGACACACTTCCACTCAGAAAAACAAGCTTTGTTTTTTTTTCCGTCATTCTGCAAAATGACGACGACAACAACCAGAAAATGTCCGCCACTGGAACTTGATTTATGCTTGGCAGCATGCTGGCCTACATGCGCCAGGTCAAAGACATGATTCAGATGTGGGTAGATGTGGATAGATGTGTTGCCCGTAACCAGTGCAGTATAAATATAAAATTAATGTGTACAGTTCTAAATGTATAGAATTACATAATACAGGTAACTGCCAAAATAAAGCAAACACTTGCGCAAATGAGGGATATTGGTGGCTCTGTCATGGTGTGGGGTGCATTTTCCTGGCATGGTTTAGATCCACTCAATCTTTTTAAAGTGACAATTTTTTCCACGGACCGGGGGGGGAGATCACACGCATAACAAAACACAATAAAGTGCATATTATATCATTTAATTATTAATTTAATTATTACATTTAAAATGTAAACTCAACTTCTTTTAAATGCAGCTTTCTTTTTTTTTTTGGCAGTCTTGGAGTCTTCTGCTGTCTCATCATTGGGTCTTTCCCCCTTCTCAAAGAAGCTCTCCAGCAATGTTTGTTTTTTACTCATTTTTGCTAGGGTTAGCTTGTGGGCTTAATTTATTGGTGCATGGAAAAAAACTGAGACAAGTGCGGAAAAGAGGCACAGACGGAAGTGGTCATTTTTCAAAATAAAACACCCTGCAGACTGCGATAGTCAATAAAATGGAAATAAAATTAAAATTAAAACGTTTTTATTCTTTCTGTGCGGCCCGGTACCAAATGATCCACGGCCCGGTACTGGTCCACGGCCCGGTGGTTGGGGACCCCTGCCTTAGAGGGCAAGGTAAATGCCAATAAATATAAAGCCATTCTGAGTTTGAATGTACATTCTATCACAATTTTAATGCATGGCAGTGTGGTTGTATGCCATTAAAAGTTGCATTTTAAGTGTATGCCTTAACGACTGCGCACAGGAGATTGAAGACTGTGCTAAGCTGGCTGTCTCACTGCCTTCTGTCTCCAGAATAGTGAAGGGTCGTTCGCGAACGATTCATTCTTTTTGAGCTAATCTTTTAAGTAAATGAAATTAACTGCATCACCTCAATGAAACGATTTGTTCAGTTGATTCTTCTCGCTCTCTCTCTTCACCCGTGACTGCTACTGGATTCTCTTTGAATCAACAGCCAATAGAAACAGCTAATACAGAGGATTATACTTTTGAATGGCGCAGGCTATCAGAATGTTCATTGGCAAGGGCTCGCTGAATGTACATGCCCACAAATGAATGAGGACAGTCAAGGTATCCAGTTTTGAACAGAAGGAACTGGTCAACGCATGAATCGGTGAACGAACTGAAAGAAACGGTCAACGAGCAAATCAGTGAGCACGCTGTCAGAACTGAAGGTCGGTCGGTCGGTCGAGTGGTTCACAAAAGAGGTGCGCTGCTTGCTCAGAAACACTTTCACAACGACCAGGTCCATGCAACATGATTTAAATGAAATCATTTAAGACTGGATAGCGCCACCAAAGAGTCTGATCGCATAACCACCCAGTCCAGCTTAACCTCCTCTACCCACCCAACACCAAGGCCAACATCGCCACCACCAATTCTGAAGAGTAGACCGACAGATCGTCCACCAGTCTCAAAAACAGGCCCACGTCAAACTTTTCAACACACATGCCAGCCCCGCTACATTCCTGGCTCCTGGGTCTCTAGAGCTGTCAGCGTACACCGGCAAAAATGAGTAATGTGCGCTGCTAATATACTTGGTCACATAAGCCCCAATCTCTTCCATTTTACCTCCAGATTCCACAAACTCCAACAGCTCTAAATCCACTGAAGGCAATAGGAACACTCATAGAGGCACCGGGGGACATTGCTACTGTTGGGCCAAACTCCCTCCCAAACAGGTTCAGCTCTCTGGTCCCCACCCCTGCTGTCCAACCAAACCCACCCACTGGGTTAGTCTAGCACTTGTAACAGTCCTCCAGCACAGAGCTAGTAGGATGCTCTGACACCAGGAGGGATGGAGGGAGGAGTGGAGAGGGCTGCGCCTCCCATTTGGCTGCTGTCAGATGCTCCTGTTCCCTCCCACAGTCTGGAGAGGACTACAGGGCCTTGGACAGCAGCGGCCTACAAGCAGGCTCACCTGAGGCTAATGAGCAATCAACTCAGCTGTGAACCACTACCTTTGTTAAGTCATTATAAAAGCATGGCCTGCTATGCCTGAAAGAGTTTTTTGGGCCATAGAGGAAGTTCTTCTACTGTTCCTTCCTACTGTTCCTTCTGTGTTGAGACCTAACCACCCGTAATCTACACACAATCGATCAAACTTAAAAAAAATGAAAGTAGTGGTCAGGATGGTCATTTTGATTCTGGCAGCAGTCAGTGTTCATGACCGTCGGTTATACAGGCGGTTATACGGTTACCGCGACAGCTCTACCCGTGGCATTTTAGAATAAGCTACGTGACAAAATAAGAGCTGCCATCGGTGTAGCACCTTTTCACTGATGAAGGCAACAAGCAAAAACATTTGAACCTTAAGCCAACCTTAAACGGTGGTATCTCTAAGGCCATATCTGTGTTCCATAATGGACACGTGCTGTGTATTTGTGCGTATGCATCTACACACACGTGCGTGTGTGTTATTTATCTGCTGTATCTTTCACAGCCCAGTGGGAGCCTTATAGGTCACCTCCAGTCCCTGGGTCCCTTTACAATGTGATCCAGAACACAACGCATCAGCTGAAGGGGACCCACAGATGGTTGTCACATTTAAAACCAAGACATGAGTCTTGTGTGATACATAGGAGGGATTCAGTCTTGTAAACACTTACTGTATTGATCCGTTTTAATTTGTGTTTTTAAAAGGATATTTTTAATGGGCTTCCAGGGTTGCTCACCCTACTAATGTGTTTCAATGTATTGATGTGCACCGTGGTCTGGTATTAAATCCTGACTGCGCCCATGTCTCCGGGTGGCTTAGGACAGCACATAGCATCATGGCATCATAGCATCGCCCGACTAGCTGGTTTGTTACTGTGTCACTTCGCAGGATCGACTCCTCTGGCAGAACAGGCACTTGCAGACTGCACCCACTGACACAAGGAATGTACTTCAGTGCAACGGTGGCACAGCATAGCCAGCGGACTGTTGACCCAGCATCGCATATTTCAGAGGAAAGAGCAGTGCTCCTCTGTACTCTTCCAAATTTACAGAGGAAGTTTAAGTGTTGATCCAGCCCCCCAAAAGCTATGATTGAGCATTCCAATTCTGCGTTAAAACAATTGTTTCTTTTCATAGTGAGGCCAAATAAAAAAATGAAACATTGATTTATTTTAAAGAAGCATGTCATGATACAGAGAAGTAAAAAGTAAAACAGGGAAATAGAGGATGTTTGAGCACAAGAAAGTTTATAATGGCATTAACATTGCCAGGAGACTTAAATATGTCCTTAAAAAAAACCTTACTAAAATTCAACCTATTAAAGAACCAAAAATCAAATATTGGATATAGTTGTATAGTTGTTGTTGAAATATACTAGACAATTATCACTAGGAGGGAAATTAAGGTAACAAGCATTGATTCACTGTCTCTATTTTATTTCATTCCTTTGTTGTTCATTTAAAAGGATTGGGTGTTGTTTACCATTGGAAATGGAAGACTGCTGGCTGTGTTATTTTCTCCTCACCAACGAACATCCCCCTAGGCCACCACAATTTTCTGATTAATTTACAATAGAGGAAATTGCGATTTCTGCAGTTAGCAGTCACTGAAAACACAGATAAAGTGAGCTTCTGGGAAGCTATTGCATCCAATTTTCTTCTTTTAGAAATAGCTAAAAGATACAGAGACCACAAATGTAACATTTTAGTGGATTTATCATTTTGCATTAGCGTTTACAGTTTGCCTGGCATGTACCTACTGGATATAATAGTAATTATTATTATTATTATTATTATTATTATTATTATTATTATTATTATTATTATAACAGATTAAGTCATTTATTTGATTAATAATCAACCTCTTTTGTATACAGTGCAGTATAATTTTGTCCCATAAAACTTCATGGAAAATGCATTTATCTTAATCTGATCTACATGAATCAAAGGAAGAAATTATAGTGTGTGTGTAATATATATATAATGATTTCACGTGGTGATACATGGTTAGTTAATCCAACCCATTATTACATGAAACAACATACAGTAAATCCACAGATCTGTAACTCATTTTCTTTCTGGATATCTGATGTTTTATCATTTTGTATTTTGGCTTTGTATGGCATGCGAGCTGCTTTGATAAACTAGCCATGATTAAGAATTATGGCAATTAAGAATGGTTTCATATGATACATTGAAGGGGGTCAAATCTGAAGAATGGGTTCCAGTATTGTTATTCCAGTACATACTGTATGTGTCTTTCACAGGGGTTAGGTCCAGTCTTTGAATTTCTATTACATTCAGGACTCCACTCTCCTCTTTCATACATTTGCACACTACACAGTTCAGAATGTTTCAAATGGAGTACCAAGGGAGAGCTTTGGACAAAAATATCAAACGGTGTCCCTCCATTGTAATGTCTTCATTGTTTGAATGAGGAAAAGCCTTTATACTAGGGTTCTTATAGAAAATACATTTTACATGACCCACATGCTGTAAACCTTTTACACAGTAGGATTTGAGCTTCAGCTATTGTTCATGTCCTAGCATTTGTGTTCCATCTGGAGTTTAATCCCAAGGCTCACAAACAACAGATCTAGGGTTGCCATCACTCTGCACTTTAACCAAGCTACAACAACGCTGCTATCCGGCTTTTCCTCATAGCAGTGCTTTAATGACCAACCTATAGTTACCACTATAATTTAGTGTTGGTGACTGGGATGATAATCATAAAGAACGGTATTACCAACGACAGTTAGACAACAAGAAGTCAGCCAAAAAAATTGTTATAGGTGACTGAGGTAAATCCATACACATTTTGGCCTAACGAATCACGGCAATAGCTGACAAGTTATTTTTTACACTGCAGTAATAAACCGTTAGTCTTTTTCTCTGCAACCTTTAGTGTATACATAGTTATTACTAAAATGTATTTGATTAATTTTTTACCACAGTCTACATTATTATCAAACAGGCAACAATACTCCACAATCCAATAACCCAAATACACTAATAATAATCAATAATCAATCAGAAACAGACAAAGTTTGATATATCTTAGGACAAAACCCATAATTTAAGCTGCTGATTATGAAATGGTTTCATGTTAAACTTCTTACTCATCTATCTCTCCCAAAATCCAGGAGTAAAAGGCATGGAACAAAATGTTTAACATGATATTATTCTTTCTATTATTCTCTTATCAATTGATATGCATTTTTTCACCCTTCAATAAATGTTGTACATTTTTATTAGATTTAGCTATGTATTCCGCTATGAAATATCATCTTAACCGACGACAACAACAACTATCAGGTGGAATGGCAGATGTTTTTGTGCAGTCTAAAACATGAGTTTTCACTGAATTTTACTGACAATTGTCAAGTGCCAATGTAGTATCAAGTATTTATAATTATTCATATTTACAGAGGGAACTGTGACAATTAAAACATGTCATACAATGTGTAAACACCTGTTATCTGCCTTTGGGATTTTACTGTGAGTTGCACATCTGATGTTGGGTCCAAATTTAAACAATCTGCGGGTTTGGCTACATACCACTACATCAGCAGCATTCAGCTATGACCGAAGAGCGCTCGATAAGTCAAACAGAGATTCTGGAAGTGCAGAAAATCTTTATGCAATTCAACGTTTCAGATATCCACAGAACACGCCATCTTGAACACAATCCAATGGGAGCTGTATGTTAGTTACTCAGGCTTTTGTTTTGTGCCACTTTTCTTCCAGCTGATATGCTCCTATTCTACCCCTTGAGGCCTAGTGAGCTATGCACATATCCTCATACATGCTGGACAGATGCACTGAATGATGCGGGGAAAAGAAGACACAATTCCTCAATTCACACAAATTCAAAAGCATTCAAAAATGGGTAACAGACAGTATTTGCACATAGAGAATCTTTGAACATAGAGAACTTTGCACATAGATAAGTCTGTCTTACAGACCAAAAGATATCGCATTTTCTTAACTGCGTCCAAACAGCAGCGCACACCTGCAAGAAAAGGGAGAGTAGACACAGGGAGAGCTGGGGGCGGGGGAGGGAGGAGACAGAACTTTGTTAATCACGTGACCTACCATCCTCCGTGGGGACATAGATGTTTAAGAAAAGACAGTCCTCCTTCTGGTCCTGCACATAGGTTACCACCGTATCCAAATTGGCAGTAAACCAGACAGGCAGCATGTCATTGAGCAAAAACCTGTCCTCCAGGAACTGGGGGCACACCGCCGCGAACTGGGTGGCATTTCGGATGCCGGGCCAGGACGAGGGCGGCTCGGGGGGCTGGAACCTCCGCTCCCCGGTGGGTGGCGAGGCATATGGGATTCCCAGGTATTGCTCCACGGGCCCGAGTATCTCGTTGGGCAACGGCGTTTTTAATCCCCGCAGCTTCCCGTAGTTTGTGGTGACGATGGAGTATTGTGCTTGTTGAGAGTCGACGGGCGCAAATCTGACGGCGAGGGCAGCCACCCAGAGGAACAGGTTCACGTTCAGCTTCGCGCGGACGCTTCCGGGGGTGACCGGCGGCCACGCAATTCCCCCGGGCCTCGACATGGTCCTCTGTGGAGTGAGCGGTTTGCGGTGCGATTCTCCCTCAGCCTGAGCGCTTGGTTTCAGGCTGTATCATCGGCTTGACAGACAGAATGTCCACCAATCAGACCGGACCTCTCAGAAGTCTCCATGTGGTTCTTGTCCTGATGGTGACCGGTCTCGAGACAGGATGAAGGGCAACCTCGCTCTCTGTGTCGGGTGATGCCGTTACTGACTCCAGCCTAACTGATCAGCCTATGGGATAACAGGAAAGAAGACAAGGAGTGGAATTAATGATCGCCATCAAGAGCTGTCAAATACAAACCATTACACATGCTTTTACTCAACAGTAAATAAGCTGCATGCAGCTGCCAACATTTATGTCTATTACTGTATCACTACACTGATCTCTTGCGCAAACAATGATTGATCTTACCATGTATTAATGCATATCTTGTAAGTCGCTCTAGATAAGAGCGTCTGCTAAATGCCTAAAATGTCAAATGTAATATAAGGGCATTGCCAAAAATCAGGGGGGAAAAAACACACACACTTAAAGTCATTATATATTTGAGTTCATGCATATGTAGCTGAGTTCAGGGACTTAAGATAACATGTGGATGTCAGCTACAGGATGTGATGTCACCCCTGGAGTAGCAATGACTAGTTCCTTTGGAACCTTGGTCTTTATCTCAGCAGACTAATAGTATCTCTTGTAGTGCGGGCCACGGTTCCAACAAATCCGCAGAAATGAACCTAACCCATCGTTACACATAGTTGATATTTACGAGATCTATTTTTGAAGATTGTCCATGTTTTGCTGCGTTTAGAAACCCTGCAGCTCTGAAGAATGACCTTTGCAACGGGACTCCTGTCCAACATCAAGCAACAGCGATTTCTGGTTCCCATCTCTTTATTTATAGATGTGCTTCTCTTTCCACGGAGAAAAGGGAGGCAAACGAGGATATCGGCGGGCCGCGATATGAGACGTCGTCGTTTTTCAGATGTTAAAAAGAATGAGTTTCTGAAAGGCTGCATCTGCTTATGTGTGGGCTCTATTTTAAGAGCCCTGTATAAATCAGGGGGGAATCGTTCGGTAGTCATTTATTAATGCTTCGTTCCATTAACAGAGCTGTCACAAAGGGCTTCGAGAGACGAAGGGCTGTTAGCAGGATCTCATCAGTGCCTATTGATTTATAAAACTCCACCCCTTTGTACCATATTTCAGAGGGATAACGGTGTGCATTGTGCAACTCGAAAATATTCAAACCCTGGCGCAGTGGTGTTACCGCATATACCTGACTATAGATAGCAGTGCAATATTTTAGAATCAACTTTTAACTACCCTGGTGAGAAATAAGTTTGATTATATAATATAATATAATAATAATATATGCCATTTAGAAGATGCTTTTATCCAAAGCGAATTACAGTAATGAATGCATACATTTTTCAGTATATGTGGCCCCAATATGTCTTACACACCTCACCATAAATATATCTGAGTACATCAACTGGAGATGGTTCCATGTCTGTGTCTTTTATATCATGTACTGAACTTGCTGTGTGCACTTTCCAATGTAATGATGCACTACAAACATGATCGATCACCAAGGTGCTATTCTGTGCTATACATGAACTATAAACCCCGTAGTAATAATCACAAAAATGAGTGACGGGGAATGTCACTGCACATGCAAGGGTCGTGAACACCGTGACATCACCATGACATCACCATGACATCACCCTCCCACTTCTGTTTGTGCTACATCATTTACAGCATTTGCATCGCTCCATGATCTCTTGCGATGTCCATGCCAATGATGGTTTTTCACAAAGGACTTACAAAGCACCTTAAGTTCCCAGAGCTCAATCCAACAGGTTTCTGTACCTTCCCCTTCATACTTCCTATCCGGCACTTATTTCCCTGTTTTTCTCCCAATTTGGTAGCCAATTAAACCCTCTATTTCTTTTGATTTACCCTCACCCACGATCTTGCCGCCCACCTCCACGGGACAAGCTAATACCGTGAGGAAATGTTCGCCTCCTCCAAGAGGGAACTCGCCCAACTCTGTTCACCGCCACTGCTCCTCAGCGAGCCATGCCGGCTCTCCCTCCCCCCTCCCCCTGGGGCGGACAGCCAAACGCCGCCCCCCGATCGGGGCCCCGTTCGGCTGGGAGCAGCTCCCGTTGCAGTGGGCAACCTGCATTACCCATTACGCTTTGACTGTTACGCCACCCGAGACCCCCCTTTAGGTTATTTATCATAACTATCAGTACCAATCAGTACCAGTCACCAATGAGAAGACATAAGTGTATATAACATATATTACTAATATAAATCCCTGATAATTATACCATATGGGTTCTGGCCTACACTGCAAGTTGACGTTTCCATTGCTGCCTCGAATGCCAACATCTGACCGTCTTTCACTCTATTACTCAAATAAAATGGGGGTTTTTTCCCCTAGTGAATGACCGCATAATGGTTTATCCATTGTGAATAAGAAAGTCTGCGTTCAATAATGCTTTTTTCCTAACGGATGGATGTTCAGAAACCTCTCTTAAAACATAAAATGGCTCACAGCCAGGATAATGTTTTTGTTGTCTTCCATATCTGACTATTCCACGTAAACTTGCAAAAGGCGTGTCAAACAATGTCACAACTGACTAAGCATTTCATGTGTAATGCTTTTTCCAAATTTAGGAAAATGAGCCAGTTAGTCAGTAAAGCAGTGACACATCTGAAGTGTTCTATGTCCAATGCTTGGCTATCTTTAGCCTAAATGTATCCCACAAGATTTATGTCCAGTGATTATCGTGGGTAGGGGAGCCTCACTGTGCTCTCGCTTGTCATTGTAGTTGGGGAGAAAGACAGAGAGTAGGAGAGAGAGAGAGGCACAGAGCACTGTAGAACATTATCTGCGACGTTTGATTACAGGTGATAATTCATGTGCATTTTAATGAAGATAGGATTCAGAATTAGCATTTTAATTATTATAAGAGATCTGGAGCTGCAGGAGGCTCTCATCACAATGCACCGAACATCACAGCGAACAGGTGAACATGTCCATAAAACCAGAATTGAATTGAAATGCTGATGTGGACTTCATATGACGCGTGTGGTGCAACATTCGGTGTACAATCTGTGCCACCCTTTTTTTATACAACAAAACAAACAAACAAAAAAAACGCAGAATGGCTGCATGACATGTTCATATCCAGCCATGCTTGCTCAGTGTAAACAGGAGCACTTGTGGGCAAACAGTGGAGGGGTCTATTAGAAAGTGACAGGACTAAACACATGGCCCCTGACACACATGGGGGCCCCATGGAGCGTAACCATTTGGCGAGCACTGCTCGACTGTGTTTAGGCTCAACTGCGCTGCTTATCTTCTGCAATCTGAAATGAAAAGAATACAGACACATATTTCTGTGCCCAAAGGGAAAATGGTTTGTGTACGATTCTTAGACATACACCATAGTTCTGTTGACCATCTGGCTTTTGATGCTGGAGGTGTTTTAAGAGAGTTCGGTTTCAAAAGTTGTGCCAACGTGAGACACATCTTCTATGGAATCCAATGGCGGTGATATATTTATAGCGAAGTCGTTGCAAGGACATTACTACTGTTGTAAGACAAAACCACTCTGAGTAGCACATGACTCAGTTTACTTGAGTAGACTTTAGTGACATAGGTATACAACAAATGACGTAGGCAAATAACAACAATTTGTATCCAAACTGTTCAGAAAATAAAAAATCTCTGTAATTGTAAATTCTACTTTCCCTGGATGAAAAAAATGCAACATTTGGACACTGAGTCTTATAGCATGATCCATACTCATGTTTTGCTCTCACTGTGTCATCGATGACCAATAAGCCTTGATTGATATCCCAAATCCCTTTGAATATCTGACTTCTGCTGAACCAGAGGTGAGATTAAGTGGGTTCAGTTGTGTTTACATTTACTGTGAATTACACACAAATGTGAAAGACACCAGACACATTCCAATTTGAAACAGCAGTGACCTCTCCAAACACTACAGTGTAGTACAGCAGGACTGTCCTCTTCGCTTACCACTACATCAGACATGTATCCCAGAACCAAATTCCAAGCCAATGTGGGTTTTTTTGTTAGGATACATTTACATTGTTTTACTGGAAAGAGCTGGAAAAAGAGTCACAGAGGTCTTCCATGACATATGCTGAAGATATCGTGGAGAAGCCACTGACATAACGCTGCACACAAACGTAGTTTGTATGTGAATGCGATGTGTTGATGGATAAGACATCTCCACATGTATTACACTAATACACATTGATAAGACACAACTAAATAAATGCAACTATTTCAATTACTTGCTGTGCGCACTGCACAGGTGAATTTTTCTTGATACGCTCTTTACATTTTAAAACCTCTACACACTTTCTGAAGCCTTAACAGCTGTCCACAGCACCACCTTGTGGCCCAGTGTTGAACTGCTGCTGGATGTAATTGTAAATTACTGTAGATTTTGGTACACCAAATCTAGGTTGCAGGATAACCTCAAAACAGAAAAGAAAAGCCAGTGTACGTTGGGCATTCCTCTCAAAGGCTGTGAATGCATAAACGGTTGGGATTTAACGGCCTCCAGTTTAGCATCAGGTTCTGCCCCTCATTAAAATGAGCCACGGCCTGCGTGTGGTTTACAGACATTAACAGACATTCTCTTCGCTTGCGCTTTCAAATCAAATTTAGCCTGCGTGACTGCTCTTGTATTCCCGACACTGTTGCCATCGTGTGATGTAGTAGTTTACCCCTGGGCGGTCAATTATATTGAGACTACATCTTCGTGTCACCTGAACAGGGTCACAGTTTATGTATGAATAAGGGCTCAACAGAACTGCAAATAAGTACCAAAAAAATCGTTAAGAGGCACGTGTTGTCCTTCATATTGCCTCTAGAGGAGAAAGACCACAACACCACAAAATACTTTTTCACCAAAACTACATCAGCAACATAGCAAACAACTACTTTCCTACAACTGCTACAATTGTTATAATTATAACAACAATTACCATTATTATTATTATATCGCCAGCCTTTAATACTATTCCAAAATATGACTGATGCCACGAATTGGCAAGATTGGGTTGGGTTGCCAGTAGTTCGTGAAAAAAATTACAAAATCCCTACGATCTGTCCTGATAATATGCACGGCTTTTATTCAAGCCTAACATGAATGCCTTAGAGCTCTTCCTTTAGTCATTTGTCATTTTTTATTTCAGAACGAACCAAATAGGTCAACACATAATTAAAGTTATTTTCTGATTTCCAACTGTATGCAAAACAGTGATCATTTTATGATGCGCAATTTACTCGATAAACGTGTTTTAGCCAACGTCTGCTGTCAGTGAGCTGTTTTAAATAAGGACTGAGAATTCTTTACTTCATGAAGCCCGGTTATGACAATCCATCTTTCTCGAAGAACAGGTTGCACGTACACTTTCCTCGCATTACGGAATTAATCCCTCTGGAGATTAAATGTTCACCGCAAAATGTCCGCAGCACACGTCTGTGCCGAGCAATACTTATAGGAAAGCCTGCCACTAGACTACAAAAAATAGGCAATGCCATTCCAACAGCAGACACTGCCTGAGCAAAGGATTCATTTAGAATCAAAATAAAATCATGCGATTTACCTTTTCGGTATCTGCAACCATCTGGTGTCGTTTCCCGTGATCTGGACTTCAAAGGATGGGGATAAAATCGATATCATAAGAAAAATCTAAAACTCCGCGCAATGTCGTGTAAAAAAAAAAATCCCAAACGCAATCTCGCAGTCCAAACGCCAGCACAATTAAACCCCCAATTCTGTTTTGGAGGAGAAGGGAAAAAAACGGTTTGTTGGGGCAAATGACCTACATACATTAAGAGAATTCATTAAGTGCACTGCAGAGGAACTGTAATTTATAGGGAATCTGATTGCCTTTATGGAGAGAAAAAGAGACCGCGGACCGCAAAAAAAAAGATTCAGGAGAGAAGGACCAAGGCTGTACCAGCCGTTCGCTCTCTCTCTCTCTCCCCCTCTCTCCCTCCCTCTCTCTCTCTCTCTCTCTCTCTCTCTCTCTCTCTCTCTCCCCCTCTCCCTCTCTCTCCCTGTCTCCAGTTGCGATTGGACTACGCTGAATAAAATGTACAAAGCCCGCAGCCAATGGATTGCTGTATTCTCGCCATCACTGTTTAAGCAGCGGCGTACACACTGCTTCCCACATCCGAAAGGCTCTTCCCATACGTATGCGTGGAGCGCAATCGGCCCCCGAAGCACTTCCCTCTTTCTAATTCAACATCTGTGGAATTGTGTTGTGTTTCCACTTTATGTATTATAGTAATTTTTGTTCTTGATGAAAGAATCATTCAATCATTAATGATTATTTTAACGTTTATTTTTTCACTGGTGGCACATGAAGTGGTATACCTCTTGCAATCATCAATATTCTTGCCATTGCTCTTGCGTCAGACTTGGCCCCACTAGTTTTGAACCTTGAACCTACATACCGTGCCAGTCAAAAGTTTGAGTACACTTGCTGGAAACTAGATTTATCTCATAATTGACAATGTTTTACACCTTATAAGTTTCTGTAAATACTTGAAAATTACATAAAACACGTAACAATAAACAAAAGGAACATCAAAGCAATGTTCAAGAAAATTTAATTGAAAATTGAATCTTGGATTCCTCAAAATAGCCACCCATTGCCTTGATAACAGCCTCACAAACACGGGCCATTCGGTTAATAAGTTTCAGCAGGAAATCACCCGACATGTCTTCCCAGCTCTCCTGCAGCAATTCCCAGGCACTTGTGGGTTGCTTTGACTCTTCTTTCCAGTTCATCCCATACAAGTTCTATGGGATTGAGGTCTGGACACTGGGCAGGCCAGGTTGTCCAGAGTTGAGTTGTCCTTCACATTCCTCCTTCACCAGATAGTTCTTGTACAATTTCTTGTTGAAGAATAAGGAGTGACCGATTAGCCATAATCCGGATGGAAGGTGTACTCAAACTTTTGACTGGTACTGTATATATTATTATTTAAGGATGAAGGTGGGTTGTGATAACTTTCCATGTTCTTAATGCAAATTTGATTGCAGATGAACTGTTATAAGTCACACAAGCATTCCTATTTTAACACTCACATTTCTGTTCATGACAATGTTTCTGTGTCTAAGTAAATAGACAAATAGACATACACGTAAGAATACAAACCCACTGCAGGCAGTGTGTTACTGAAAATACATGAAGCGCACCTCAAGTGATGATTCTGCCGGAGGCGAAGCCAAGAGCGAGTTAATCATCTGAAACGTCCAAATTATTTGGTGACAAATGATTTAAGAGAACCGCCTGTTGTGTAGAGCGAGAGTGGAAACCTGTAGCTGTTACGGTTTCTTTTATTTAATATCTGAGGAAGCTTGAAAAGGGGTTGATTCTCAGTTACAGTATTCAGAGGAGAGAGTCTTTCTCCACCAGGCTCAGACACAAAACTTTGCCTGAGGAGCTCGCAGTGACATTCTGTGACGACGCATCAGTATAAACTTGTGCTTTCTAAAGATCACTGCTGACATGAAACAAAGTACAAGTTACAGTGACACACATATATATAAATATATATATATATATATATATATACACACTACCGGTCAAAAGTTTTAGAACATACCCATTTTTCCAGTTCTTACTGAAATGTAAGCAGTTCAAGTCCAGTGAATAACCTAAAATGGTACAAAGGTAAGCGGTAAACTGCCAGAGGTTAAAAAAAAGTTTAGATTACCAAAAACTGAAAAATAATGTACATTTCAGAGTTATTAAAAAAAGGCAATTTTCAGGGAACAAGTAATGGGTTAACAACTTACAGCTGTTTTGCAGCAATGGAAGTGTTGGAACAGACTGTGTTACTACACCCTCTGAAGCATTATTTGGACAATATTGCACTGTAGGAAGTAGTATATTGCTATCATAATGGCAAGAAAAAGGCAATTAACAAAGGAAGACAGACAGACCATTATAACCCTTAAAAGTGTAGGTCTTTCCTTTAGAGAAATTGCAAAGAAGGCCAAGGTGTCAGTGAGTACAGTTTCCTACACCATCAAAAGGCACTTTTGTAAAGGAAACTCTGACAGGAAGAGGTCTGCCAGACCCAAAGCCACAACAAAATCAGAAGACAAGTTTCTGAGAGTTAACAGCTTGCATGATAGGCAGCTCACAGGACAGCAGTTTCAAGCACAGCTTAACACTGGTCGAAGTAAGGAAGTCTCAATTTCAACTGTGAAGAGAAGACTTCGAGCTGCAGGTTTGACAGGTTGAGTGGCAGTAAGAAAGCAATTTCTAAGATGGCAAAATAAGAAAACGAGGCTTGCCTGGGCCACGAAGCAACACCAGTGGACTACTGAAGACTGGAAGAAGGTCTTATGTAAATCAAAATTTTAAATCTCCGGTTCATCACGCAGCGTTTTTGTATGCCGTCGAGTAGGCGAAAGGATGGTTCCTCAGTGTGTGACACCAACTGTCAAACATGGAGGAGGAGCGGGCTCTTTTGCTGGATCCAGAGTCGGCGACTTGCACAGAGTGACTGGCACCCTGAACTAAAAGGGCTACCACAGCATTTTGCAGCGGTCTACACCTAGTTGGTCAGGGGTTCATCCTACAGCAAGGTAATGACCCAAAACATACCTCCAGGCTATGTCAGAGCTACCTTAGAAGAAAAGAACAAGACTGTAGGCTTCAAATCATGGAATGGCCAGCACAGCCTCCAGACTTAAACCCCATTGAGCTGGTTTGGGATGAACTGGACAGAAGGGTGAAAACAAAGCAGCCTAGCAACACATTTGTGGGAACTTCTGCAACAGTGTTGGGAAGAACTTTCTGAACAATATTTGATTTCCATTGTAGAAAGAATGCAACGAGTGTGTTCGGCTATTATATCTGCAAAAGGTGGCTACTTTGATGAGTCAAAAATTTAGATACAATTTTGTTAAACAAAACAATTACATGATTTATTTTTATCTCCAATTGTTTATTTGTTCTATGCTTTAATTTCAGAGTACATTGAAACATTAAACTGCATACATTTCAATACAAACTGTAAAAATGGAGGTGTTCTAAAACTTACCGGTAGTGTATGTATATACAGTGATTTTCTATATTTTGTCTCTCATAGTTATATACAGCTCAAAATTACAGGCCTCTCTCATCTTTTTTAGAGACCACTGCAAAATGATCAGTTTCTCTGGTTTTACTATTTATAGGTATGTGTTTGAGTAAAAATGAACATTTTTGTTTTATTCTATAAACTACTGACAACATTTCTCCCAAATTCCAAATAAAAATATTGTCATTTAGAGCATTTATTTGCAGAAAATGACAACTGGTCAAAATAACAAAAAAGATGCAGTGTTTTCAGACCTTTAATAATGCAAAGAAAACAAGTTCATATTAATTTTTAAACAACACAATACTAATGTTTTAACTTATGAAGAGTTCAGAAATCAATATTTGGTGGAATAACCCTGATTTGCAATCACAGATTTCATGCGTCTTGGCATGCTCTCCACCAGTCTTTCACATTGCTGTTGGGTGACTTTATGCCACTCCTGGTGCAGAAATTCAAGCAGCTCAGCTTTGTTTGATGGCTTGTGACCATCTATCTTCCTCTTGATCACATTCCAGAGGTTTTCAATGTGGTTCAGGTCTGGAGATTGGGCTGGCCATGACAGGGTCTTGATCTGGTCCTCCATCCAAACCTTGATTCACCTGGCTGTGTGGCATGGAGCATTGTCCTGCTGGAAAAACCAATCCTCAGAGTTGGGGAACATTGTCAGAGCAGAAGGAAGCAAGTTTTCTTCCAGGATAACCTTGTACGTGACTTGATTCATGCGTCCTTCACAAAGACAAATCTGCCCGATTCCAGCCTTGGTGAAGCATCCCCAGATCATCACCGATCCTCCACCAAATTTCACAGTGGGTGCGAGACACTGTGGCTTGTAGGCCTCTCCAGGTCTCTGTCTAACCATTAGACGACCAGGTGTTGGGCAAAGCTGAAAATTGGACTCATCAGAGAAGATGACCTTATTCCAGTCCTCTACAGTCCAATCTTTGTGGTCTTTTGCAAACCTCAGCCTGGCTCTTCTTTGCTTCTCTTTGATGAAGGGCTTTTTTATAGCTTTGCACGACTTCAGCCCTGCCCCTAGAAGCCTGTTTTGAACCGTCCTCGCCTTACACTTCACCACAGCTGCCGTTTGCCATTCTTTTTGTAGGTCACTTGATGTCATCCTATGGTTGTTGAGGGACATTCAAATGAGTTGGTGGTCATCCCAGTCAGTAGAAAGTCGTTTTTGCCCTCTGCCAGTCTGTAGCTTTGTTGTCCCCAATGTCTGCTGCTTGACCTTGTTCTTATGAACCACCGTATTTGAAATTTGAAGGATAGAAGCAACCTTATGCTCACTGTATCCCTCTGCCAGTAAAGCCAGAATTGAACACCTGAATAATGAGGTGTGCTTGTGTTGGAATTCAACAGACACTGGAATGGAATGGCTGCCATACATGTAGAGATGCTGATTTAAGAAAAATTTTGAATGGTCTCTTAATTTTTTCCAGAGCTGTGTATATATATATATAACAGAGTACAATCCAAAATGTAAATGACATTAAGATGGCTTTTCAGTTCTGGGCAGCACTGACATGAAGAGATTATAATATATATATATATGTATATATATAATATAACATATGCCATTTAGCAGACACTTTTATCCAAAGCAACTTACAGTAGTGAATGCATACATTTTTCAGTATATGTGACCCATTCATATGGGAATTGAACCCACAACCTAAGCATTGTCAGCACCATGTTCAACCTACTGAGCCACACAGAACCACAATTATCAAAGGCTGAATATGCCTTGGGGATGTAAGTGGATGAAAATGGATGATGATTACAGAGGTACGATTTTGGCCCAGCAGCAGTGGGGTGGAGCGGGCAAGGCCTGTAATATCAGCCTTTCTATATATCCCACTCAGATTGAAACCATAGTATATAATCAAATCAACCAAAAGTGTAATTTCCTGTATTATACAGTGTGTGGAATCTTGATCTTACATTTGTATCTTTGTTGAATTTGTTATCCCAGGGTTTTCTTTTGCAAGGCTCTCTATTTGAGCAGAGGGAACCAGGTTTTTGGCTAAAATGTCTTTGTATTTACTGGGGTTCATGATTCAATTGACCCTAACAAGAGCCCCAGGATCAGTAGATGCAAAACAACCTCACAACATCAAAGGTCCAGCACCATATTCCTCTGAAGTTATGATGTTCTTTTCAACATAAATGTCCATCTTCTGATGCCAAACCCACCGCTGGTGTGCATAGTCAAAAAGCCCAATTTTGGTCTCGTATGACCATAACATTCGGTTCCAATTGGGTTCCACTGCAGTGTTGTAAAAAAGGCCAGATCCCATCATATATAAACACAAATGAAATAATTTACATGCAGCATTATGTGGCTGTTGTGCAGATATGCCAGAACAGTTCCTACATCAGGTACAGGTGAGGACAGTACTATAAACAGAATATGCCCTTAATTACTCAAATGAAGACAATCGGCAGAAAACATAGGGTACAGACACATTGCAATCAGTGAGTACTGACTCAATGGCACAAGAAAGAAATGGACTGTGGAAGGCATCGGTCTAGGCAGGGGAACCGTGGTGATTAGCGGCCACGCCTACTGGCAGGGCAGCCAGAGCACACAGCTGTACTGCATTACCTAATTGTACCTGTGTGCTTAAAACTGCTCTGCTCTCTTAGTAGGGGGCTGGAACACGGGAGTGCAAAGTCGGAGAAAGCGACTGAAAAGTCTGGAGAGCGAATACGTTACTGTTTAGCGTTTTGCCGAAAGGTAGTTCTTGATTTAGTTTATTTATTATTTTGGTTTGTTTTCTGTCCCGAACCTGTGATGGTGATGGCCGAAGGTTTTTGTTTATTTTTACATGTGCATACTCTCTATCGCTCTCTTTACGGATCTCTCCCACTGAGGGATAAAGAAATAAAACCATGGTCCGCAGACGGATAACGACAATCCCTGTGTCCTGCTGTTCTGTTCCACTCTGGGTTGTGTGTCACGGCGTGTGACATGGACTAAGCACAATTCCGTTGGATAAATAAACAACTGGTTGGGAAAGCATACAAATTATGGAAAAATTGGGTAATCCAAATTAACATTGAGAGTAAATTAAAGGAACAGTCTTGCAAATGCAAATGCTTTTCTGACATCTATTGAGACATCTTTGATATACAGGGAAAGTACTGTAGATCAATGAGGGAGGATGCATGATAACATGTGGGATTAACTTGTCTTGATTACATACAGTATATGTTAGCTTCAATGTTTCTGAAATGTTTCCTGGGAAAGAGAATCATGGTAACAAAATAAGATGAGTCACCTTTATTTCACCTTGGAAATCGTGCTCAAAATGACTGCATCAGAATCTGAAATTCACATCAGCCTCGGAGGCTGTGAAGTCTAGAGATTAGGTCTCAGCTATGGGCATGCTACATAGCAAATCAGTGAACTCTTTTTATTTTATTTTTAAGATCAAAGTTAACGCATCAGGAATCTGATTGTCAGTATCACATCATTTCCCATTCAAACGGTGACGATGGCCACAAACCATCAAAGACTGTTAGTTTAGAGCATAAAATTAGTTCTTAGTAATTAGTCCAAAACCTCCCCTCCCCCTCCACCCAAAGATTTTTTAGATCTAACAAGAAGTATTCTGCTTTTTAAAGGCTATAGATAGGCTATCTGTAATCCTGTCATTTAATTGAACTGGTACTCTGGTACACTGTTTCAGTGTGTTTCATTTTGCCAGTATAAAAAGGGGGCGAGGGTCATGGAGAGCGTTGTGATGCTGGCTGGTGCAAATCCTCACTCTCACACCCAGAGCCTGTCATGGCGGTAATCAAGCCTAACAATCAACAGCTGTGTAAAGGGTATTTAACTCTGGTCTGTGATTCCTACACACAGGTCCCTGCTCATGTCACACGTTCCTGCTTCCTTCCTCCTCCTCCTCCTCCCCTACCACCTGCTCTTCTTGGCTTTGCTCGCCGGAGATGGAAGATGTTCTGCCCCTGCCCTTCGCTTGCCGACGGGCAGGCCTTGCCGGTATCGAGTGCTTTCCTCAGGGTGGGGGGGTAGTGTACCCCCCTGCCCATGGCTTACCGCCAGCCATGATTGCTAAACGCAGAGTGTGTTCTTCTGGATTAAGGAAACCCGGAGAGGTGAAGGCAGAGGCCAGTTTACTTTCATTGTCACTTTATCACTTTAGTCAATATATAGATTTTCTGAAATTCCAAGAGCTGTCCTGAGTGATATAAATGGTACACATATATAACAGACTCAAGTCCCAGGTATGTGGACTCATGGAATGGAATCATGCTCTCTTGGCCAGACCAGATAGACACACATATTTAAAAGTGGATTGTTTCTGTCCCATAATGCATGATGATATTTGTATGGAAGTGCAACTGGAATAATGCAAAGCAGGAAGAATCACAGTGATCCTAGCTTTGTTCAGCTACGATGTGGAAGACAGTACGACTTCTCATCTTCCTCTCCGGAATGAAATAGGAAGTGTATCTGGACTCTGGTATCGCTGGCGCGCTGGTTTCTGGTAGCGGAATCTTCCAACCCTGTTAAAATACTACTACGCCGTGCATTTGCATAAACTGAGGAAAAGTGATTTGCTACCTACATCATTTTTCAGCCTATTTAAGAAAGGTCAGCAGTGACATTTCTTTTTTAAGCTACGCTTTTTTTGTTGCTTTTTTTTATGTGGACAGAACACTTTTGTCAAATTCTACCAGGTATGTGCAAAATAATAAACATAAACTGTAAAATCATAGGGGGGGGTGGGGGGGTGATAAATTAATCTCACAACATTTCACAAGAAAAAGGGGCAGTGAAAAGATTTGGGAATATCCTGAATTATGTGGATCACTTTCTCTACAGGGGGTGTGTGGATCACCCTGGATCACTCTCTCTACAGGCAATGTGTGTGTATCACCCTGGATCACCCTCTCTATAGGCAGTGTGTGGATCACCCTCTCCACAAGGAGTGTGAACATCTTCCAATGGGGACACACATCTGTGTCCCGCAGAGCAAAAACAACAGAAGCAGAACATCCTTTGCCCCCACCATGATATAATTTCTGCATATTTCATGTATTCATCTTTTATACGTATATATGTGTTTGTGCATGCATTCTTTTGAAGCATCCTTTTCTTTCTCTGTAGTTTATTGGGGACGGGTGTTGGAAGTTAGCCTTTGGCTATACGCACTTAAGGCCAAGCATCCGATTTGTTTTTTTTAAACATTGGAACAATACTTTGTCTCTGACAAATAAACAAATAATACTGTATGGAGCAATTTATATGCTTTCATATTTGATGTTTTATGGGTTGATGAGCAAACGTGAAAGCTAGAGGTTTTCTTTCAATCATGAGTGTCATTCCTCATCGTAATTCCAGCTACACTGCAATATCACTTACTTGTTGTTGCTAGTTCTGTGTTTTTAATGTTTTTTTGGTTGTCACATTTATTAATATTGTTGTTCTACATCAACATTTTGTGATCTTTTCCTGCCCATTATGGCTGTATTCTTTTTTGAAGACACTGCTGCATGACATATCTCTATCTAATGACATTCATGAAGCTTCTAAATATTCTTAAGAACAAACTTTAACCATTTGGGCAAAAAAACACTTCCATAAAAGTTGCACTTAGTTGTTTATTCAGAATGGTCCTTAGTGTTTCAACTTTCAGCAAGAAACTCTTAAACTTTGTTTCCAAGAGAGCTGCTATGAGTTTTTCACAAATGCACAATGAGACATGTACTCAGTGACAATTTAAAATATGGTGTGCCTATTAATAGAGCCTCAATAGCAGCTTTGTAAATTATTACGAAACATTGTTGCTTTCTAGTCCAACATTAGCAAATGCTAGTAAAGGTTTTTATTTATCGATAATTGCTAAGACTGCCAGCTTGTGGAAATTTTCAGGTAATTCAGAGCAGAACTGGTGGTTCTGTGTGGCTCAGTAGGTAGAGCATGGCGTTGGCAATGCTTAGGTTGTGGGTTAACATCTCACTGGGACCACATATACTGAAGAATTCACTACTGTAAGTTGCTTTGGATAAAAGCGTCTGCTAAATAGCATATATTAACTGTGGTTTGTACCTGATGTGTATTTGTGTCAACGTGAGATTCCATACTATATCAAGGCAGAGGTAATGACATTTCCTACCATTTAAAGTTTTAAAGATATTAAGCTGAAACTTGAAAGAGGATGTTTACCTCAGAAGAGCATTAATGTTCTACAAATTTGATCAAGAATCCAGACACATTTTAGAAGAGATAAATGAGGATGACTTTGAAAGTGATATGCAAGGGGACCATGGGGGAAAAAAAATGTATTTGTTTATTTAGCTGATTATGATAGCTACCTGTCAACTAGCAAGGTTTATTTAATTCCCTATCAAAGATAAGTGGCTTAAATCGCCTGTATTCACGTTTTTAATTTCTGCTTGGAGGTAACAGAATTCATCCGGTCAATAACTGCTAGCACCACAATGCACATGAGCACAGCAAAGCATAAACACAACTGAGGTACAACGTTTGCAGAAGCCGCTTGAGACTACATTGGAACTACTTTCCTTTAGACTCAGACTGCAAGAAGCGTAAAAAAGTGATAGTATATTGGTCTCTTCAAATTGACATTTCTGCTTACACTTGGCAAATCACTGGCACAGGTAAGGAATATATTTGACTATTTACTGTCTCAGTGTTGCTTGAAGAAACAGGGCCAATGACCCAAAGGCTCGCTGGGTTTCTCTTTCTGTCTATAGTACAATACTTGCATGCTTAATTTATGCACAATATCACTGCTGCATTATTGTTTCTTTCTCATTGCCAAATAATGCAGAGTCATCATGACTTCGGAGAGAGTGCTTTGGTTATGCAGTATGAGAATGTCCCTAAGTAAATCTGTCACAAATCACTGTCAGCCAGATTCTTATTTCAGTTTTTAAAAAGTGCACTATTTTCTTTTTCTTTTGTCAGTGCTTTCATAGCCAGATTGATCCTGTGTGCATCGCGGGGCTGGAAAGAATCACTGGTTGGGTACACTTCTGGAAAGATAGCAGGTGACAATCACAATAGTTTTCTAAAACTTCAGCAACCTGTAAATATTCACCATAAATTAAAAAAAGGAACAAGGAGGAACAAGACTAGTTTGTTTTAAGGATGCAGGGATGCAAAAGCAGGTGCTTTTAATTTACAGAACGAAGGCATGAAACACACACACACACATAGCATACTGTATAGGACAACCTTAAAATAAAAAAAACTGCAACGCAAAAACAAAGTTAGTGAAATTAGTCTTTGTCTGGCCCATTCTCGTTAAGGAGACAGGGAAGTAAGAGTTAGAATTAGCTTTATTGGGTAAGTCTGCCATTACAACACACACACACGTCAAACGCATTTATAATTGTGCCTAGGACCTTAATATCAGCTGCTTCCATGCTTGCTGAGGGGCTGCAGCTGCTGTATCTGTGAGAGGAGCCACCTCTCTCTTTGGCCCTATAGCCCTCTCCGGGGCCGTATAGCCCTTCCGATGGCCCTATAGCCTTCTCTGTGACCCTATAGCCCTCTCTGTGACCCTATAGCCATCTCTGTGGCCCTATAGCCCTCACCCTCTTTCAGTCTTTTGTCAGAGAAATCTCAATGTTTTCCAGTTTAGTTAATGTACTGTTTATACTAAATTTGGACCATATGTGTGTGTTTTGATAAAGTGCTGTCTGTTTATCCATCACAGCTGTGAGCTTTTGGAGTCTTTGCCTTGTGAAACAAAGACTCCATACATTCTGCTTAGACAAACTCAATCTTTCCTAGCATTTGTTTGTGAAATGGAAAGCGACCTGTTAAAACACCTTTACATCACAAAAATAAATTGATGATATTTGAACCAAAATGGCTACAGTAACACTTAATAGCTGTCAACTGGACAATATTATTTTCTATCATCAAAAAAGAAGATCTAGCTGGTTTTGTCTGCATCTCTATCAAGCTCTATTTCAGAGAGGTTCTTCAATACTACCCCTGAATATTTACTGCTCCAGCGTACAGTGTATCCATCATCACTCACTCCCGCCATCACTTATTTTAAGTAAGACAGCTGCAAATTACCACAAGTGTGTGCAAGTTGTTAATTTAGTTGGGTATTTACGTAATTATGTAAATGAACATAGTCGCAACATATTAATTTAAAAAAGTGCTAGTACTATTTAAAATTCTTGCTTGTGTGATGGCAACACCAGCTGACGTAGCAAGACGCATTGATGTCATAAGGGACAGGGCACTGGCTTGTGTGCTGGAGGCAGAAAATGAGCCAGAAGAGTGTGGAGAGAACATTCAATGCTGTTGGAGTGGTATATGTGTTAATGCGCAGACCCAGGCAATGCTGTTGGAGTGGTATATGTGTTAATGCGCAGACCCAGGCAATGCTGTTGGAGTGGTATATGTGTTAATGCGCAGACCCAGGCAATGCTGTTGGAGTGGTATATGTGTTAATGCGCAGACCCAGGCAATGCTGTTGGAGTGGTATATGTGTTAATGCGCAGACCCAGGCAATGCTGTTGGAGTGGTATATGTGTTAATGTGCAGACCCAGGCAATGCTGTTGGAGTGGTATATGTGTTAATGCGCGGGCCCAGGCCATTTGTGATCTGACCCAATAGTTCTTGTGTTGTGTGACTGGGGAGCTGATCATTTGATAATGTTTTATTCAGAGAGAGGGGCTCAGCACAAACATAGGCTGGTGGTTCGCAGGTTCGAGCCTTGGCCTGTCCTGCTAGGGGTAGGGGTAGGGGTTTGGTTAAAGTTAGCAAAGGATTAATCAGGTTACTGCTACCTGAGATCTTCCCAATGACACAGCCAGGTACACACAGGCTATCAGTTGTCACCAGTGAGAGGTGCATCTCTCTGTGCGGTGCTAGCTCTCTCCTGGAGTACTGTGTGCACAATAGGTTGAACTGGCTCATCGGAGGAGTTCCAGTGGCATACTTTGTGATGTGATGTCAGTGGCATAGCAGTAACTCAATGCATACTTTGTGATTCCATATAGAAGAAAAAAACTGGAAGAAAACATCACTTTTGAGAAAAACAAATATCTAGAAGAAGGATGTTCCTGTAGAAAATACTCTCTCCATTTGAATTTGCGATCTCCGATGCAGAAAATCTGCTCAATAACAGCGATGGTGTCAGCCATGCCAGCACTTTTGTGCCTGAACTCATGTTGACACCTGCTTTCCCCAGGTATTACATAACGCACAATTATCATAGCCATAATTGCATTCAGCCTGGCTAAATTGAATTAAGTCTTGTATCTGCATATTCGTCTACAGTCTCTGTGAGGTACGGGATAAGGACCCAGACGCAGACCAGGATCAGGAAGAAAGGAACGTTTAATTCAGGCAAGGATCAAAACCAGTAGACAGAGTAGCGAAGACACAAAATTGAAATCCAAGAGAGTAGTCAAAAAACTATCCAAAAAGTCAAAAACCAAGAAATCAGAAAAGGCAAACAAAACAGAATCGGCAGGCAAACTCAAAGTGAAACGGAAGGGGTGTCTCGGGAAAATACAACAGACTCTGGCTTACTGATAATCGGCACAGGGAATGAGGATCAACGTTCTGACGAAGAGTGAACGTAAACACGGAACTTATATACAAGCAGGGAAGGGAAACACAATAGGAATCAGGTGTGACTGGGAGGAGAGAAGGGCAGGAACACAGGTGAGAACGATAGGATTCACTAATACAATAATGAGGGGAAACGAAAGACACGGACTGGGAATCACATAGACACATTGACAATATACGACCTGGAAGAGCAGGCAGACACGTGAACAGTTAGAAGGGGAGGAATGCATAGACAGAAACTGCGTGCAGATAAAGCGAAAAGTGAGAAGCGTAAAGGGATAGGACAACGAGAGAGAGAATGATAGCGAAAGCGTGAGATAATTCGTTATTAGTAATGTTAGTAACTTAATCTAACTCCCTAATGTTAGTAGATTAGTAGGTTAGTACTATATACATCTAACTAACATATACAAAGTGTTTGAGAAAGAAAGAAGGAAGTAAACGAGATAAGAAACCCAAGATATAAAAACTGTAAAGTTGAAATCCCCGAAGTGCATAACAAAGACAAGGAGCGGATCTTGAACAACAAGGAGCACAGACAGAACGGGGAACAGAACGTGAATGATAAGAATAATATATAAACAAAGTACAAAAACAAACCAAACAGACATTGCAAAACATAACAGTCTCATTGTGAGTGATTCAGTCAGAGAGACAGTACCATTTCCACTTGAGTAACACATTAAGGGTTGGAGCAAATTCCATTTAAGTTTAGCCAATTCAGGAAATGGGTTTAAAAACAGCCACGAGATTCTATGAGGATTTTTCAATTAATTAATTAATTGAAGTTCAATGAATTTCTTTAATTGACTGAACAGAAATAGGATTGACCCCCTTCCCACCTCTGAACGCATTGCATTTTAATGCAGCTCATTCTTTCATTATTTGTTTATCTATACCTCTATCCAAGGCCGTAACCATGGAGTCAACATTGGGGGGGACCAAATCAATTTATTTATATTTTTTTATATCAGCTAGGCTATATTGGGGGGACATTTTGAGCATATCTGAATATTGGGGGGGATGTGTCCCCCCCAATATATATGGTCGTTTCGGCCTTGCCTCTATCTATATTTATATAATGCATAAAATGTGGGCCTGATTTTGTACCGTAGAACTGTACCCCATTGAACCCCCCTTCCTTTACTTGAAGTTATCCCTTTAAAAGTTGTGTCTGACCGGTAGTAAAACAACTCCACAGTTCTTTATGTTGGTGGAAGTCTATACTCAGCATTAGATATGTGGAGGGGGAGCATAGACAGGAGGTTAGATAAAACCGCTATATGTCGTTTATTTCTGTGAATTTACTGCTGTTTGGGGAGGGGAAGGATGCAGAGCAATATCTTTTTGAAACTGTCTCTGGAGACACAGTTATATTGTCCAGACATATGTACCTGCCAGTCCGTGGAATATTGCTACATTTTTTTTCTTTCAAAATAGAAAAACTATTTTGGAAAAAAATAATAAAAACTTTCACTGACAAATCTGGCAGCCTTTGGTTCCTAGTGCATCATTGGGAGGAGCTAAAGCTAAATATTTAAATACTTAGTTTTAGCTCAAAACTGGGTACAATGCACATTGTGGTTATATTGAATCTCAGCCATAAGGTAATTTTATCAAAAACAAGAAAGAGAAAACTCGTTCCACCCGTGAGGCCTAAAATCATATATTATACATTGGACTCCATGGAAAAAAGTTATTAAAGATAAACTTTCAAACTGAAGTCTGAATCCACAATGTGATCCAAATAATGCGTTGTACCAAACGACAGACACATTAATGCATCTGACACAAGTTAACGTAAGTCAGCATGAACTATTTCATTAAAATATACTGCACACATGCAGCTGTACACATTCTTATGTCAAGTGTACATGAGTACCAATTGTACAACATTACTGACTAAACATTCAATGTATGGTACATGAAAGGTGTCAAATGCCAACTGCTCTGTATCAGGTGAGTGAAAACTGAAGCTTGCTGAAACATAGTGAGCCTAGAAAAAGACCTTACACTTAGTGTTGCAACAGATGGCAACGCTCACTGCTATTGCATCTCAGGCTTACGGCATCCATTTATTCATCAACTATTCATATAGTATTTTACAATAAATGAAATTCCTGTCTCCTGTTCTCTGAAAGCATCATATTCTGTGTCTCTAAAATATGACCTTCCTCCATTAAAGAGCTGTTATTGTCGGAGTGCTTCGTGCGCCTGTCCGTACTACTCTCAAACGCAATGTTTGAGACACAGATGGACGGAAATGTGTGGTTCAGAGATCACTTCTATTACAGAAGTTTATCGACTGTGAATGATAGCAATCACGGGGGTCTCCTTGTTACAGGAGAGCACAATAAAGTTCACACTGATACTCCAAACAAAGTTTCTGACTACAGCCACAAATGGCAGCTGCAACTCCTATTGTCCAAGTGACTATGACAGACTAAAAACAGGTCTTTGGTCTTTAATGCACAGCAAAGCATCGTATTTACGAACATCTTTAACAAATGCTTGTTTTCATAAAATGACTTTGATAATTTGGCCCACATACTGAAGTTAAAACAAAGTTAAATAAGATATATATATATATACTGTATATATACACTACTGGTCAAAAGTTTTAGAGCACCCCCATTTTCCAGTTTTTACTGAAATTTAAGCAGTGAATAACCTGAAATGGTACAAAGGTAATACAAAGGTAAGCAGTAAACTGCCAGAGGTTAAAAAAAATTGTTTAGGTTACCAAAAACGGAAAAATAATGTAAATGTTTTGGCAGTGAGTAGTTTCCTACACCATCAAAAGGCACTTGAAAACTGGAGGAAACTCTGACAGGAAGAGGTCTGGCAGACCCAAAGCCACAACAAAATCAGAAGACAAGTTTCTGAGAGTCAACAGCTTGCGTGATAGGCGGCTCACAGGACAAGAGCTTCAAGCACAGCTTAACACTAGTCAAAGTAAGGAAGTCTCAGTTTCAACTGTGAAGAGAAGACTTTGAGCTGCAGTAAGAAAGCCATTGCTAAATGGCAAAATAAGAAAAAGAGGCTTGCCTGGGCCATGAAATCTTCGGTTCATCACACAGGGTTTTTCTATGCCGTCGAGTAGGCGAAAGGATGGTTCCTCAGTGTGTGACACCAACTGTCAAACATGGAGGAAGAAGCATGATGGTCTGGGGCTCTTTTCCTGGATCCAGAGTCGGTGACTTGCACAGAGTGACTGTTAACCCACGATAACCCATTACTTGTTCCCTGAAAAGGGCCTTTTTTTATAACTCTGGAATTTACATTATTTTTCAGGTTTTGGTAACCTAATTTTTTTTAACCTCTGGCAGTTTACTGCTTACCTTTACCTGCTTAAATGTCAGTAAAAACTGGAAAATGGGGGTGTTCTAAAACTTTTGACTGGTAGTGTACTGTATATAGGTAACTTCCAAAATAAAATAAATGCCAATATAAAGTTTCTTAATTGGGCGTTGGGCCAACACGAGCCACCAGAACAGCTTAAATTTGCATTTGGTAAATTGGCATAGATTCTACAAGTGCCTGGAACTCTATTGCAATTATAGGGTTGCAACAACATTCTTCCACCTTAAATTTCATCATTCAGTGTTTTGTTGATGGTGTTGGAAAAACACCGCCTCAGAAGTGCATCAAGAATTTAACATAGATATATCAGCCATGCCATGCAGCAATAGTATCCGCAGAGACACTGGTGAGCTCAATTTCTTGATTTAAGATGTTCTTTGTCAGCAAATGCAAGGTAATATTTGAGTGCTGACACTAGATGAATCAGTTTGAAGGACTGAACCATATTTTCATTGAAATAGTTTTCTTAATGCCAGAGAAAGTCTGCATGCTTGAATATGGGGTGTTCCTCCAGAAATACTGTGCAGCAGTGGCCTATATCAACAAGAGAGATCGAGTTAGCCAGAGGCAGCCATCTGCCTAGCGTTACAGATGGGCAGCTGGTACTTTATTGATCCAAAAAACTCATCAAGTCATCCCTAGAAATATCTCATGCATCCAACATTGTGAACATTGCTCTGTAATTTGTTTCTCTCCCAATTTGTTTCTCACTAGTAAGTACATCAGAGAAATGCAGGCCTGTTTTTAAGTGGTGCTGCAAGAGCAATTTTTGTTCTTGTGATGTTGGTGGAATGACAAAATTTGCCATGTGTTTCAAAATGTATTAAACCAAAAATGGTTATGCTATGTGGAAATTAAGTGATTTCCCATTCGTACATTGGATTTGGTCAGTTGGGCCAGAAGATTGAACCTTGTTAACCTTAAGTATAAGCGTCAAGCTATTTTATTTCTGAACATATGATGGGTGGGCCAGACCATAATTACAATCATTTGTACACTGAAAATGTACCAAATTTTTAACCCATCTGACAGGTACATTTGATTAATAACAGTAACATAAGACATTCTTACCTTGAGAACACTGATACAATGTAAATTCCATAGAATAATGGTTTATTGGCATGACCATTACTAAACAACGCGTCTCCCTCGGTTTTTAAAACAACTTTTACTTTGTTGTGCACTTCACAATGCTAAGCAAAATGTTTTTTTTTATTTGACATTATTTTCTTTTTTTGCGTTGGTCAGTGGGCAATAAATCCCAATTAAATCAATTTTGATTCCATAAAATAAGAAAGTAAATTGTGAAAAATGCTAAAGAGGCTGAATACTTTTTTATACTCACTGTACGTCTTTTCCTCGCTTTTCCTCCTTTCCCTCTGTATGAATAAGTTCAAAACCAAAGCTAATCAAAATAGAGTGATCTGCACATAGCCATAATGGTTTCTCTGTAAAAATCTACAGGGGGCAAATTGGGTGGTTCAGTGCAATTTTCTCTTTCAGCCTCGGCATACCTAGGGACAAAACAAAAAGAGGCAAGCTGCACACATTGTTGTTCACATTTGCAATGATTTGTAATTCCCTTGAGATTCCATAAATAGAATACTGCAGATTCACTCCCAATATGTTCATGAAAACATACAAAACATAATTGTTTAAAAGCAGCAACAACTGCAAAAAAAAGAAAACTTCTACAAGGCCCCTGGGTAGCACAACTGGTAAAGGCACTTGTTCTAAGTGCAGTTTTCCCACTGCAACCTGGGTTCGAGCTCAATCTACACCAGCCTGGCACTGGCTGGGAGTCACGTTCGGGGGAGATTGGCTGTTTGCCCCCCCAGATGGAATCCAGCATGAGTTTGCCGCGGCTCTGTGGAGCAGAGCTACGGTCAACTTGGCCAGTCCCGTCTCAGATGAAGTGGTTAGGTGTCTTTGTCACTGCTGGTCTTGGAGTTGCAGTGGCGAGCTCGCAGTATAAGGGGAGAGGTAGTTGAATTAGAAATAGGGGACAATTGGCCACCAAATTTGGAGAAAATGGGGAAAAATGGCAAAAAAATTATTTTGGAAAAATAAATGTCTTGCCTGTGTGTCTTTTCAATTGGCAACTATGGACAGATGGAATTATTGGAATTGAAATATATATGTATCAATGTGTAGAATTAATAATTAGGGACATGGGGCACTTTTGATGATGGAATCATCAGGTAAATTAAGAAGGAGAAACATAAGATGAAGAAGCAGAAGAAGCACCCAATAATAACCCAAATTTGGGGCTTTATTGTGTGGCCATATGAAGATGTGTCTGAATGATGTGTCTCTACAGGAGGTTAGAGGATACTGAAGTTAATGTTTGTAAGGACTGGGAGCATGAGGCCATTGTAGTTATTTCTGTGGGAGACCCTAAAAAGTACCAAACTCAATGATGTGTATGTATGGGGTATGTCCCACCAACCTGTAACTTAGCGGTTCTGAAGAGAAAAAGCAACACAGATCTCATGCATTTTCACAAAGGAATTTTCCAGTGAGAGAGCAATGTTTTTTAGGCCACGAAACCTTACAATCCCTCGCTGGTGTATTAAGACTCTAAGAACACACACTCACACGCAGAGGACAAGAAATGTTGATGCAGAACTCTGTTATTTGAAGCAGTCAGGCTCTGATGACCCTCTGATGCCCTGCCTGGCACTGGCAGGATGAAGCATGGTACTGTCTCAATACACATCTGACACAACATACTCGTCAATGCACAACACAAGGATAACCACAAACACAGCACACCAGACAATGCACAAGGACAAGGGTAACCACGGACACAGCACAGACAGTGCACAAGGACAAGGGTAACCACGGACAACACACAAGGACAAGGGTAACTACGGACACAGCACACCAGACAATGCACAAGGACAAGGGTAACCACGGACACAGCACACCAGACAGTGCACAAGGACAAGGGTAACCACGGACACAGCACACCCGACAACACACAAGGACAAGGGTAACCACGGACACAGCACACCCGACAACACACAAGGACAAGGGTAACCACGGACACAGCACACCAGACAAGGACAAGGACAAGGGTAACCACAGACTCAGCGGTGCTGATGCAGAAAACATAACCCCCGACCGTTCCCTGCCAGAGGAGCACATACACGCGTCTCTTACTAATATCCTGCATCTCACTCTGAATGTGTTTGGCATCAGCCCGCAGCTTTAGTAGGTGAGTTTGCATAATGTCAAGAGAAAAACAATCAATCTTTTAATTTCCCTCTAGGGCGAATTGGGCAAATGTTTTATCCATCCAGATGAGTTAAATAGGGGCTCAGTGTTAAATGGAGCACAGCAGGGGGAGGGCAGAACCAAAGTGGTCCTGCTTGATATGCTGTAAAAGATTCTAAAACTATGAGTGAAGGTCAGACCTGGGGTCAAACTAGTATTTGTAATACTTTATCCCTGGGGTCATTTGTAAAAATCCCTGCAGATTTCTGTCAATTTTAAAAAGTAACCTTTTTCACCAATATTCAAAACAAATGTATTCTTTCATACGATTGAACGTTTATGATTAGTGACATGTTTTGTTGAAAACTGTCAGGGATCTGCAGGATTTGTTTTAAAATGTGTGTGTTTTTCAGATTTTTAGCATCTGAAGATTGATAGTACACTATTTCAAATCACTCTTTGACCCAGATCTGCAGAAGATTCAAAAGTGGTATGAAGGAAAATGAGACAGATGAGGTAATGCACCAAGTGTCATCCCACAAGGCGTACATTCCCTTGCCATAAACTTCAAACTATATACATCTGACTGATTGGGTAGAAGACCCTCGATCTTGTCAATCAGCACTTGCACACACACCCTGCATCTTAGGTATTAGGTTGGAGGTTAAATTAGTTATTGAACTGCCTTCAGGCTGATATTATCCATTTTAAACAGGCTCCGGACAGCCATGAGCCGGGGCTTCGAGTGGCATAACGGTCTAAAGCATTCGCCCGGAATGCGGTTCGAAACCTGACTGTGCCAGTCCGGCCCTGGAGGAGGACACTGTCCACCCCAGGAGGAGGGGGAAGGAGAGCCGGCATGAGCTCACTGAGCGGTAAGGCAACCTGGTAAACATAGTTGGGAGAGTCTAGTCTCAGAAGAGGCAGATCATTGCCTGGAGGTATTAGCTTGTCCCGTGGGAGCGGGTGGCGGGCGGCGAGTTTGTGGGGGAGCGTAAAATTGAAAGAAATAGAGGACATAATTGGCCACCAAATTGGGAGAAAAACAATAATGAAAAAAAAAAATGTTCATGAGCCAGTGTTTTTAGTTAGCTGAGTGCTGTGCTGTCATCTACCTTATTCAGAGTTTAACAGTCCTTATATTTATTCATTTGTTTTTGTGTAAACCTCCATTTGTCTGGTATGCTTTCCTGTGTGCATTATATGTCAATAAACCATCTGTGTATTTTCTGGATATATACACACACCTAGTGGTAGCCCACCCAACCCCCCCAAAGTGTTTTTCAAATATGGTACAAGAGAAGAACTTCTCGAACCAGCAGTTAAACATCTGGCTAGCTAGCTAACAAACTTAGCTAACTAGCACTAGCTAACTTAACTTAGTTAGTTAGTTAACTTAGTTAGCTAGTGCTGGCTATAGACCATTTCACCATTTCAAAGGAGCATTACCACACTACCTCAGTTGGTGGGAGTATAGCTGAATAACTTCAGATCAGTGTGAAGTGCTTGTAATCCTTACAGATATTTCCCACAGATTAAGTTTGTGTTGTGTTAGGGGATTGGTGAGCGGTGAATTTGACTCTTTGTGAATTTGATTCAGTCAAATAGAGTTCCATTCAACCATCGTTGCACTGCGGAGTGGCTTCACTTTCAATTTTGCCACAGAGGGTATTGAATTTCATTGTATGAAAAAAAAACTTTTAGGAATTACAAGACCTGTGGAAACATTGGGCCAGGTGAGAATTTTCTTTTTCAACCTGAAAGATTGTGTAAAGGAGGATAAAGATAGTGTTTGAGTCTTCAACAAATCAGCATCATCTCAGTGTCTATATTGGTTGTCTACAGAATATATTTTTTGAATAAGTTAATCAAATTGCCATGGCAATTTCACAGTGAGGTGAGATTTGTCGTGACAACCTTCCACTCTACATAGAATATGATTGCTGGGATTCCTAGTAGTGTGCACTGCCATCCCAGTCTCACCCCCTGGACTTTAAATAACACTTGTCAATGTGAAGACTTTGCACAAGCTGGTGTGATGTTTTTTATACAATGTAATATGTGGTATAAAACTCATTTGCATAATCATTGTGTCCATCATAGAGAACCACAGCACACGATCACTGTTTAATTCACCATTCCAAATATGACTGGAATTGTTTAAAACAGAGATTGACCTTCTTATGTCAGGGGCCTTCAGTTGAAAGAGCGTGACACAAACAATAATTAATTAATTCCTGGTAAATAAATATCTGAACAAAGCTGCAATCGTTTGATAAATAAGGCCCGTTTACTTTTGGGGGAATTTCTTGCCAAAATGATACTCTGGACCATTGAGTCAGATCGGACCAAAGTTACGATTGAAGAATTGTCTGAAAACAGTGGACTTTAAATGTGAGGTTTCTGATCATTTTAATGCACAATTGTTGAATAATAAAAGCAAATGTGGATAAAGTGCAAAACAAATGGCAGTGGCAATAATTGTTTGTGCTGTGCTACAACACACTGTAACTTGACAAAAGGTATGCAGTATGTACAGAGGCCTGCATGCATAATATCATAGAGTGATAGTGTGTGACAGGCAGGCAGGGAGAGAATTAACAGCAAAATTTGATTGTAGTCAAGGTTCTGCAGTGTGGGTGCTGCCCCAACAGGATCTGATCAAACGCTGATCAAACGCTGTGTTCCTCCTTTCCCCAAAGGATTTTCGGCCTGGGTCACGAGCCCATCTTGGACTGCAGTTCATTTTTCTGTATGTGGTCATTGCTGATTTGTGTTACACTCTAGATAATGACTCTGTCCAAGCCAGGTTTTTTTATTTTTTTGTGATGGGACATGTGAAATCGTTTTGATCTTTCTGAATATATGTTGCCACATTTACACGTGGATTTGATTAGCCATGCTTGTGACATATATACGTATACATATACATACATAGTGTGTATATTCCATTCCTCTCTGGCAGTTATCCAGCTTTAGACCAATCAGCAGTCAGCCATTATTAAAATTATATGTGATATAAAACTGAATTAACAATGTATTATTCATACAATATATGATATTTGGCTGAATTACTTATGTGGTATTACTATAGAATGTGGCTATTGAACCCTCAATGCTGCTGGCTGTTTCTGGCTAGTACTGAGGAGAACAAGCCCCCCCATTCACTGCACATATGATACAGGGAAGGATGCGGGTTTATCTGACTTAAAATAGTCCCAAAGAGATTACAGAATGCTGCTTCCATTTTACTTACTTGTGCTTTATACATATATTGTGAATCAGTTGAGCAATTATAAAATAAATAAATTCAATTTTTTGAAAATCAACCTTTTCCTCATATCTGTTTTGGAGTGTCCCACAATACCAATAGACTCGCATTGTAATCAGCGTGTTTCTGCAAATGGCTTCTACTGAAAGCCAATGAAGGAAGCTATCAACAGAAAAAGCACCCGGATCGATCGACTCAAAGTAAGACGACAATGATGTAGTTTGGTTGAATAAATGTACTAACCCTTTAAGCACTTATTTATTTCTTATGCAATTACCTGCAGTGAAGAAAAGACTATGGTCACATATTAGACACTAATACACTTTAGATACTAATACATGATTACTAACGATTAGTGGTTTATGTTTTATACATGACTACTAACAATGTAACGATTGGTGGTTTATGTTTTAGCCCCTTGTGCATTCAACATCCGTTTTTCCAGCTGGAGGAACTTCATTTTATCATTGCAGGGGGAAAAAAAAAGAAATAAAATTAAAATTAAAAATTAAAAATTCCCCATTGTGTAATAAAGGTTTCTAGTGACTATTGGACCGAGGCCTTCACTAGGGCTACCATTCTAGCTCAAGAGCAGGCAGGAAGAGCGAGGCTTTTGATGGCTTTAAAATACATGACATGATAGCCTAATAAAACCAGGCCTGGGCAGCCCTTTGAGCTGCACACACACCACCAGTATCGCACTGTTGAAGTAAAGCACATCCTATCATAGCCCAACCGCATCAAGCTCACACCAACAGCGACAACAACAGTGACTTATCAACACTGTGGGTAGACCCTATTGCCTTAAATGTATCTTTATGTTAATATGCTGCAGAAACAAGTACTTTATCTTACTGCCCCTTACAAAACAAAAATATTTTTTTTCCCCAAATACAAAAATATATCAAAGATTCTTTGTGTAAATGATTTCACCTGGTCTATTTGGCCTGATAAAAGATATGCTTTGCAAGTCCTAATAAATTATTGATTTACCTATAATTCTGCCCAGTTAAAAATTAGTTAACGTGTATTTCATCATCCCCATAGCCAGAAGCATTGGTTAGCTTGGTAAGCATAATGGTTAGCTTGGTAAGTATCACACAGAGTGCAAACAGTGTTGACTGTATCACAATTTGATCATTCTGTCAGAACCAAAACCTAGTGCTAATTGTGTTTTAGACCTTCACTCTATGTCTCTGTGTCTGTTCAAACAGCTGTACTGTACTATAATTATACCTAGCATATTGCTTTTACAGCCCCATCCACCACCCATTTTAATATCTGTTTTCACAGTGTACAATTATCTGTGGCACTGCAGATTGGCACATGGCTGTTCTGCCTCCGCTGAGTACAGTGCATTCAATTCAGGTGAAAAGCCACCATAGAATTATGCTTTGAGATGTGGCCTGTACGGGATATTCAAGACTTAGGTATATGGCACTGAGTGGTAAGTGAAATAAGTATTTCAAATCAATCTGATCTGCTGGGCAGAGCCCACTATTGGTTATCTCCTTGCTAGTTTAGTTTGGTAGAAATCGAGTGCCAATTGCATGACCAGTTGATATGAACTCCATCATTGACCATACTGGTAATATGTAGTTTACAAGTCAATGTCCTCTGTTGATATCCTCTGTCCTATTCTTGTACCGAATGCAGTAAAAGTTGTCCATTCATTTAACCAAAATAATCCACGTAAATAAACGTAATGCTCCTTAACCATGCATTAAAATATTTAATACCAGCAAGATCAGTCTTAATAGATTGACACATTCCATGTTTTTTTCTTCTTCTGAATGGACCTTAATTTAAAGGCAGAGAGAATCACGCATGGCAGCTGAAGATCATGTGACAGCGTGCACTAGAAAAAGGATCCCCCACAGGGGATTCACCTACGGAAGTGAGGGAGGAGTGAGAACTTCTGACAATCGCCTGTAATAAAAGGTGAGGACCTGAGGTAATGAATTAGCCTTTAAATCGGGGGCTGGACAAATGCACACTGGGAAGAATAAGAAGGAAGACGATACCACACAGCTTCAGCCCGGAACAACTGGCCTTCCAAACACAACACCGGCTTTAAAACACACACACACTCACACACACACACACACGTGCGCGCGCACGTACGCACACACACAGCTCTGAAGTCAGTTGCAAATTTAGTCAAATTGAAAAGCTGTCTCCGTGCAACATTTGACAAATTGCATAAGATGGCTGCTGATGGCAAAATAAGTGTGGCGTATTCATTTGACAAACTGCTGTGAAAATTGGTGAAGCTTATTTTCAGCCAAGCCACCGGTTTATATCAATTTAATTGTTTATGTAATAACATAGACAATCATCCTCTGTAATTTCCTCTGTTATCATTGTCCTCTGTAATAGGTAGTTAAATTACAACATTTGATAGAATGTCCATGCTCAATCAAGGTGCACATTCTCACAAAAAAATAAAGGTGCACATTCTCCCATGTGTGGCAGCACACATTCAGACAGCAAGTCACACGACAATGTTTCTTTTATGGCAAATGCTGATCAACATTGATTACAGATATGCTCACAGATGCCTGCAACAACTGATCAACATTGTTTACCATGTATTGATGCACATCTTGAATGCAATTCAGCTTAAAATGTAAAATGTTAATTTCTGACTGAATGCAATTCAGTTGAATGCATGCACCATCTATGTCTGAACATTAATTAATCTAACCTCTTAACATCAGGTAGCAATATACATGACATTGATAAACAAAGGTCAGCTTGAGACTTCGTTATTGTGAGAAAGTGCTTAATGCTGACAACTAGCAAATGGAGACTTAGGGGGATTTGATTAGGTTTTTGAATTCCTAACAGGAATTTTAACAAAGTGAACTACCAAAGATTTTTTAAGATAAGTTCAGTTAGCAGAACAAGAGGCCACAGGTGGAAATTAGTTAAAGGCAAATTCTGCACGGATATTAGGATGTTTTTCTTTACACAGAGAGTTGTCAACGCCTGGAACAGCTTGTCAGGTCGGGTAGTAGCGGTAGAAAAACTTGGGCTATTCAATTACAGGCTAGATGCAGTACTAGATATTCTTTAGATTAGGACATGATGAGCCTATATGGGCTGAATGGCACATTCTCCATTGTCTAAGCCGCTTATTCCTGGTCAGGGTCGCGGGGGGGGTGCTGGAGCCTATCCCAGCATGCGTTCCGGGCGAGAGGCAGGAATACACCCTGGACAGGTCGCCAATCCATCGCAGGGCACACACACCATTCACTCACACACTCATACCTACGGGCAATTTAGACTCTCCAATTAGCCTAACGTGCATGTCTTTGGACTGTGGGAAGAAACCGGAGTACCCGGAGGAAACCCACGCGGACACGGGGAGAACATGCAAACTCCACACAGAAAGGCCCCCGGCCTGGATTCGAACCCGAGACCTTCTTGCTGTGAGGCGACAGTGCTATCCACTGCACCACCGTGCCGCCTGGCACATTCTCATAATTATGTATTCTTAACTAGTCAAATGAAAGGCTATTAAATGCATGTTATCCCTTTTCCTCCATGCCATCGGAACATCAGTGACACGTTGGGGTATATCAGCTCCTCTTTTCCTCTCAGTTCCTCATGTCAGACAAATAGATCTAGAAACTGATCTTCTTCAGATGCTGTCTAAAGGTCATGATGCTCCATCTTTGGTTATTTGGTTATTTGATAATAATTCTGTAACACTAGGAGCGACATAAAGTTTTTCAGGCATTTAGTTGATTTTAAAATTAAAATAACTTTGCCATTGGGAAAGTCACGCCACTCCCCGGACCCTGACTTTTCCTAAATATGTTTTTTCAACACACTTGCGTTGTTTGAATTTAAATATAACAAAAAATGACTGTTGTAATTACATTTTACATTTTTACATTTAAAGCATTTAGCAGATGCTCTTATCCAGAGCGACTTACAAGATGTGCATTAATACATGGTAAGAACAATCATTGTTCATGCAAGAGATCAGTGCAATAATACAGTGATAAACATAATTGTTGGCAACTGCATACCATACCTGTAACACTAGGAAGGAAAAGGTTAGTATATATGTATTTATTAGATTGTTTTGGGGGGTAAAGAAGTACCCAGTACATATACAAAGATTATTAAACATGTACGCAGTGGTAATGACAATTTGCTAGATGTACAGAATTCAGTGGTAGTGGAGTCTGAAAAGGTGGGTTTTCCTCTCTTGCGGAAGATTGCAAGTGATTCCGTGTCCTGGCTGAGTGCGGAAGATCATTCCACCACCGAGGGGTCAGGACAGAAAAGAGGCGAGACCGTGAGGAGTGGCTGCCGGGCACCCAGAGGGATGGGACAGTCAGTTTACCAGAGGTGGCGGAACAGAGGGGTCTGGCTGGGGTGTAGGGTGTGATGAGTGTCTGGAGGTAAGGGGGAGCAGTTCCTATAGCCGCTTGATAGGCCAGCACCAGTGATTTGAATCTGATGCGTGCTGCGATGGGGAGCCAGTGCAAAGAGAAGAGTAGAGGAGTGATATGGGTGAACTTGGGTTGATTGAACACCAGACGTGCGGCAGCATCCTGGACTAGTTGCAGTGACTTGATAGCACAGGACAGTAGGCCCGCCAGCAAGGAATTGCAGTAGTCCAGATAAGAGATCACCAGAGCCTGGACCAGGAGTTGTGTGGTCTGTTGGGTGAGGAACAGTCTGATGGTATCAAATGCAGCTGACAGGTCAAGGAGGAGGACGGAGCTGAAACATTGGGACTTAGTCAATTGTAGAGCCATTACATTACAGGCATTTTAGCAGACGACACTCTTATCCAGAGTGACACAGTTTTACATTTCTTTACATACAATCCATTTATACAGCTGAATATCCACTGAAGCAACCCAGGTTAAGTACCTTTCTCAAGGGTACAACGGCAGGCCCGCACCTGGGAATCGAACCAGCAACCTCTCAGTTACAAGTCCAGTTCCCTAACCTTTATACCACACTGCCGCCTAAAGTAATTCAGTACTATGCCATGATGTCATTACATTTTTTGGGCCTCTAAGGCAAATAGGACACCAAACATATTGTCGGGGAGGTGCATTTTAACCATCCTGCGTAGAGTGGGGCCATCTTTGGTGGGTGTATGGCTCTGTGAGTGAAGCCAGTGCAGTTGGGTATGATTGGTCTCTTCATGTGGTAGCAGTGCTCTTGAGCATATTATGCCTCTCCAAATATAAGCTCAACCAACACCTCTGTAAATATGAAGCTGGCTTCACCAGGCCCTAGTGATGTTTGATATTGCCATGATTCTCAACATGAGAGGAGAATATCAATGTCGAGCTTGAAAATATATCTTGTGGAAGTAAGTGACCCAAAACAAAAATACAAAACAGGGTTCTGAACCTTGCTTGCGCTGGGACTCTCCCCCAAATCGTAAATTATTGGCTAAGAAGGGAGTCAGCCAACCCCCCCTCAACACTTAAAGTCTGACCTGCTGGTGACACGATGGCTTAGATTGGGGAATTCTACTCTTGCTCTGTTCTGTTTCTCTTGGAAGATCTGGCGCCAGCCAACACCTTGCCTGCGTGTGTTTGTTCTTGGAGAGAGACAAGCTTAGTTTGGTATCATTTTCTTCCATTTAATCTCTTTTGTGATTGTTACATGCCAATTTTATGTTTAGAACTTTGGAATTTACATCTTTCGCGGCCAGATGAGAGCGGAGCTTGATGTGGTACGAGCAAGCTTGTGAAATGGTATCAATAAATTTCCATATGTGAGACAGAACTAAACCCTACATATTGGATGTTCCGATTTAGTATTTGTTAAGGTAGTTGAACCTACGTCTGTAGATTGGACATTGAATGTTTAACTGTTGTAACTGAATAAACCAGCTGTTAATTTTAATTGAATTGTGAGTTGTATATTTTTATGAAGGTTGATCCACCAGTTTGCTCTGCCTATCAACGAATTCAGAGATTTAATTGATAATTGGTATCCTGTGTAGCGATTATTATATTAAAGCAAATAAATATATTTTACATGTAGGATAAGTGAAGGGGTTTTAATGCGTAATACCACTTGTGTTCAGTATTCAGTGCTGAACTTTAAACAAGGGCATTTCACTGTTAAGGCTACTGGATTCAGGGAATAGACCATTTTTATTCTAACTTCACTGTTCCGACAATATGATAATGGCACATTGAAATCATGTGTCCCACTTATTGTGTTATGTATCAGAGTAACATTAGTCTAATGGGTGACAATGAGTGACAATGGGTGAGGGGAGAAGACAATGCAATATTGTGTAATTATCCATTATCAACGTGAATACAAATTACATGGGGGTAATTGAATACAAATTTTGAAACAGATGTAAGTTTGAAAATGGTACCAAGGGCAACATGAAGATTTCTGTTTGTGCTATGAGTAAATGTGACTGCGAGTAGGGAAGGGAGGAGAGCAGACATTTCTAAATGAAGAAATAAATGGATGCTCAAAGACGCATATTGCTGTGGGCACAACTAATGTGTTCAGTATTATCAACAGATGACTCTGACTATTTTATATCAACACTTATATTGACCTATATATACACTTATGTTTTAAATTGCTTTACATTTGTTCTCGCTTTACATTCATACATTTATATGCTGAGAACAAGAGATGACAATCTTTCATATTCATCATATTCATATTCACTAATACAAAGTCTAGAATTGACTTTTATGCATTCACAATGTGTGTTTATGTAGGCTGCATTTTTTAATGCCATTCATTTTTTACATTTGTATTTAAATGTGCCTTTTCCCCCAATAATTGTCTCTCTTGCTGATTGGGTTCATATCACTGTGCTACCTGCACATTTACGTATTTTTGCGTAAATAGAAGCTTGTACAATTTCAATTACATGCACTTTCTGTTTTATGTTTTTAATCAAATGTATTTTCAAATAAAATTGACAAGAAAATATGTTGTGTTTGTTATTCTTACAAACATGAGTATGCAGTATAAATAGTACTGTAGTAAATAAACGTGGTCATATGCTGTACAATTTTAAATATTTTATTCTGCTTGTGGAAATATGAAATTTAGGTATCCTTTAGGTATACACTTACGACCTGCCTGAACAAAACCAAATGCTTATTTTGAGATGGTACTAAATTTAATTATTACTACTTTAAAATGTCAACGCCCGAAAGCCGTTAGTTGGCGGCATCTTGTGTGCCTGGAAACATGGCGCTCTTAGCGTTAATCTCAGTCTGATATGTTTAAGATGTTTCTCGGTCTGATATACTCTGAGTACTTGAGATGACTTTGCAGGGTGGGATATTGCCCACTGCTCCCAAATCTCACGCAACATAAAATGTATTTCAAAGCATGCAAAGAAGTGCATTTCATTTCTGTACCATCCTACAAAGATAAGGTGAGAGTTTGTACCTGTAATACTGTAGATTACAATAAAAAATATAATATCTTGGGAGAGATAAAAATAAACGCTCATCTTGTGCTCAGCAGAGCAGATCCGGGAAAGTAATTGATTAGTCATTCCTCCAGCGTTTATGAGGGACCTCTCTTCTCAAATTCCTTCATCAGTTCAAGCTGTCGAACAGTCCTCCTCCATAGAACAGAACATTCTTTCGGAAAAAAGGGGGCCTATTCAGAGCCTTCCGAGATGATTAGTACTCGATACTAAACAAGGGTTAGGCTGTCGGCTACATCTGCAAAGAAACATCTCTGTGTTGATTCTGACAACAACAACAACATTATAAAAACAAAAGCAACAAGAATATATGTTGTATACAAATGTATATTGTATCATATATGATTTGGCTTCACTTGGGGAAGGTAGATAAAAGGTAGATACAGGTAGGTACATGTAGATATGTAGATACAGGTAGATACATGCACTACTCTAATTCATGTATGGAACACCTGTTCTCCGTCCGTGCCATGTATGCAGCTCAGACTGGGCTAATCCTTGACATCTCTTTGTGGCAGGGATACATATCCAAATCATGCGGCACTGAGATTCAACATGCTACCAAGTACTACGCTATCATGGACTAATAACCTAAGAGTGTGCAAAGGAAACAGTACTTGGTCTTTTAATTGTGCGTGTACTACTTGTGCTTGCATCGATAGTGGTAAACAGAACTGAAATGGGCTTGGAACCCACAATTGGCCTTTGCTATGTGAGCTGTGAATTTCTGTAAAGAGGCAGCTTGCTACTGCAGACTAAGCCATCATGAGTAGCACATAGATCATTTCATAATGTCTATCGAATATAAGGTTGCTATGACCTTATGAGCCACACTCATCTGATGTCTGGTACATTTACACTGTATAGTGCTGAAATATTTCATTGTGGTTTAAAGGTATTTAAATGCGGTCAGATTTGCTAACGAAATGCCAGATCGCTATATCAGTTCTTTATTTGATCTTTCTTCTCCAAAAATCAGCTGCTCTCTGTATGTGCCTGATTGCCTAATGTGTTTTGGGAGTTTTTCCACAGTAATGGAGCTCTGTAAGAGCTCTACCACCTGTACAATTATTTGAGATTCCAGGAACTGCTAGAAAACCTGTGTAACCTTGTAGGCTTGTATGGTAAAAGCAAGTTATTTAAATACACTGCAATTTTCTGTAAGTGAAATATTGCAATATTGCAACATTGAGTCAACCCAAGTTAGCTCCTAATCAAATAGTGAGGGCAACCAATGCTAGTAACCCCCTTAGTCTTTAGAACAAACCCAATGAAATCCAAAATAGCAAGCTAATTGGTTACAACAGTACACAGGGAGGCTCTATTTGTAGTCTACCGAAGGACCCTGTCCTTCTAGATAAATGGGGCAAATTCATATGGAAAGATTGTAATTTTCGGCTCAGACAAGAGTCGTACTTGCACCATCCATCTCTTTGATGATTGTTTCTGAAACCTAGTACAAAAAACATGGGTGTGTGAGTGCTGACAACTCTCCCCTCCTCATTCTCAGAAATGATGATCGAGGAAACGACCCATCGAACGACCAGTTTTCAATACAAATAATCCCCATTCCAATAAAACTCAAAACCAGTATAAAAAAGAGAAGGAAACCCAACACAAGCTGTATGCTCCTGAATTGTAATATTTTCCAAGTAGCAGCCTCACCAGCTAACATTGGCTAAGCAAGAACACCTGCTTATTTAGTTGTTGCATATAACACCCATTTCAAAGTCGCGTCGAGACTGATTACATTAACGTATGTCATTAATGTAATGGATTACACATACGTACGTCGAAAACAAACTAAAAATACTGTCACTTGCATTTTAGTGCAATGAGGTGACATCAGTCGAGACCCTAATTAGTCGAATTAGGTGTTTTAGTGCTGGGTTAGAACAAAAGCCTGCACCCACACCAGGCCTTCTTGAATAAGATTGCCCTGTTCTAGAGGTTGGTCCTGTTGATCTGATCCAACATGATGGGAAACACTTTTTCATTTCATTTGAACTGCTGTTTTCCTTTCATTTCCCCAATTACCATGACCTAATTTAACTAGATGCTCTAATCCAGAGCAATTTACAACAAGTGTATTCCACAAAGTGTGGTGAGACAGCATATCACAACATATTTACCAAAAATAGCACGCACACAGAAACTAGGGAAAATGGCCCAGTTCCCCCTCACATTTAAATAATAGTGCTTACTGTTACTTATACTAATTCATAGCAATGCATGGAGTAGCACTATCCATAACCAATTATCTTTTTTGCAGACTAATCAACACACCACTACTAGGCACTATAGGCACCTGTGCTTCCATTGGTCCATGTACTAACTTCTTGACATTGAAATATCGTTCCCCTTTTCAGTGAGGGGCAGGCAAAACAAACCAGTTGTTAGCATCACTTTTTGTTAAATAATAAGGTGTTCAAGTACTGCGGAGGTTTTTTTGGGTTTACATCACGGCACCTCGTGAAGAGAGAAACAGATTTATTACTTAACTGTCACGTCTTGTTAGGACCTCGAACCCAACTCTGTAAATAATTCATTTCCACACAGTGAAAAGTGTCACAGGGTTACAAATGGTTATGGTACGCAGTGCGTTGCATCAAGCCTCCGCGGCAACGATGTGAGACTAATTATGACTGCTGAGCCTTGGCTCTAATCTGCACCGCTGGTGAGATTCTTTATTTGCCTTCAGCTGAAGAAGCACGAGAGCAAGTCAACTTTGTGCCCCGGCAGTCTCCAGAGAGCCACAGCTGAGGGAAAAGCAGTGTTATTTCCGTGTGATTTCACTTAGAATGCATTACCCTGTAGGAGCTAATGACTGTGTCCATGTCATTTAAATATGTAAATATCTGAATTGGATTGAGAGCTGACCTTGCATAATATCCCTGACCAAATAGATATTTTAATTATGGGCTGAATTATGCAATTGAATTCACCACCTTTTTCCGCTCTAGCCCTCTCGTGCCATACATTGGTATCATCTGCACAGTATGACATCAATCATATTTTTTGTGGAGATATTGTCCAGCATACTGATGGGTCAGTGATTTCTTATTCATACAATAAGATTATGTTTGATATTATTAATATTAGGCTTAATATTATGTTTATATAGTGAAATGCAGGTTTTATTTGGTGTGTATGTTGTGTTGATTTGAAAGGTTAGAAAAACAGGCAGCTTTTTTGGGGGGACAATTAAAGTGTAAACGGTGGAACGAGAACATGATTTGATCAGGATGACACATTATGCTACCACAGCTGTTATGTAATACAAATCATGCTATTAATTAAAAAGTCAAAATTTTAAGTTAATTAACTTACATAAAATAATGGTCATATTAATTTTGTTTTAATTAGATACTCTCCATTCTCCTCTGTATATTCCTGAGAGATGCAATATAAGAAACTATGATTCAGTCAGCCTTGAAACAGAAAACTAAATTAAATAAAAAAACTGGAAGAGCCACATTACCCATAACACTGCTCTGTTTGAATGTGCTCTGTTGTTTGTTTTACTGTATTGGGGTGTGCTTCAGTGTCTCAAAGTTCTTCTTGCTTTCTCCACACGTTTATTTTCACAGGATAACAATGGCCTACACATTAACTGGCCTAACTCGTTTAATTGTTACTATACATATTGAGAATTGTAGATAAGTATGCAGAGAATAACAATCGAAACCTAATTTATTTATAATGTCTTCATCGCTCCATGCAAACTCCCTTTACTTCAGTAAGCACCCTCTACACAATTCCCTTTTTTTCGAGTTAAGTTGGTCCAAGCAAGAAAGTCCATGCTTCCTGTCCATACAAAAGAAAAGTCACTTGAGAATTACTTTCAAGTACCATTGTCCCTCTTTACTTTCTGTACCCAGTTTAGAAGTGCCTTTCTTCATTCACAAACAGGTCACTGTTATAATTCCATGAAGCAAAAATGAGTTTGAGTTTAAACATCACGTTTATTTTATTTGAATAATGGTGAAAACACATACCAAGCCATTATTAAAACACATACAGCGTGTGTAACCATTCGGGGGTTGTGGGTCGTAAAAGTGAAAGCTATGTTTTTGCAAGACTAAATTGCTGTGGCTGAGAAACAAGTACACCCTGGCCTTGTTTCTGTGCGCTCGCTGTAGATCCACAATGCATCTTTGTTGTAACCGCTCAGTAATTGCTCCACAGCAGATAGTCACGATGGCGATACTTAAATCGGTCCCACTTTACGTTTGATTACCACTTGCTGACGATAAGCCAAACTTCTCCCGGATGCCAGTGCAGCTCACTTGATTGTTTCATGCATAAGAAAGTAGCACTCTGGCTCTGTTGCGTTCCCAGTGCATGAATGTATATTGAATTCAGTGACATTTGTTCTCTCCTCTGAGCACCACCAAAAGAGGAACTATCTAATCTATTTCCCCAGGTAAGAATAAAATAAGAAAAATGTACTGCATTAGAATGAGACATACTTAACTTTCCATTGGCACTGCACATAGGAAAACAGGCTAATTTCATTTGTCATGCTATATAATGCTGTATAATATAACCAAACATCAATATGAGGCTCTGCAGCATTGCATCATTGTTAGTTGGGAATGTTCATCATTTAGAGTTCTGATGGACCTCTCATTTATCATGGGTCAAATCAGGCCTGCTGTTTTGTACATTTGAAAAGCTATTCCCAAGCAAAAAACAAACAAAAAACGCCATTTCTGGCTTTTTTTTTACCTTTCCTTTTCTCTATTCTAATTTAATTTCTTTCCATGCCGTGGTTTATAGTTTGCAATTATATTAAGTAATAATTAGACGTGCTTCCTTTGTATAGCAAACAACAAATGAAAGTTCTGAAAATTAGCTAAACTAACCGAAAGGCGCGCCATGAAGCTCAACCGTTCACATCAGCATACTTCTCGCGCACTTCCATCATGGAGCAATTATCAATAATTTGGCATGAATCTCCCATGCAGCGCACCTAGAAACTTTCTCGGAAAGTGTACATGAACGGAATCCTTCAAATGAAGTACCAAGCTGAAATATAATTTGAATGTAATGAATCTGATGCCTGGCAGTACCATTAGTCACAACAACAAGAACAATATGAGTGTAGCCTGCTATTTAAAGATAATGTAGGCAACAGCTACATAATAATGCATTACAGGAATGTAATATAACTTATGCAGCTCATTAAAAATCTGTCAGGACTAGAATACTCAGATACAATTTGTTTTTCAAGTGAAAATATATTACAAGTGAAAGGTTGCTGAGTTCATATTCATATATGTTTGAATTATTTCAGGCTATCAGTGGCATGCAGTGCCCTCACCCATAGAACGTTTGCTGTACAAGTAGGTGACTTCAGGTGTCCTTTACCTTTGCTGAACTGTAACTTCATGAGCATTTCCCTCTCTGCACCAAAAAGCTCTCTGAGCTGTTCAGCAGCGAGATGTACAGTGACTTCCAAGGGACAAAAAATAAAAAAGCTTTATCTCAAATCATTTATTTGAACTGAAAATGAGCAATTTTTTTGCTGTCATTTTTGAAATGCGTGATGTAATCCACTTGACAGACATTGTTATATCTGTCAAGTGGATTGGATTTTGTACAGTAGCTCCAATTAGTTAAATGTAGGCCTACGCCACAGTTGCATGGTTGTGAGACTTTCCAAAGCTAAATCGATTTCCCTTCGTGCTACATTAACTGTCCTCCCTCTTTCTACCTTTCCTTCCATGCTCAGGCTGATTTGTAGTCCGGGTCTATATTCAAGGTGCCCTTCACCGACCTGGAATTCCCTGCCATGGGCAGATCACCTGGCCTGGCAACCTGGGAAAACACAGGAATTCTGTGAGATGAGAAGTCTGAGAGAGTGTTTATGTCTGTCCATTTATACTGTCTGTCACTACTGCACTATTCTTTTCACACTGCAAAATGTGACATTTTTATAAAGATAATACTGTACAATTGTTTAAAATGAAACACGAAGTGTATAGTATTTTAAAAAGGGATAAGAAGAGGGAGAAAACACATGATTCAAACACGTGTATAATGAGTGCAAGACTTTTTCAAAATTATTCAGGGCTCTGTTCTTCCAAAGAATTGCTATGCAAGAAAGAGTTTAAACATTAATTAATTTGTGGTGATTTAGCATTCAAAGTACCCTGAAGTTTTTCACAAGCCATACAGGTGACAGTGAAATATAATATAATTTAAGTGAATTTAATCGGTTATTAAGGTTATTGGGTCACCCTACATGTACCTGATTGGCCACAGCAGTAGCTAGAAGTATTAGAGGCAGAGGTTGAGCTCGCTAGCTGAAGCTCCTCCATTGATACATGCAAAACTATGGCCAATTACAGCATGCCACCTCACGGGAATCCCAGAACACAGCTAGCGATGGCTTGGGCAGAATTTGATCTGGAATGTAGGACACATCACTGGCCTAGGCAGAAACTCCTCAAAGGAATCAACACTTGGGAACCCCAGATAATGTCTTCATGTGTGCATACTTAAAAAAATGTGAACAATATTCCACCACATCTCACATATTTGCCTATGAATCAATATTCCATGGCAGTGTGTGATGCTCTGTTTGGAAGGGTCATTGTGAGAGAGTGTTTGCTAAAGGCAGCTGTTGAGGCATGCTTTGTTTTAATACTTTCTTTTGCTAAAAGGAAATTGAACCTTTGTTCTTGCGTTGGTTTTTGTTCATTTTAACTGTTCCCGGCCCCGTCGAAGCCTGCTCGCTCAAACCAAGTTACATTAATTTGACCAGACGGGGTCTTTTATCTGTTTCAGCCAGGAGGTCTTTGTTCATGGGGACTCGCTGTAGAGCTGTGTTATGAGGAACATTTCTTATTGTCTCTGATCGAAACAAAAGTAACAGGAAATTGCTTTTGTATCTGAGCAGGACAGGGGGACTCAGTTTCTAGAAAGTTGTATCTCGCATTTGTATCCCTCATTTACCATTTAAGTGTTTCCTTTATTTAGGCTGTTTCCTTTATTTTGTTTATATCTGTTACCTTAAACTTTTTAAAAAATAATGTAATTGTGTCAGGGGCTAGCTGAGGCCACAAAATAATTTGTTTTCGACCTGATGAAAAAACTGCACTTTTTGACAAGGATAAAAAAGGGCTGAGAATTAAACTCTGAAATACAATAAAACATAATTTTTGTAAAGCTATGTTTTTGTTGTTAACCTCTTGAACTTGCTTGTGTATTGAGTTGGATCCGTGAGGGCGTGGCTATTCAAAGTTCTAGACGGACTATTCTTGATTGAACTGCCTGCTCATATGGTAGCTTGATATTTGTAGCCAACTGATTCAGAGATGCTTGTCTGTTTATCATTGAACCAATGCACGGACATCATGGTCGAGGATCACACCTCCCCCCCCCCCCCACTGCATGTGCATGCCTGAGACTAGGCATATGAATTTCAACATACTTGTCCCACATACTACAAAGATTTCAAAATTTCAAAAACAAAATCAGTATGGGGACTGCATTTGCCTTTTACTTAAGAGCTACATGGTCACAAGACTGAATACAGGGTTTCTTGGATGTGAAACATCCATCAAACACACAAGGCTAACATGCAGTATGTACTACGTAGTATAAGGCACTGCATCTGTATCCGGTGGCTGAATTGGTGTCCTATTTTCGGTTCACGTATATGTCAGAAACTTAAGTTCAAACTCCTTAGTCCTTAGCATCCTGTATTAGTGAGCCCTCTTTTTTGCCAGTGGGGATTAGCTTTGGGGCTCCGGCTCTGTGCCTTACAACACGATTTCCCTTTCCGTTGAAGTTCCCACAGAGAAGGAACTCCTGGCATTTCTTTGATGAATACCATTTCCTTCTAATTAATGAGGGGAAATTAGGGGATATACTTTTTTTATCCCTTTATAATTCTTCTGATATCTCATTAAAAAACCATTCCGAACTCACTCTCCAATAGCTGGCCCCATTGGGAGAGGAATGGGGGGAAGGGGTGCGCTAGCTGTGTGCTTGCCCATCATGTCCAAATCCCACAGTGTTAGTGTTTGTGACTCAGTGGGAAGAAATCCACTGGCAGAGGACTCCCCTATGGCCTAAACAAAAGGCCCCAAAATGGCGGCTGTCGTCACACATGCCAGAGGGGATTGGACTAATTAATTCTTCTGATAATTCCATTTCGAGCACATCCCCCACCGGCGTTGGAGTGGAAATCAAGATATCCTGGAATTTCCATGCCAGTATCTCATGTGCTTTAAATAAAATGTTATGTTGATGTTACATTTTATGAGCTATGGCTAACCTAAGATGATTTGGGGAAAATAATGGTCCTTCTTCTTTTTAAAATTGTTATAATGCCTCTTTGTATAAGACACTGATTCACTTATTAAAAGTCACATCTAACAGGACTGACATGTAAACAGCCCTCCCATTGTCATTACTCAAACAGTTTTAAGAAGCAGCCTTTGACATTAGTATTAGTAGTATGAAGCTGTCCACATAGAGATCCACATTTGTATATTAGTGTTTGGTTACTTCCGGGCGAGAGGCAGGAATACACCCTGGACACCAATCCATCGCAGGGCACCATTCACTCACACACTCATACCTCGGGCAATTTAGCCTAACGTGCATGGGAGGAAACCGGAGTACCCGGAGGAAACCCACGCGGACATGGGGAGAACATGCAAAATATCCACACAGAAATACGAGACCTTCTTGCTTAGTATCCACTCAATAATATATATATATAACCAAATCAGTTAACAGACACATTATACACAGTAATTATTCACACTCTTGATAAAGATGAGCAAAGAAGGCTGTATAAAATAAACAGTACAGGTAATTAGCTATATTATATTTTGAAAGAAATGGGGGAAATTATTATATTTCATATTATTACAAAGGCACAGAGGAAATGATTTCTTTAAGTCATTTTTCCCCTCCAAAATATTATTCACAACCCTAATAATTATTTTAAATAAAATGTGCATTTACATGCTACTTTAAATTAATCTCAATCTAGGGAGTTGTATTGTGGCCACTCACTGGGATATAAAAATGAGGTCAAAATCTATTTGTCATCCATCACCATGGGGAAAGGCAAAGAACTCTCAGAAGAAGCAAGAAACAAGGGTTAATGACCTTCACAAGTTAGGAGATGGTTACAAACAAATAAATAAAAACTGTGAAGCAAATGGTTTGGGAGGAAAAGAAAAAAAAGTTGGAGATCTACAAAAGATGTACACAGATTTGTTCACCAAATCTACCACCAGGTGCCTTCTCCATGCCAAAAGCCGTTTTGGAAGGGTTGCCAGAAAAAGCCTCTATTGAGATCAATGAACAAAAAAATAAGCATTTGGAACTCTGATTGGAATTGGGTGTTGTGATCAGATAAGACCAGAATTGAGCTTTTAGCTCATGCACAACAGAAATGGATTTGCCATTAAGAGAAGGATGCTTATGATGAAAAGAACAGCATACACTACCGGTCAAAAGTTTTAGAACACCCCCATTTTCCTGTTGGTACAAAGGTAAGCGGTAAACTGCCAGAGGTTAAAAAAAAAAAGTTTAAGTTACCAGTTTAGATTAGGTTATTCAGCCAAAGGTGCATCTGTGAGGTCAGATGTTGGACGAGAAGGGCTGGCTCGCAATCGGCGTTCTAATTCCTCCCGAAGGTGTTCAATGGGGTTGAGGTCAGGGCTCTGTGCAGGCCAGTCGAGTTCCTCCACACCAAACTCGTCTAACCATGTCTTTATGGACCTCACTTTGTGCACAGGGGCACAGTCATGCTGGAACAGCAAAGGGCCTTCCCCAAACTGTTGCCACAAAGTTGGAAGCACCCAATTAGCTAAGATGTCTTCGTATCCTGAAGCATTAAGAATGCCCTTCACTGGAACTAAGGGGCCTATCCCAAACCCTGAGAAACCATTATCCCTCCTCCACCAAACTTTACAGCAGGCACTATGCATTCCGGAAGGTAGCGTTCTCCTGGCATCCACCAAACCCAGATTCGTCCATCAGACTGCCAGATAGTGAAGCGTGATTCATCACTCCAAAGAACACGTTTCCACTGCTCCAGAGTCCAGTTGCGGTGTGCTTTACACCAATCCAGCCGACGCTTGGCATTGCGCATGGTGATGTGAGGCTTGTGTGCAGCTGCTCGGCCATGGAAACCCATTCCATGAAGCTCCCGACGCACAGTTCTTGTGCTGATGGTGCTTCCAGAGGCAGTTTGGTACTCTGTAGTGAGTGATGCAGCAGATGATAGGCGATTTTTACGTGTTGTGCGCTTCAGCACTTGTCGGCCCCGCTCTGTGAGTTTGCGTGGTCTACCACTTCGTGGCCGAGCTGTTGTTGCTCCTAGGCACTTCCACTTCACAATAATAGCACTTACACTTGACCAGGGCACATCTAGTAGGGCAGAAATTTAACAAACTGACTTGTGGCAAAGGTGGCATCCTATGACAGTGCCGCGTTTAAAGTCACTGAGCTCTTTACAAATCATTCTGAATTCTAAATGTTTGCCTGTGGAGATTGCATGGCTATGTGCTGGATTTTATGCACCTGTTGGCAATGGGTGTGGCTGAAACACCTGAACTCAATAATTAGTAGGGGTGTCCACTGACTTTTGGTCATATAGTGTACCTCAAAAACAACCAAGAAATGTTTAACCGACCACAAATTATAGTTTCGCAATGGCCATCTCAGCCTTCAGATTAGATCGAAAATGTGCGGATCTGAATGATTTTAAAAGATTCTGTATGGAGGAATGGTCAGAGACTCCCCCCACCCCTCAATATGTTCACCTCAAAAGACACCCTAGAAGACAGCATACCTATGCCATCTGTGCCTAGCCCTTGTTGTGCATTTGGGAACAGTGAGGTGAAGTGGCAAAATGTTTGCAACAAAGTCTTCCTCCACCTGCTGTGGGTATTGCCTCCTCAAAGCCTGCGTAGCATCCCTTCTGTTCAACACATGCATCTGAGAGATGAATCCAAAATTCCCTCCCAACTCCTTGCATCCTTCATTCGGTCACCAAAGTTCAGCGACAAAGGTAGTCACACATGGCATAATGCGCTTCAACCAAAAGTGCCTCTCGATGTGTGTGTCTCACTGTTTTCTCGGTGCTGTGGATTGATCGAACGTCATTTCCCTTTCCCTTTGCAAGTCCACTTTGAAACAGTCAGTCACTTGTGTTTCATAAGCTTTAAAGTAATCCCTGACAATAGTGAAAATTTGCGGTTTGCAGTCTGTCTATCTCTGCATTCAGCTGGCCTGCTTCAGGGCATTCTGTAGGGCCTGAATGCTGGACAGGGCATTCTGCATGACCTGAATGCTGGACAGGGCATTCTGTCAAATCTGAGAGCCTTCATTGTATCAGCTATCATTCACCCTCTAGTGGCGAGATAAGCTTTTCCCACTCATATATTTCGAGCTGGGACAATCTCCCGTTTTGTGAAAACAGAATAAAGGGTGTATCAATTCTGAATAAAACCAAAAAACTAAACCGCTTCAACAGCAGCATTCTGCAGCACATGCCCTACCAAATTCAGCGAATGTGCAGAACACGGTACACATTTCACAGGAGGGTTTGTGTATTCAATTCTGGCCTGTAATCCTAAATATGTGCCAAGCATATTGCTGGCAGTGTCATAGCTCTGGCCATGACAGTCCATCAGGTCAATGTCATGTTCTTTCAGGGCCAATGTAACGGGACAAATCGCAGAAAACACTCCGTAGGTTTACCGCTCTGCTGCTGAAGGTAGAAAATGGTCAAAATGAGCTAGTCAACATGATTGACATCGAGTGTGGAATCCACAATGATAGAAAAGTAGTTTAAACATTGAAGAAGAAAAAAAGAATAATAACCTAATTGGGGGTAAGGTAGATAAGATGGTACCTAACTGCTGTACATGTATAGCCAGCCTGTAACCATAAAAAGCCTTTAGGGTGGGAAGAACATAAGAATACATAATGATGAGAACTGGCCGTTTGGCTCATCATGTCCTAATCTAAAGAGTATCTAGTACTACATCTAGCCTGGACTTGAATAGCCCAAGCCTTTCTGCCTCTACTACCTGACCTGGCAAGCTGTTCCAGGCATTGACAACTCTCTGTGTAAAGAAAAACTTCCTAATATCTGTGCGGAATTTGCCTTGAACTAATTTCCACCTGTGGATTCTTGTTCTGCTGACCCCACTTATCTTTAACAATCTTTGGTATTTTACTTTGTTAATCCCTTTTAGGAATTTAAAAAACCTCAATCAAATCCCCCCTAAGTTTCCGTTTGCTAAGTTTAAATAGATTGAGTGCCTTAAGTCTATCATCATAACTTTTACCTTTCATACCAGGTATCAGTTTAGTTGCTCTTCTTTGGACTTTTTCAAGAGCTTCTATATCTTTCTTGTAGTGCGGTGCCCAGAACTGCACACAGTATTCTAAGTGCGGTCTGACAAAGGCATTATATAACATTAATATAACCTCCTTTGATTTATACTCAATACTTTTTGCTATGTATCCCAGCATCCTGGGCTTTGTGCATTTATATTCACACATCTTGGGGCCATTGGTTATTGCAGGCTGAGCATTGAGCTGTGTGGGGTACACAAGAGGTGCTGTGCTCATGTTGTGTGCTGTGCTTGTACTGTGTGCTGTGCTCATGTTGGGGGCTGTGCTCATTGCAGTGTACTCGGCTCACTGAAATGGCTTTACTGGTAAAAGCTCTAACTTATATACAGTCCCATCCTCACTACCCCCTAAATGCTGTATATATGCTGACACCAGCTAGTGGCCTCCCTGGCCATACCCGGCTAGGCCTCTGTTTCTGGGACCAGTTGTGAATTAATATAAATTATTTGTGTATAATTACCTTGTCTGGTGTAGCGCTGTGCAACCTGGGATGATCTGGGGCTTGAGAAAAAAGGGAAAAGTCTAATGTTAACGGTTAATTGGACCTTTTGAATTGTACCCTCTTCTGAATAGTGTGTGTGCCGTTTATCTGCGCCTCTCTTAAGGTGACTGTGCCACTATTGAGGTGCTGTATCTCGGCAGCCGGACTCCAGACACGCTCTCCTCCTCCAAGTCCCTCCATTCATCATACTACATGTCTCTTTGATGAAAGACTGCTCTCACCGAGGAGACCTCCGTTCTTGATTAAATGGCTGATGTGCATCTTTCAGCAGTTCCTACTTAATTGCATGTGCTTAACTGCAGTCACAGTTTTTGCTGTTTCTTCAGCTCTCCCCTTATGAGGAAGAAGACCCAGCCTCTCTCTTCTCACTCAGGTGCACATCAAAGTGCCACTGCACTATACATACATATCTTCATTATAGCCTTGTAAAATCATATACCAGAGTCATAACATAAAGGGTGTGGGCATTCAGCAATAAATTATATGGCCTCCACAGATCATTTCATGTTGTACAGTATTACTACTACCTGGGTATTCATATTCTGTATTCTGTGTGTAGTATATCTGTTTTGGCACTGTCCAAAAAGCTATTTGATAGAATTAGCTGAGGTATACAGTACTAATACTTGAAATGCACTCTTCGAACACTTGGTCCGATGTCAACAGATGCAACCAGTTTACCGCAATTAATATTTTGGCTGCACAACTGGAATACAAATATTTTTATTCTTGCAAATCTTTCATTCTTGAAGTTATATATTTGAGTCACCATTGCAAAAGACAAGACAAAAACATTTTAACTAGAAGGGTGAACAAAACCTTAAAAATGACTGAAATTCTGTAAAAATAGGTTGATTTTTTGCTAATGTAGATTGCTAATATAGAATGGAATTACTGGAACAGATTTATGTAATTCAATGATTATTAAAAATATGTATTAATACAAAGGTATGGAGTTCACAGTATCAGAGGAGCACAGCACAACCAATGTAATTAAATGGAAGAAACATAAGTTATTTAAAAGCCCCAAAAACCCTGATGCCTTCTATGAGCCAATTGCCTCAAACAAAAATTTTACATATGAATTGATTTCAAAGCAGCATATCTGCATGTAGGGAAATGTAGTTCAATAAAAAATTGCTTTACAAGAAGCATATTACTTAACTTATCTAAGCTAGAAGTATTTCATTTGTTAGCCTCTTTTTTTCTTGATGTGAATTTTCAGCAGGACAAAAAATAGATTCCCTTATTCCTGGCAGTTGACCTCCTCTCCTATTAAATTCTGCATGTTGCTACAGCTGGAAAAACTTCAACAATACAGCATATATCTGAAATGTATATTCAAGCTGCTGTGAAAACTACGAATATCATATTAATAAATAAAAAGTATTCCATGAAACATTACTATTTTGCTTATTGCTGGGAACATTGCTGTGTGTCATGGAGTGATAGTAATGTGAAATATATGCACTACACATTGTTTGAGGGGCCCCTGGGTCAGGGTTCGAGCCCTGGCTGTGCCAGCCCACCTTTGGCCAGGAGTCTTGTTCAGGGAAGCAATTGGCTGTCCACTCCATGGGAGGAAGCGTGTCTGTGCATTCCGGATTTACGGTCGACGGCTTGGGGAGTTCCGTCTCGGATGAGGCGGTTCATCGCCTTTGTCACTGTCGGTCCCAGAGTTATGGCAGCAAGCTCACAGTACGAGGGGGGATAGTTCACATGTAAATAGGGTAGAATTGGCTCCTAAATTGGGAGAAGAAATGGAGGGGGGAATCAGAAACAAATTGAAAGAAAGAAGCCATTTGAAACCGGGATCCCTGCTTGATAGCACCTGGAGTTTGTTTTCTGTCATTAAACTAACAATTTAATGTGCTTCAACACTCCAGGTTTGAAATACACTTCAGGGTTCTGCTAACAGTTCTGCTTCTTCAGTTTGAATGTCATGCATATGTTAGCAGTGGCACACAGTGAAGTCACGAGACTTCATGTGAAAGTGAACGATGTTAAAAAGAAATGTTGTTACAACACTTTGATGTGTTAATTTAGTCCTATAAGTGTTATGCAAGGCTGGCTGTTATAATATACTAGTGTCTAATATAATGGAATAGAACACATTGAGAGAGTCATCGCCCACACTATAATACATTTAAACCTTTATCTTTGGATGCCAACCACTTTAATGCCACTCACACACTGCCAGTTCTTCCAAGGACTTCTCTGGATATCCAAGGGTGTGCAGTGTAGCGGAGCTGTCTTCCGTTGTTGTCACTTGTTGATGACCATCCTGGGTGTTTACAGAGGACACAACATGTTGAATCTTTGAAGGCAATTATCTTTCACTTGTCATGACAGTCTGCGGCTCCAAAAGACAAGACGGGACAGAAAACCTAAAAATGACAAGTCAAAGAGAAGAGAAGAATGGCTCAGGCAAACCGAATTCTATTTAACTTAGGAATAATCTTAAAATATACAAGGATTTAATTATGTTATGAGTTACCAAGCTGGCTGACAGCTGATACAACCTATATTTAGTCACACTCATCACATTTTAGTGCTTATTTTCTCAATCTTCTCAAGAAAAGTAACTAGTTTGTTTTGGTAACTAACTGTTCATGCTAATTTGTTCATTTTTTCAAAGGAATTACCTATTTTTTTAAACAATCCTAGTGGTTTTTACATAGTGTAACAATGTGTGTATTTACATAATGATAACTAACATGTTACAGGGTTGGCCTCTCACATGTGAAATTAAGAACACCACTAACTACCTTTTTACATTGCAATTCCTGAGTAACTGCTTATAGGTGCAACTTAATGTAAAGTGTTACCTATCAATTTAAATCAGCTACATTTGTTATAATTATATAAATGATTAATATAACTGTTAGCAAGATGCACAAGAAGACGTTACTGGGGTGGTGTCACAAAAAAAAGGGTCACTGGTTAAGATCCTGGACCTGAAGGCCAAAGACAAAAAGAGAAACCAGTAAAATAATCAAAAGGACAGCCTTTTGTTTAATCTGGAGAGTACCGTGGAATGACACAAAAAAGTGGTTGCGGGGGCTTCGGATAGTGTAGCAGTCTGACGCACTCACATTGACTGATGCTTTGCAAGTGTGTACTGCCTATTGTGGTTGCGGTTTGAAACCCAACTGTGCCAGACCGGCCCTGGTGGGGAGCCCCAATAGGGGCCGACATTTGGCTGTCTGCCTCAGGGGAGGGGAGGGGGGTGACCTGGCACGAACTCGCAGAGAAGCGCGAAGGGTGTCTCCAGAAAGTAGGGGGGGCGAGTTCCATCTCGGAGGAAGCGGATCATCATTGCCCTCTGAGAATTGGCTTGACCCGGAGGATGGGCTGGCAGTGTAGTGTAATGGTTAGGGAGCTGGGCTTGTAACTCAGAGGTTAAAGGCTCAATTCCAAGGTGGGGCACTGCTGTTGTACCCTTGAGCAAGGTACTTAACCTGAATTGCTTCAGTGAAATATCCAGCTGTATAAATTGATTGTATGTAGAAAATGTATACTGTGTAAGTCGCTCTGGATAAGAGCATCTGCTAAATGCCTAAAATGTAAATGTAAAATGATGGGCAGCGAGTTAATGGGGGAAGGCGAATCAAAATAAATAGAGGGTATAATTGGCCACTAAATTGGGAGAAAAACATATATTTTAAATGAAAAAAGGGGGTTAGGGAGGTCTTATGCATCATCATCATCATCATCATTACAATCAAGCCATGCTGGTCCAGAACTATCAGAAAGTGGAGAGACCAGCGGATAATTAAAACCGCCCCCCAATCTCACGTCCGCTTTCCTTTCAGTTTGACCTTTTTATCAAAATTATGAAACATTCTAAATGGTTCTGTGTGGCTCAGTAGGTAGAACACGGCGTTGGCAACGCTTAGGTTGTGGGTTCATTTCCCACTGGGACCACATATACTGAAAAATGTATGCATTCACTACTGTAAGTCACTTTGGATAAAACCGTCTGCTAAATGGCATATATTATAATATTATATATTATTATATTATTAAATATAATACATATATATCCTTGTAAATTATCACCTATATAATTTATTTTTTATATAATTATATCCTGGTAAATTTTTAGCATTGTGGTAATCAACCACAGGTCACTGGTCATTATTTATTGATTCAGTATTTATCACCTATATAATTTATTTTTTATATAATTATATCCTGGTAAATTTTTAGCATTGTGGTAATCAACCACAGGTCACTGGTCATTATTTATTGATTCAGTATTTATGTGCCCGTGAGTTCTTGTTGAAAAATGGTTTGTAATACAGTTTCATCTGCCATAAACAATACTTTTGCTCATTTTTAGAACACAATTATTGTGACATCTTGCTTGTACCATTCGCAGTTTAATACTTTCTCGCTTGGCTTTGGGTGATACATTGCTACACAGCCATGGCTAGCACTGAATTCGGCCTAAAGTACTATCTATCCCCATCTAAATAACTATAGGTACTCTAAGAAAATATTTTTTTTTGGATTAGGGTTTTTACAGCTTGCTTAGATAACAAATAAAATACCATTTGTGGGTAGCACAGTGTAATGGCTCTTTCATGAGAGTGTCAAAGCCCTGTTTAAGGCTTCTTTGCAAACTGACACTGCATCACCTTGTACACAATAAATGAGAGGTTCTTAACGCATTAAGTGTAGAATTGATTGGATTCATGAATTGTGCTTTTCAAATAATGGCAGATGGATTTGCTTGCTTCTCTATTGTTTTTTTACATAATTGATTTCCAGAATACGTTTGTTTGCACTTTGTGAAATATATCCTCAGGTTGCCACTGTAGTCAATAAAAATATGATGAAAATCATTTTGCAATTCTTTTCTAGCTGCTTAAAACATGTTTTTTGCTGCTTAAAACATATTTTCAGTTCCTTGGATTCGGTTTATTGATGGATGACATTCACCGTGATAAAAGGAAAACAGGTGTAAAGAGGTGTTAAAATATACCCGGTATGTTCAAATTCAAACATAACTGTAGTATTATGTCACTCATGATTTTCAAAAGCGTGTCAGTTGTATTGCTCTTAATAATTTGTGGAATATGGTTCTTAAAATGGCATCTGAAATGAAAATAAATTCTGCATCGATACAAACTTCTCTCAAAATGCTTTAATTTGCTAAATGAAGGAGGCATTAATTGGCCATATACAAATGCACAATGTCCCAGCACGTACCAACTTTCTGGATAGCAAAAATAACCCAGGCAAATTATTTATTTTTATCTATAATATATGATTATTTGAACACAATAATGGATTCATGCAGTGCCCATCTATTTACCCCTGTACACAATGTCAAGGGCACCCTCATCAGATTGATGTCCTCTTTTTATGAATATGATTTGAGTATTAGCCATCTATTCATTTCCCAATCATATGTGTAGCATTCTTCAGAATTTGGGACCTGGTACACAAGACTTCACCCAGACTACGAACTAAATGAATAATGTTTCGCTTACAGATGAATGGCATTAACAGACATTATGACAGAAGATATTATCAAATGAACACCCTAACAGCTAGTTTGCATGATGAGGGAAGTCTGCAGCGTTTCCATGTAATTAGGAGATGGAAGTGTCAACTCAATGTTCTTCTTGTCATTGTTCTCCTTCCTCCTATGTTTGTAGACAGTCTTTATGTTGTATGGTATTACATTTGTTGTATACTGCTGGTCTCCATTTAGTCCATAAAAGGAAACCTGTTTCCATTCCACTACGGAGAACATAGGAGTGATGCTTTAGCAGTCAGGAAGGTGTTAAGTCAGAGGCTGTTGAAATAGCCTTGGGGAGAACCTGTAGACTGTAGACAGCTGAGCAGGACCTTGATGAATGCCCAAAGGATCTGTTCAAACAAATTTCTGTATTCACCCACACATATTTAATAAATCCAATACAAATTGAGAAACTGACGGTTTGCTCACAAGGTTTGAATGTGTAACATAGGCATGACAACAATTTACGTTGTTAAAAATATAATATATATATATACTGTATATTAACATGCAAATAAAATGAAAAGTGAAAGATTAACATTTACACCCAATGCACAGGATTCATCTGATTCTGTACTGTGTAGCTTTAAGATTCTATCTCAGTGGCACAGACTGAAGAGATGGAAACTACAAATTGACATGTCCCCCATTGCTGTTAAATGCAAATCTGAAAGTAGCAAGTGGTTCCGACGAAAGACTGACCCTTCTGGTTCCTGCTACGGATCTGCCGTGGAATATTAGTAAAAAATGTACAAATAAAAATCTGGAGATGAGAACAGATTATGAGAACATGAGACAGTTCTTTCCACAGCCTGTTGCCAAGGGTGACGCTGAGAGCCCAGCTTTGTTAATGATCTCTCTTAACGGAAGGCAGTGCAGTCTCTTCAAAAATGTTCCTCCTAATCACTAACAACATCACATCTTTATCAGGGAGACTTTCACAAATGAAATCCCTCAATTTGGTTATCTTTTTTCCAGAAGAAAATGGCAAAAAAGGTCAAACATGAGTAAAAGACACATATTGAATTATAAAAGAAAAATGATAATAATAACGTTTGAGAGGTGTCTTTTCATGTACATGCATATACACTGTGTTGCAATTGGTAGTCTTCGTTTATTTAAAGGTATGAGTTTCTGAAGAATTCTGAAATGTACAATCCTGTGTTGTATATTACTTGAAATCATGTAATACTTATGATTGTTTTGCAGTGGGGGAATGCATAATGCATAGTTGTCCCTAGAGGTGAAGGAAACGAATGAATCTTCTCATTAAGCCCTGTGTGGAACATGACTGTATCGTGCGCGGTGTACATTGGTGTCCTCGGGGCTTCATTCTTATTCAGTCATGGACTCTGCGTTCAATCTTGCAGAGGGGCTGTGGGGGTGAACAGTCCAAGTGGATTTTGACCCTTGACCCTATACACACTGAACATACACTCCTGCACACAACACACACACACACACGCAGAACAATCCTAACACTTCTTGGATGGTTCAGTTAATGTCAAGACATCTTCAAACACCACCAGTTCTTTCAATTCCCCCGATTATCTCCACACACATAAACTTATATATATTTTTTCCATTCAAAATGAGTACACTTAAAATGGTTAACTTCTGGTCCAGTTCCTTCCTGCCACGTTGCAACCATGGCAATGGGATCAAAATGTGTATATTAAAAGCAGTGGTTCATAAATGTCAACCGCAAGCTTTTTCAGCTCACAAGTTGAGGAATAGCAAGAAGTCCGAATTTTATCAGCTAAGACAAATACTGGTGGTGAGGATGAATGCGCACTAATGTTCTCCTCTAACAATGGGAGGCTGAATAAGGGGGCCTTGTATAACCGGCTCTCTTTCATGCTTTTGCAGATTCTGTGTTGAAACAATTCAAGGACAAAAGATGCCAGCTCAGGTGATGAAAAAAAACAAAAAACAACTGGGTATCAACCCACTGGAAACAAGCGATGCCTTATTTCCTAAGAGACCTGTAGCTCAAGCTTTACATCAAGCTCCTAAGTGTGTTGTACATTCAGGTGAACACACCCACTCCCTGGGGGTGGTTTTGCTCCATTTGCCAAGGCCTAGCTATGCTGGACGAGGGTGCCTTTCTAGGTGTGTGAGTCATTGGCTGATCCAGGATGGGACATGGCCAATGTGCAGCCTGAGGCTATTCTACCCTCTGTCCTTGCCTGCAGGCGAGCAGACACCTCTGGAATGAAGAGATTGAGAGACAGGAATTCAACATAGTACCTCTCAAATCAAAAGTACAATGTGGCACAATCTTGTTAAATTCTAAAGGCAACAACTAACAGGCTTGGCTGAAAATATATGCCAATTGCTATTGACAACAGTTTGGCAGTCTGATAAAAACACTGAAGACAAGATATACAAAATATATGTTTTTATACTTCTCTTTTTTCACATTTTTACAAGTGACATACAGTGTCCTCTAGAATTATTGTCACCCTTGGTAAAGATTACCAAAAAGCTCAATCTAACCTTTCATTGAAGGACAATTATAATAATTATATATTATAATTAAAATCCTTCATCAAGAAATAAACATTTTTCTCAAAAACATGTGTCACAATTATTATCACTGTTTGTGATATCCCTGAGGTTAATAGAGGTTGGTTGGGACAGCTTCCATAAACTATACGGTTCTATACATTTATAACTTTCCAAACTATCTTCCATATTCTATATACAAAGTAACATATACAAACAGGTTAGAGCAGGGGTGGGCAATCTTACCCTGTGTGGGCCGGTGTGGGTGCAGGCTTTTGTTCCAGCCGAGCAGTAGCTCACTTGATTTGACTAATCAGCTAATCAAAGTCTTCAATCAGGGCTTTGATTAGTGGAATCAGGTGTGTCACTGTTCAGTTGGAACAAAAGCCTGCACCCACACTGGCCCACACAGGGTAAGATTGCCCACCCCTGGGTTCCAGTGTGGTGCTGAAGGATTGCAGGTGTAGTTGCACAGCTAGCTACATATGGTATAGCCTATCTTTGCAATATTTGTTCTTTATTGACATGCTAACTTGTTTTATTTTTTCAGGAGTTCTAGCTGTTTGTGTTTGCATTAAATATTCAAACAGTATTTCCTTTCTCTCTATTTTGCAGTTTGCACCTTGCATGCTATCAGTTTAGCTAGCTAGCAAGTTAAAGCTACAGATTTGCAAGTACAGAAGCCATCAGATGAGGTCATCCAGGCTTTTCTTTCACAATGGTGGAGCCCGAGACGTAAAATCTCCAGAGCAGTGTGGAAGAAAAGAGCAAGTAGCCTAGCTAACTGCTGAAATTGCTAGCTAGCTGGTCAGAAACAGTGGTAATGCAATACGATTGTATATTCATTGTCTCCATTAGCACGCTCTACAGGAGGTGTAACAATCTCTCTATTATAAACTACACACATTTGAAATAATTTTCTTCTACAGAAATAATTAATAAAAAAATATTTTGGGGCCGGCGGATGGCGTAGCGGTCCAACACACCACACTTTGGCTGGTCCGGTGTGCGCTGCCTGTCAGGGACATGGTTTGAAACCTGCGTCTCTACCAGACCGGCCCTGGTCGTCAGCCCCGATCGGAGGCGGCATTTGGCTGTCCGCCTCAGGGGAGGGGGAGGGTGAGCCGGCACAAATCCGTCGAGGAGCAGGTAAAGGCATTCGTGTTAGAATTCTGTCTCGGAAGAGGCGGATCAATCGGCCCGGAAAGAGTGTCTCAACCCGGAGCACGGGTGGCGGACTCGTGGGGGAGGGGAATTTAGATAAATAGAGGGTATAATTGGCAACCAAATTGGGAGAAAAACTGGAAAAAATTGGAAATATATATATTTTTTAATATATATATATTTTGAACAAAAAAGGTGAGTGCGCCTAATAATCTTTTTTTTAGAGTATTAGATAAATGTTTTAATTTCTCCTAACACATATTTGAATTCAGCAGTTTCCCTTGATAGCATGGTTCCATCAGTATTTTCCCGCGTGAAATGTGGATCAAATATCACACGGTGAAGAATACAAAGACACATACTGTATGTCTCAGCACCATACAAGAACTAAACAAATTGAAACAAAGATTTTTAACACAGCCTCAGAACTAGCTGTTAATAGCAGCTAGAACCATTTCAAGTGATCATTTGCAGCTGTCTTACATAATTAATTTTTGTGTATTCCCCCTAATCTGAGGACACGAGTGGACGCAATTTTTCCACATTGCTCAGTAATGTGTTGTAAATACCCCTTTGAATGAGCTCAGTTAAATCCGCTCTCTTATTTATCTGTCTTCTGAGTACTGAGAGTCTTGCCTAATTGCCAAAAAAAAAAAAGCTGTTTGAAATGATAGTTGTTGAGGATCCATCAGGACTCCAGGTGTTCACCAACAGTCACTCCCTTCTGTAGTGATAAGCCAAGCTCTTTTCAAATGTGCTATTTTAACATTTACCCCCACATCATTTCAGTCTTCAAATAAAAACTCTTTTCATTTTTAGACTGCTAGGCTTTCATGCTTTATGCCTCAAAAGAAACCACTATCCCCCTGATAAGCAATGGGGAGACACAGCACCCTGCAGTCATGGAACTTACTAGAAGGAAACGAAAGCATCCGCTATCCCAAGATCACTGCGGGGTCAAGGCTTGCCAGCGGCACTGTAAACGCCTTGATGTCGGCCTGTCCCCTGCAAGCTTTTCTCGGCCACGCTCCAGAAGGATGATTCTGGCTCGGGGTGTCCTGACGCGGACGACTGCCTCGTACAGCTGACGGTCGATGTTGTTCTTTGGTAAACAGGCTCTGTGTCATCCCCGTCGTTTTGCTCTTCTTGCTCCTTGCTTTCTCTGTTTAATGTGTCCGGCACGATTCTGCTTCATCTCTAGATGCAGTTTCCAGCATCAACTAGCGCTACAAAGCCTGAAGTGTTTTAGGGGGATAAGGCCGAGACCCTGTGTCGGACTCATAACGTTACAGATAAACAGAGAGGCTTGGGCTGTGTTGTGCTTTTTAATTTTTTACACAATAGCGCAGTGCTGTTAAACTGAAGCTGGGCCATAAAAATAAAAAGAAAGAGCCTCTTTATTTTGCAATGTCAATTAATTGAGGGCCTGCAAAAATTGCTGCTGGCACTATTCACAGTTGCCTGGGTTGGCTTTCATAGCGCTCAGCGGGCACACTTACAAAACGGTATGTTGCATTTTGATGAGGTAATGTCTTAACTAAACACTAGCCATGGTTTGGAAGTGGACGCTAAAGGGTACAACATATCCTAGCATTATAGCAGCTGCATTGTGGGGAGGGGAGATCAGTTTGCAACTTCATTTTTAGCACACTTGCTAGGTATGTATTGCTCTGCTACTATACCCTTTATGCTTCGCATAACTCTAATTAGCTAATGGCAGTGATAAGTTGTATACCGATGGTCCCTGACGATACATAGCCTTTGTAACGTGACTTTGCGTTTGTAAACAGCGCACCAGTGCTATTCCTCATAGGCCTTGCTGGCCACAGCCAAGGGTTCAGGCCTGCAACAAGCTAATCTCAGGTGCGTCCATGCCCATGGTTGTTTTAAGATATGTTTGGGTTTAGGGGCCTCCCGCGTGGTCCAGTGGTTACAACGTCCGACGCTGGCCACGGAGACCGGGGTTCAATTCCCCGTCTCGCCAAGTGTCGGCTCTGGCCGGGAGCACCACCAGGGGGCGGCGATTGGCTGTCCGCCCCAGGGAAGCCGACGTGACGTTCGCTGCGTATAAGAGTGGCCCTGTAGTACCGGGGTACGGTCGACGGCTCGGCGAGTGACGTCTCGGAAGAGGCGTCACTTCGCATTCGTCACTACCGGTCGCAGGACTACGGCAGTGAACTCACATTACTAGGGGGGGATTGACGTAAAAATAGCGGGTCTAATTGGCTACCAAATTGGGAGAAAAATGGGAGAAAATCAGAAACAAAAAAAACAAACAAACAAAGATATGTTTGGGTTTGAAGGTGTATCCATGCATACTATTGTGTGTTTTATTGTATTAAATCATCCTCCTATTTCACTGTAGATGCGGCTGCAGTATCTGGTGCACTACGTAGCCTATGCCCTCTGTAGCTACATTAAGACAAGGTATGCATTATTGTTTAAAATAAAAACGCAGTGCCTTATGCTTTATAACCATAGGGAAACTAGCGCTGTGTGCTCCACACTAGTTAAATGTTTGGGTGTTTCATGCTGTATCATTGTCATGTATTCCTTTATTGTGGTACGTTTTATGATGCTTATGAAATCAGTCATGTGTTGTGTCAATGCCATTTTTGTATGTTTTGATAACATTTATCGAGATCAGTCAGATTAGTTTAAAGGGATGGTGTATTCCACCCTAATGCTGTGGTTTTAAGATGAATAATTAAAGCATGTGCAATGTGATTGTGATGTTCTGAGTATGGCCAGAGGCGGCACTAAGCTAGCTTTGCATGTCTGTTTTAGGACTTGCCTGTACGTGTTACCACTTTCGACTTTGACCACTGTTTTCCCACTGCAAAAATAGTGTTAACACCAATGTAAGGCAGCGCACGATTGTGTTGATTATTTTGGTTGACCTTTTTGTTAATTGTTTTGCCTAAACCAGCTTCCCCCCCTTTGCCTACCCCTTGTCCCAGATAGGAGCCTTGGGCCCCCATTCTCTGCGCTCCTGTAGAACACTAGGATCCCAGCTCCTGGCTTTTCCTCCACTCATAGTTTCGGTTGCCCATTAGCGGGGTGTACTTTCCTTTGCAGTGCATGAAGATAATCACAACCCCTAAAGAGTGCCCATAGCGGGGTGTATTCTAAGTTGCTGTGTATAGACATAATCACTATCTCTCTAGATTGACGCCCTAGCGCCATCGCTTGTACTGCCCCCTTAGTGCTTTGGTGGCTCAGACCTTGTATGCTCCTGCGGGTGAGTGTTCTCCTGGGCCTTGCTCCTCCCTCCCCCCCCTTGTTCCCTGTTCTAGTAAGGGGAGTAGTACCTCTCTTTTTCAGTTGGTTTCTGGTCAGTTAATTTGTTTTGTGCCTGTCAATCTATGGTGTCTTTGTATCCCAACGCTCTGTCCCCAGTGAGCCTCTACAAAAATATGACAACCAAGCCAATATTTTTCTATTACAGTCTCTGTCTAAGTTCATTTAATTGAACCTCCTTGTGTGGGGAAGTACTTACCAGGTCAGGATCTCTCACCTGTTAAATGAGAGTGGCGTAGTCACTATTACCATTGGTTAACTGCCAGGCTCAACAGCCTCAGTGGGTTACAAAAACAACAAAATGAACAAAACAAATATAAGTGAACTCACATGACCACATTGCTTTTGACAATGCTTTTGACAGCATAAGTCGTCAATATAGTGTTATAGACATTCGTCAAGTGTTACGTCACCACAAACTGAAAATAAACATACAATTATCAGTGGGTGACAAATACCTTTTCAGGAAAGAAAGAATACCATCAAATAAGATTGAGCCCCCTCTCATGGGAAAGAACAAAGAATTCCTGCCATTCCTACAGCAAAAGTAAGTGTGTTCTGATATTCCAAGGATACTGGTGTAATGAGACCCTGGTTGGCCCCAAAACAGAATTCAGATTGTGATCGAAATTCCTCTGATGTTTGGTCTTTTTGGAAGGAACTCCATCTGTGTTGGTTTAATTTCTGGAAGTAGCCGGTGCAGGTATAAATACACACATTAAATCAAAAGTCTGTCATCACTGACCCTGCAGCAGAGCGTATATGATAACAAGGCACATTCTGCAGGTTCTGATTGCTTCCATTAAATCATCGGCACATTCTAATATATATATATATGCCATTTAACAGATGCTTTTATCCAAAGCGACTTACAGTAGTGAATGCATACATTTTTCAGTATATGTGGTCCCAATGGGAATTGAACCCACAACCAAAGCATTGTTCGTTGCCAAGCTCTACCTACTGAGCCACACAGAACCATTCAGAATGTTTCATAATTTTTATAAAAAGGTCAAACTGAAAGGAAAGCGGACGTGAGATTGGGGGGCGGTTTTAATTATCCGCTGGTCTCTCCACTTTCTGATAGTTCTGGACCAGCATGGCTTGATTGTAATGATGATGATGATGATGCATAAGACCTCCCCAACCCCCCCACATTCTACATCCTGCATCCCTGCTCTTTAAGCGCTGTGATCTTGAAATTACTTCTTGGAACTGCGTTGTGCAAAGTGCTTCAGACCGATCCAAAACATGGCTTCTCAGGCTGTGCGAATCCATCATCTCAGTGTGGGGTGAGATTTCCAAAACACAAAAACCCACTCCAATCTCTGTCCAATCTCGTGTCTTTGAAGTTCGCCTTTAGAAATTGGAGAAATTGTTAAAATCTTGACATGCTGGTATTATCGGGAATTTTCAGAAACCTTTAAACATCCAGAATGAGGGGAAAAAAAGTACTTGAATTTCTTAACAGGAAGGACCTAATTGACTTCAGTGATGTCACAAAGCCTGTTGTCTGAGAGCGGACAATGATTCTGTGAGAAGAAGGGCATAATGGAGGGGCTTAAGTAATTCCCTTGAACTTGGAGCAATTAAAATCCCAATTATTAAAGATATCAGGCCAATGACCCTTGCTCTTTGCAGTCGCATTATAACTGTGTATGCGCAACACTTATATTTTTGCATGGATATTGACACCCAAGTCTCAGAGCATCTGTCCTCAGCAATTAAGGTTTGTTAGGAAGTCAAAAGTAAGAGCCGTTTTGAAATTGACATAACACAAGAACATGAAAATACATTTGATGTTATGTATATTGTGGTGTCCCTTGGGGTTGGGCGACACGCACGGACCTTTGCAGAGGGTGTAGGTAGTTAAATAACCCAGAGGAGGCAGTAATACAAACAAAATGATAGTTTATTAACCAAATCTTGACAAACAGGGTCCTCAAACAATCCAAGTCAAAACACAATTAGCAATCCCAAAACACTCTTCAAAACATGTATTGTGACTTTTCTCATGAAGCCTAAGATGCTTCTATGCTTACAATCAGGCACGTGCACAGATAGGGCCCAAGGGGGGCTTGAGCCCCTGCCCTTTTGTCCTCAGAGTCAAAAAGTGCCCTTTTTTGGCTGGTGTTAATTGTATTTTATTTTTTCTTTATTTGTTATTGAAATTCTATCAAATATAAATAGGGAAATGTATAGTAGTATCCACGAAAAATTACACCTTATCAATTTAAAAAGTACTCCGCTCTCAACCCCCTTCCAAATGGTTTTGTCTCAATCAATCAATCAACGTCACATATTCCGACATTCCGAATACAACTTGTCATGAAAAGCACCGCATCCCCAGCCCCAGTTCAGTTACGGTGAATGATATCACTCAGGTATTCACTGTTTTAACTATGAAACCACGACACTTACTTACTTTTTATGTTATATATCCGTAAAAAAAACGATGAAGTAGGTCAGTAGGACTTGCCACCTTCACGCTGTAATTTCGTAATTACTAGCCTCGGTACTTGCGAGCAAGTAAGCTAGTCTAATTATCATTAAAACGACGTTATCTCCGTCATGCAGGACAACTTACAAATATGCAATTTCTGAAGCAGGTAGTTACGTTTTGCATAGTTTTGCTAGTTTAGTGTAGTCATCTCCTTTTCTTTATAGCCAGTTTTCAAAAAATGTGATGTTTAAAAGTGTATTATTGTTTGGGCATGTAGCAGTGTGTTTCCCTGTTAAAATAAAAGTTTCAATCAATCAATCAATCAATCCATTTTGATTGGGAAATAATAAGCAGCATAAACACTGCTAGAAGAGGCAAATACACCTGTCTCCAATGAAAGGCAAAATACTTCTCACCTCCCTGACCCTGGATCCGTTTTTCAGCCATATGCATAGATGTAACAAATATATAAGAGTGTGTTTAAGTAGTGTGTGTGTGTGTGTGTGTGTGCGTGCGTGCGTTTTTGAATATAATATAATACTGGTTTCTTTTCCTCTCAGTGTGATGCTCAAAAACATGTTACTAAAATCAAACTGTAGTTCAGTAGTTGTACCATATGTCTAATTCATAAAATATATGCAGTGTAACAAAATTATACAGAACATGAAAACAGAAGGAAGTTTTGAAATCCCAAATTCAGGGGGTTTATGTATCAAGCATGTCAGAGTAGGACTGCTGATCTAGAATCTTATCATTACTCATTACAACATTGGGGTGGGAATAGTGCATGTCGGTGGGGTGAGTGCCCTTTTTTTTTTGGTTGAGCCCCTGCCCCCCAAAATGTCTGTGCATGGCCCTGCTCACAATCAACAAATAAGAAGAAATGTGTCAATAACAATAATGTGTCAATGTTTGTTAACTGGATTATGGCAATTCTTTACTTTTTGGGAGTCCATGCTTTCTGTTGTCTGTCTCACTTCATTCACTTTTCAGCTGACCATGTTACTAATGTTAATGTACCGCTTCGATGACGGTCTCGTAGTCTGTGTGCCTGTTTGGTGACGGCAGAGATGCGCACACACTCACCCAAAGATTCTAGCACTCCTGATGCTTGTCAAAGAACTTAGAGGAGAGGCATCTTTTCTGCGTGGAACCCAGTGCCATCTCTTCCACGTTTTTAGTTCAACAAATATTTCAGGGGTATTGTCAACAGAAAATAATATTTTATTACTTTTAAAAAGTGGTGGGGACAAAATTGGCCCTTTCAAAAAGTGTCCACGTCGTCCCCGATGGAATCTACGCCCCTGGTGATAGGCACAGCTAGTTCATATTGAACATCGCTTTATGGTATGTATTTTGTTGTGTGTCCAGCTACTTGGAAAGTCTTATTGGAGTTTAATACAAATAATCCAGAAAGAATACATTTCATTTTGTTGAAACAAAGCTGTATGTTATATTTTGTCGTCATACATCAACGAAGTCCATTTCTCTGCCCTGTCAAACTCTTGGCTGCAAAATGGAAAGCATGAAAAGAACAAAATGCTTTCCATTTTTTTTTGTTCTTTCCTAGTTTCAGCACCTATAGGATTAATTGGCTAAGGCTTGGAGACACGTGTCTAGAAGGCTACATTATGCACAGATTGCAGTAATGGACAAGTACAAAGTGATTCAAGGCAGTAGTCCATTAGTCATTTGTTTGACATGGACCTCAGCACCTGAAGGAATTAACGTTTTAATAATTCATTAAACACAGCTCTCTGGGGAGAATGGCAGAATGTTATGTAAGCACTCGTTATGACAGCACACATCCCAGCTAAAGCAACACACTTCACTTGCAAATATTGGCTGAATCCTGCTTGCACACATACAAATACAATTGTTTTTTTTTTTTTTATCCTGGTGGGTTCATTTATTTTAGTCCCACCCTCTGCTAACTTCAACCTGGATGTACCATATGTAGCAGTGTTTGCATTCCAAATAGTTATGATATAATAGTTCCCGTTTAACACACGATCATTGCAAATTTCACAATTAGAAGCACTGATATTCAAATACATAGGTTAGGCAGCGAATGAGCAATTTGTGAGCAATTATATTATTCATAATTAATAAATGAATGCATTTAATCTGGAATATTTGAGAATCAAAGAAAAAGTACACCCAGTGGTGGGTTTCGTTTTTTCGGGCCTACATTTTGAGAACCCCCCCCTTCCTCGCCCCATATATTTTTTCTTCTTCTATATATATACAGTATATATAAAAGAACATAAGAACATAAGAATACATAATGACGAGAAAGGGCCGTTCAGCCCATCTAGGCTCGTCATGTCCTAATCTATGGAGTATCTAGTACTGCATCTAGCCTAGACTTGAATAGGGTTTCTGCCTTAAAACTTGCTCTTGATAACTCACCCCATGATAGCTCACAGATCAAAAATATGGGTCTATATTTTCTGTGACACTCCCAATATTGAAGAGTGGGCTTGACGCAACTAACATACGCACACACCAAAGAAGAAATTACCTGCAACCGTAGTTGGCAACTGTTTGCAAAACAAATATTATCTGTCTGAAAAATCCAGTCTCAAAAATAAATAAACATTATGAACTGTAAGTTGAAATTTCAAAAAAGAAAGAATGCATGCGTGTCAATTTCAGAGGAAGTGAAAGCTATTAACTAAAAAGCGCTGGGGTACCCTGGTCAGGCTGTGAGTTTAAAACAGGGTTCATGCAGTTTCAGAAAAGACACAACCTCAGCCCGGGAACATTGAAAGGGGACAGCCGACAAGTAGGTGGCTTCTGACTACCCAGCTCAACTTTAAATTCACAAAAGCATTGTATCAAATGTATCAAATGACTCACTGAAATGTGTATATAATTATATGTACAGGTATCAGGTGTTTTTATATTTAATTATGCCATTCCCTCGGAAACTCACTCCCCTCAAAACTTTGATGATTTTATGATTCCCATTAACGGGGTAAGGCCTCGTGTTTCACTCGGAGGATGCTCAGAAGGTCTCAGGTTACGTTGGTCTCAATATGATGCATTACTGGACCTGACGCAGAACACTGTGTGCAAATGGTCTGTCGCGGGCTGAGTGCTAGCTGTTTTGGAGGGGATACCCCAACATCACTTCAAAAGAGCATAACGATACCATGATCGAAGTCAGAGCAGCACTACAGTAAATCTCATTAAATTACCTGTTTCTGTCACCATGGCTCCGATCGAACCTCTGAACCCTGTGGAATCCCACAAATGAATTCCGTAGCATGCACTTCCGAAGGGGTTCACTTAAATTATACAAACTGCAGGACCTGTGCTTGCCATGTTTTTTTTCTTCATACTTCATAATATCAACATATGTAGGAACTATTCCATGTATGTTTTGATACAACTTTTCATATGAGTAAATATGAGTTTTCTATACACCAGTGACACAAATTGTTCTTAAATCTTGAAATCACTAAATATTTTCTCACTGTGTTTGCCATGTTTTCCGTTTACCAAGTAGCAATCCAACCAACACTTGCTTTATATTATACATCTGAATAAACAACAAACATTTGGGCAAAATTTCTGAATTTCTTTAGTTTCTTATGCAACATTATGAGTTTCGACATTGTAATTGAGCACTTTATTATACCCTGCTGTAATAACTAAGTTATAACTCATTAACTAGATGACTTTACTTTGGAGTAAGTGAAGTGTTCTTAGCAGCACAAATTATTTATGTTAAACAATATTTAATTTAATGACAAAAAGTATGTTTAACTTTCAGCTCAAAGAGCTAATGATACGACAAAAATGTGGTACAATTATGCACACTTTCTACAATGTGGGTGTGACTCATTATACAGCAACAATGTAATTACATTTACCCTGAAATTGTATTGTAAGAGAACCGTAAAGTTAAATTGTACTTGTAATTCAGAGGCGAGTTATGGCATCCATTTTTGGATGAGTCCCTCATATTTCTCTTACCCCTGTCTGGGTTTTATTAACAGGTGTCATATGGATACTTTTCCCTCATTTTGTCCCACTCAATTTTGTGGTCATGCATCACTCTTTTCTTTTTTGTGGCTGTCAGGAGTCATTTCCCTCAAGCCTCACTCCTTACTCCATTTTACTGTCAGGTGTTGGGTGTCACTGCATTTTCCTTCATGTCTCACTAGATTTCACTGCCACTCATTTTTTTCTCTCCAACATACCAGTTTGAACAGTGCTTGTTTGCACAGCCTCACGGTGCCAGTTTGTTTCGTCAAGCTTACCTCTATGAAGGTCAAACCTTATTCAGCCTTCCCACAATGCAGTTTGCCCTAAATTATATGCAAGAGATAATTTTCATTTATTCCACATTTATTTGTAGCATTTCAGTGACTTTAGTTGAAATGTGAAATGTATAAATCAAGGTTGTAATGCTATAGAGACAACCCTTTGATCCATATATGTATTTTTTTAAATCTTTGCTTGTCATTAGCAGATATCATGCTTCTGAATTACAACATAATGACAGGTTTACCACTGGCTATGAATGCGCTGCCAGCCATAACTCCCACACACATCCACACTCTGAAGTGTCTATAAGGCCTCGGATAGCGTAGCGGTCTAAAGCACCTCACTTTGTATGCAAGCAGTGCAAGCAGCCTATTACAGCCGTGGTTCGAAGCCCGACTGTGCCAGATTGGAGTTAGCATTTTGCTGTCCACCCCAGGGGGAGAGGGGAGGGGGAGGGTGAGCCAGCACGAGCTTGCTGAGAAGCGCGAAGGGAAAGTAGTGTCTCTAGAAAGTAGGTTGGCGAGTTCCGTTTTGGAGGAGGTGGATCATCGCTGGCCTCGGAGAATTGGCTTAACTCAGAGAACAGGCTTGACTTCTGAGTTTGTGGGGGGGAGGGCGAATCGAAATAAATAGAGGGCATAATTGGCCGCTAAATTGGGAGAAAAACTGAAACAAATTTAAAAAAAAGAAAAAGAATGCAGTGACAGCCATGTTGAGTACGGATACACTTGTGGCCTTTTCCACTGTCGTGCTAGAATCTGGTACTCTGACCCCGGTACAGCTCTGGTTTCTCCACTGTATTTTCTGCAGGTCAATTTATCTATAAAAATATTTCACATCTGAATTTCACAAATTATTTTGAATCATTCATTCTTGTCCTGTCTATTGTTATAGGTTCACGAAAACCACAAATACTGATTTCTAGGCTACGTGTACATTCAGCAAAAGCATGGGTTTCTATATAGTAATATAGTATAGTGTAAAGGATAATTATTTATTTTACAATTTTAACAAGGATCTATGCAAAATAAAGCCATTTAAGCTAGCCAACACATTGTTTGTGAGACCAAAGCGTGAGAATTGCATATATGTGCACTGAATGTAATATATCTCACCTTCTGTTTAAGTTTGTGTGATGTATTACAGCTTAGGTACTAGAATGGGAAATCAAGCAAGCCTGGTCAGTCAGGCCAGACTAGGTTATGGTCAGGGTTTGCTTGGGTTCTGTAAGTGGAAAAGGGCTATCTGAAACACGTTATTGTGAATATATTGTCATGCTACACGCACACACGCACACAGACAGTGCAAATCAACACACATACACACAGGGATTCAGTTCAATCAATCTAGAGATAACCATGTTATTGAAATCCTGCACTGTCAATCAATTATAGCACAGCTCATTTTTTATTGCACACACACACACACACGTGTGTGTGCCACAATGCACAAGATCCCTGGCAATTCAATTAAAGTGATGCAACGCTGTGTGGATTATAAACTGGTTTTATTGATGGAGGACGGTCCCAGCAGAGGACCGTTTTTTTCTGGCTGGATTACACAAAGAGAACACCGCTCCTAACGCCGGGAGGAAAAGAGGCAAGACGGAAACATGAAGGAGAGATCAGGCGGAGAACGACAGAACTCGCCCAGATAAAAAAGGAGGAGGAGCTCAGCGGGAATGCGGTGACAGTGACGGATTGTGCGTTCTATCATTTAAATGATCAGCGAGCCCACGGCCGGCTGAAGGGAACATGTAGCCTTTTATCATAGGTATTACGTGGGAGAGAAAGAGAAGCAAAACCCCAGCGTACTTCAGATGAAAAACTTAATTTGCACAGGAAATGCTTGTTGTCATGTAAAATGCATGGAGATTTCAGAGGCAGTGCCAAGCCACTGTGTGTTCACAATCCTGGGTTTCACCTCTAAAAGGCAAGGTTTGTGCTCACAGCTGACATGAAAGATGGCGCTGTGTGCAAATGGAAAAATCTTTGTTAAAACAGCAGACTTACAATGCCAAATTGATCCTAGGCCCTATGTCACTAATGATAAATTGAGTAGTTATTGTGGTATCTTTGTTTTAAAGCCTTAAGCCTTATGTCTCTCCTAAAACAGAGTATCAATGAATTCAGTCTGTTTAAAAACATCAGAGGGCAGGCCTTTATCTGGATAACAATTGACCTCATTTGACCGCTACAGGACATTTCAAAAAAAGTGGTATAACGTAAAATAACCTGATTTAATTAAATTACCTTGTTGCAAATTTTACATACCTGTTTCCATGACAACAAAACAATGCATATCTTTATAGAATTTAATTAAATTTTTTACATTGTTGCCTAAGAAATTACTGTCCATCCTGTTGGCTTGTCCATCCTCTTTTTCCAAACCTTACTAGGAAATAGATTGGATTTTGTATTATGGGATATGGTCAGTGCGTTTAATATTTTCTGAGAGCGAATAAAAAACTGTATTCAATAACACACTCAAAAGTCTTGAAAGCAGCTCGTCTGAGATGTATTACTGTTTACTGGAGACCACAAAACTGAACATTGCCTAAGAAAATACTGTCCATCCTGTTGGCTTCTCTTTTTCCAAACCTTACTGGGAAATAGATTAGATTTTGTATTATGGGATATGGTCAGTGCATTTAGTATATACCGAGACCAAATAAAAAAAACTGCATTCAATAAGACTTTTGAGTGGTTTGAAAGCTGCTCTTCTGAGATATATTACTGTTTACTGGAGACCATAAAACTGATCATAGAAAAGGAAAGTGGCCTTTTCAGATTTATATATTTTCTTAATCTTCAATCTCATACATCTTTTTTCAGTGACTATACTTATTTTCTTTTGCCGACCGAAAACCAATACTCAGCATTCTCAAACTATAGTTCCTAAACAAAACGGCAAGCAAAAGGACATCCAGCTGGTTAATATGTATTCAGCCTGGTAGGGTCTTACACAAACTCCACTGCTTTAGTATAACAGTCTGTTTCTGTTGATAAAGTGCTCAACTAAAATAATCGTTAAAGAGATGTACATTTATAAACTGATAGTTTGAATATCTGCCTTCAGCATAATTAGGCAAAGTACAATTCCTTATGTCGACAGGTTCACAAGCAGTGGGCTGCATGTTTTTTCCATGATACTTTTCACAGCTGTCAGTATGTAAAAAAAAATATTTTTACATTTTTACACGTACAGACTGTTCTCAGCCAAACGTGCACAAAGTCATCTGAGGAAAAGAGAAAACACAAACATTTTTTGAAATTTATTGTGTCCTAGTTTCCTTTCTTATAACTAAAATAACTGCCAAAATGCACTTCGCGTTAAGTACCAGCAGCATATATAATCTCAATAATCTCTTACTCATTACCAAGTTACCAAGCTTGCCAAGTTACTCATATATAAAACTCATAAACTCAATACATCTGTAAAACACAATTCCTAATATTGGTCTGTGTACCGGATTACCAATATCAAAATGATGCCGAAGTTACAGCTAAACTTTATATTTTTCATTAATTTTTAATGAATGAATGAACGGGCCACTAATCATATATGTTATGAAATGCCATTTGAGTGGGTGTGGTTTGTCAATTGTTTGGTGTTTTGTGATTGGTGTGTGACAGGTGTTATACAGGTGATAGCCTCATGAGTCCCACCTGAGACAGGCAGAAAGTAAGCCTATTTAAGATCAGGTGGGGCGAGTGGGGGATCAGTTAGTCTTCGTCTTGTCATTCGTGTGTGTTTTGAGAAGTGTTTGTCTTATCATTTATGTGTGTATTGTAGACTTTGTGTGCATGGGTTTGGGAAGCACTTGAAAAGTCATTGGATATGTGTGTGCCTGGGGAGGCTCTAGGACACAGGTGTCAAACTCATTCCATCGAGGGCTGAGTGTATGCAGGTTTTTGTTGCAACCAATGCACTACACCAGGTGATTTCACTAATTAGCTCACTTCTTCAACTAAGGAAGGAACCTAATTGAAATCACCTGGTGTAATGCATTGGTTACAACAGAAACCTGCACACACTCGGCCCTCGATGGAATGAGTTTGACACCCCTGCTCTAGGAGAACTCCGGTCTGAGGAGATGAGGTGTCTTGTTGAGATGTGTGTTGAGTGTGTGTCGGGACAGTGCATAGAGTTCTACCCTGTCCCAGTAAGTGTTGATGTGTGTTAAATGTGAATGTATGAAGGCGGTGTGGAAAGCTGCTGTCTGTTTGTTGTGTGTTCCCCGGAACGGGATACCTCCTCGGAGGAGGCGGGCTTTCATTTAATGTTTATTTTAGTTTGTTATTTTAGTTAACAGTTTTTGCCGAAAGCTTCGTGGCAAGTAGGGTGAAGACTTTGTGTTTGTGTTTGTTTTATTTTAACCTGCGAGGCAGAAAAAAATTAAGATCCAGTCTGTAGCCCGGCAAATCCCACTCCTCTGCCATTTCTTACCATCGGCTGCTCTGCTCCAGTCCAGGGATTGTCACCTGGCATGTGACACAGACAAACTGTAGCATTCGCTGTGTATTACTCTTTGTAAAATAAAATGTAAAATCTGCCAGTATTTCTCAGAACTCTGATGTCACTTTGGTGGAAATGGTGTACGTTTGTGGACGGGGTGACCTCCGGAGGTGACAGTCTAATCGGCCCCGAGAAACAGGACGTGACATTCATAAACCATCTCCCAACAACATGAATCATTCATAATCAGTCCAATGTCACCTTCATGACACATATATTATAAAATGTATACACTCCCTTTGACATTTTTTACATTTTTTATGGAATCAAATCAAAATTGATCTAGTTTGGATTTATTGCCACTGATCAGCACAAAATACTGCAGAAAAAAATTGAAGATAATTGATTACATATACTATATGGCCAAAAGTCAGTGGACACCCCTACTAATTATTGAGTTCAGGTGTTTCAGCCACACCCATTGCCAACAGGTGCATAAAATCCAGCACATAGCCATGCAATCTCCACAGACAAACATTTAGAATTCAGAATGATTCGTAAAGAGCTCAGTGACTTTAAACGCGGCACTGTCATAGGATGCCACCTTTGCCACAAGTCAGTTCGTGAAATTTATGCCCTACTAGATGTGCCCCGGTCAACTGTAAGTGCTATTATTGTGAAGTGGAAGCGCCTAGGAGCAACAACAGCTTGGCCACGAAGTGGTAGACCACGCAAACTCACAGAGCAGGGCCAACGAGTGCTGAAGCGCACAACGCGTAAAAATCGCCTATCATCTGCAGCATCACTCACTACAGAGTACCAAACTGCCTCTGGAAGCACCATCAGCACAAGAACTGTGCGTCGGGAGCTTCATGGAATGGGTTTCCATGGCCGAGCAGTTGCACACAAGCCTCACATCACCATGCGCAATGCCAAGCGTCGGCTGGAGTGGTGTGAAGCAACTGGACTCTGGAGCGGTGGAAATGTGTTCTTTGGAGTGATGAATCATGCTTCACTATCTGGCAGTCTGATGGACGAATTTGGGTTTGGCAGATGCCAGGAGAACGCTACCTTCCGGAATGCATAGTGCCTACTGTAAAGTTTGGTGGAGGAGGGATAATGGTCTGGGGCTGTTTCTCAGGGTTTGGGATAGGCCCCTTCGTTCCAGTGAAGGGCATTCTTAATGCTACAGGATACGAAGACATCTTAGCCAATTGGGCTCTTCCAACTTTGTGGCAACAGTTTGTGGAAGGCCCTCTGCTGTTCCAGCATGACTGTGCCCCTGTGCACAAAGCGAGGTCCATGAAGACATGGTTAGACGAGTTTGGTGTGGAAGAACTCGATTGGCCTGCACAGAGCCCTGACCTCAACCCCATTGAACACCTTTGGGAGGAATATATGCAGCCAGGCCTTCTCATCCAAAAGCCTGCGATTGGCTGAAGCCAGGCCTTCTCATCCAACATCAGTGCCTGACCTCACAGATGCTCTTTTGGCGAGTGTAGTGAGAATGTCTTGTCTGTTTTATTGTAGAGTAAGGGTTCCCCATCCGGTTGTGTCCTTGTGATTAATAATAATAATAACTAGTTTGTGAATTAGGTCATCGTGAATTAATAACAACAGCTGCTGATATACCAGTGTGCAATGTGCGAATGTGAACAATGACATTCTCTGAGAGAGCTGCCATTGGTGCTTAGAAACGTGCCACGTCACAGGGCTGGGGGGTGAGGGGGTGTTATTTGTTATGCCAGGTACGTATTTTGTCAACTGCCGCTTTGTGTTTTATCAAGACAAATGCAAGCCCAGTTTAAAGTTTCCAGTTGACCCGGGGCTGATTAGACTGTGCTGCACACCTTTAAGAGCACTGTCTGCCTGCGACTGAGCTGCCATAGTAATGGCGGAGTGCCTCTCTTTCTCGCTCAGTAAGATAACAGTCCTGGACCTCACTTTACCTTTATATAGTGAAATAGGCTTTCCTTTGGTGACCCGGGAGATAAGACACAACCTCTGAACAGCGCCTGTTCACAGTCATGTTCATCCATTCCTTTGTAAAAAGAATGCCGTCTAATTTTATCTGAGGATTGAATTCTAAAACTATTGCATACAGCCATATACTGTACGTGTGCCTGGGTTCTGTACACAGGCAATCTAAAGTGAGAAAGTGAAAGTGAGACTGTTCTTAATCTGTTGCTGCCTGAATAAGACCTGGGGCCGTATGTACAAAGATTCTAAGAGTAGGAGTGCTGATCTAGGATATGGACAGGAGAAACCTGATCCTAGATTAGCACTCCTACTCTTAGAATCTTTGTACATACAGGCCCAGATTGGTTTAAAAATAGTACACTCAGTAGGAAGTAGCTAGCATTCATCATTTGATGTCAGCCTGTCTGGTAAATTACTTGATCATGAGGGTTCTTGTGGTTCCATAATGGTGGACCGCATTTTCGTGACATGGTTTGGGTACACTCATACCCTTAGAAGACAAGGATGATATCAATCATCATTTGTTGAAGCATTTATTTCCTGCAGAGAGGGGTGCTTTTCAAGATGACAAGCACAAGTAGCACAAGTAGTCCCTCAATAGCTTGAGGAGCACGACACTGACGCTATCTATATGTCACAGCCTACTCAGTCACCGGATCTTAACCCAATCAAATTCCAAGTTCTGGCCACACGTGGTGGCCCTATCCCCTATCAAGTTTTAAATCTACATAGTTTCTGACAAACCGATAGAAATCAATGACATGTTGTTCTCCATCGTTCTCTATGGTTTTTACCTTTCTTTCACGTGTGGAGCAGTCTACGCCTCACCACCATTTTGATTGCATTTCTTGAAGCAAAAGCCAAAACGAATCCATTTTGTTTTCTCCACAGGCCAGATGATTTTCCTTTACATCGTTATTTTTTTGTCCTCAGAGAACCCTGCAATCTACACTGCACACCTTACCTTTAACAGAGAACCATGCACTCTATACTGTACACTTCACCTTTAACAGAGAACCATGCTGTAGCAAGGTGGTAGGGTTGGCCACCATGCCAGGTGCTGAGTGGATGAAAGACCAACAAAAAAACTACGGTTCAATTGGCCAACGGCCAACGGCCAATTTATTACCCTTTTTCAAACAATTAAAACAAAACACAAAGATAAAGTATTTAACTCAAAACCCTCAGGGAGGCCGGCAGGAGCCAGCAGGGAGGGGCCCTCAGAGAGGCCTGCGATGGTAGACATGGAGGGACTATCGGGGGGCAGTCGACGGCAGGCGGCGATGGGCCCTCGGCGAGGCCGGCCATAGCAGGCAGCGATGGGCCCTCAGGGAGGCTGGCAGGAGACAGCAGGGAGGGGCCCTCAGGGAGGCCGGCAGGAGCCAGCAGGGAGGGGCCCTCAGGGAGGCTAGCAGGAGCCAGCAAGGGAGGGGCCCTCAGGGAGGTCTGAGACGCCAGGCAAGGAGGAGCCCTCAGGGAGTCCTGCGATGCCAAGCAAGGAGAGGCCCTCAGGGAGGCCTGCGACTGCAGACGGCGATGGGCCCTCGGCGAGGCTGGTGACGACAGGCGGCAATGGGCCCTCGGGGAGGCCGGCAGGAGCCAGTGGCGAGGGGCCTGCGATGGCAGGGCGCAATGGGCCCTCAGCGAGGCCAGCAGGAGCCAGCGGGGAGGGGCCCCCAGGGAGGCCAGCAGGAGCCAGCGGCAAGGGGCTCTCAGGAAGGCTGGCCACGGCAGGGCGTGATGGGCCCTCGGGGATGGCCGGCCACGGCAGGGCGTGATGGGCCATCGGGGAGGCCTGTGTCGGCAGTCGATGAGGGACCCCCTGGTAGGCCGGCGACAGCAGGGCGCGTTGGGCCCTCGGGGAGGCCGGCGACAGCAGGGCGCGTTGGGCCCTCGAGGAGCCGGCAGGAGCCAGCGGCGAGGCGCTCTCAGGGAGGCCAGCGACAGCAGGGCGTGATGGGCCCTCAGGGAGGCCGGCAGTGGCAGGCAAGGAGAGGACTTCCAGCAGGCTTTCAAGGGCAGCCTGGGGAGTCATAGTTGCCTGGGGAGCCTGGACTGGTTGTGGCCTTGGCATGGTGGAGGTCTCGGGGTGTGTCTGACCTGGTCTTAGGGCCTTCCTCTCCTCCTCAGTTAGGGAGAAAAAGCTGGTGGACAGTCCCATTCATTGGTTCTGGACAGTGGTGCCAATAATGACAGTCCCTTTCACAACTTCCGCACCAGTGAGTATCCCGCACTGGGCACACAGATCAGTGATGGTCTGGCTCCCCACACCACTCACAATAGAGGAAAATCCTCATCAGCTCCCATGGGCCCCTGCCTCCAGATTCCTCCAATGGAAGGTCCACTGGAACAGCAAAGGACAGGCAGTGCTGGGGCCAGGGAAGGGGCTCCAGCTCCTCCTTCCCACCCATAGGCTCTTCTGCCTGGGCAAAGCCCGCCGCCAGATCAAGGAGGTCTGCCATCCACTCTTCCGAGCAGACCTCCAGGTCCTCCCAGGAAACGGCCTGGCCCTCCCGGGACCACTCCCAGGCTTTGGGCTTGGTCTGCCTCTTCATCTTGCGGCACTTTCTTTTCTGCATTTTTTTTCTTTTTTTTCAAGGGGGGGAGGAAACGAAGCGAAGAAAAATAAAAAAACTGTCCCAATTATTATATATATATATTTTTTTATTAAATAATCATTAAATAACGGAAATTCTTCATCCACTCAACCACCAGGGACAATTAAATTGCCCGCATTCTCCACCATATGTAGCAAGATGGTAGGGTTGGCCACCATGCCAGGTGGTGAGTGGATGAAAGACCAACAAAATAAATATGGTTCAATAGGCCAACAGCCAATTTATTACCCTTTTTCAAACAATTAAAACAAAACACAAAGATAAAGTATTTAACTCAAAACCGATTCAATAGAGGGAAACAGCAACAAAAAAAACAGTACTTCTGCCTCCATGCCCCAAAACTTCTGTCTCCATGCCCCAAAACATCTCATCAGGCATGGCAGGCTGGCAGTGTAGTGTAATGGTCAGGGAGCTGGACTTGTAACTCAAAGGTTGTAGGTTCAATTCCCAGGTGGGGCACTGCTGTTGTACCCTTGAACAAGGTACTTAACCAGAATTGCTTCAGTAAAATATCCAGCTGTATAAATGGATTGTATGTAAATAAATGTCAACTGTATAAGTCGCTCTGGATAAGAGCGTCTGCTAAATGCCTAAAATGTAAATAATGGCCTAACGAAGGCAATGGCTCACAGCTGATTTGATTGCTCATTAGCCTCAGGTGAGCCTGCCTGTAAGTGAGGCCACTGCTGTCCAAGGCCCTGTAGTCCTCTCCAGGCTGTGGGAGGGAACAGGCACACCTGACAGCAGCCAAAAGGGAGGTGCAGCCCTCTCTACTCCTCCCTCCACCTCTCCCAGTGTCACACATGCAATTTACACTGTACACTTTCCCTTTAACAGAGAACCATGCAATCTACATTGTACACCTTCCCTTTAACAGAGAACCATGCAATCTCCACTGTACACCTTCCCTTTAACAGAGAACCATGCAATCTACACTGTACACCTTCCCTTTAACGGTGCTTGGCAGGATGAGATTTTATTTTCTCCAGTTGTTTGGGGAAAACATATTTTTAACTCCCATTTTTTTTTAAAACAATATAAACAAATACAATCAATTTAGTAGATGCCCTTTTTTGATTGTATGTGGATGAAGCCTGCAGGCCACCTGCCACCTGCTGCAGTTAGATTTACATTTTACAAATGTATATAATAAGTAAGGTGAAATAAGTGTATCTTACAGGGTACACACAACGTGGGGTTTGTACTGCTTTAGAATATAGAAAGGTAATGATTTTAAAATTATACTGATGTCCTCACAGTTGTGTTTTTCCAAAACTCACTCAGTCCACTTTGACCAATTTTGAGAAAACCTATATTTTAGTTTATTTTAAATTGGAGTTTTTTTTGCATGAAAAATCTTGTTTTAATACTTAAATCTCTAAGAAAAATAGTGTAAAAGTGCAAAGATCTACCCATTTATCAGAGAAATAATACCCACCTTGAAAAATATGGTTTATCAAAACTCACTCAGTCCACTGAGTGAGTTTTGGAAAAACATTCTTCAATTGCCACAATATAGTCACTTTTATTTTCTCACAATGATGGACATGACACAAAGTGTTTGAGCCTGGATCATGTGGAATACGGTGTGGAATCAAACTCTGGCTGTGTCAGTGCCGACGGTGGCCATCAGAGCAGCGTACAGTCGGTTAGAGGAAGGTTTTCAATTAGCAGGGCACTCCCCCGCTTCACTGCACCTGAGTGATTCCTCTGGTCGCCCGGCAACCACAGTCTACCTGCTCCAGGTGGGGCCCGCACACTCCCGAACTGAAGGAGGACGTTTCAGCGATGTGACAGGCCTAAAAAACGATATGAAAACATAGGAAGAAACAGGATTTAAAAACAAAAATAAAGTATACTATTAATAAATACTATCTTATTTACATACATATAACATACAAATGGTATAATCCAGTGTTCTGTCCATTTATGCTTTTCAAGTAAAAACATAACACCATCAACTGCAGTGTCCATCAAACTTTTGGTCTAAAACAAAGGTTCCAGTTTGTGCCGACATGTTGCTTCTGACCATGTCTGGTATTCCTTTAAACATCTGGAAATTGCCTGGTAATATTAATATATTTTATTATACTAATATTAATAAGTGAAAATCAAATGCACACCAAACTGAAATATACAAATGCACCATTTTGGAATCGCTCCCTCACATTGTGTGCTGTAAGAAATAAAAGGTTGAGCACACAATATTTATACAACCAACCAGTCTTTGTTTAACAGTTTGACCTGTGACCATGTAATGTAAATCAGTGTTTTAGAACAGTAAACACCTTTCCAATGACTGTTTGTTTCAATACCAAACTAGAAGGCGGTTGTGACACTGGGAGGGGTGGAGGGAGGAGTGGAGAGGGCCGCTCCTCCTCTTTGAGGGGTGGAGGGAGGAGTGGAGGCACAGGCGGCACTGTAGTGTAATGGTTAGGGAACTGGACTTGTAACTCAGAGTTTGCTGGTTCAGTTCCCAGGTGGGGCACTGCCGTTGTACCCTTGAGCAAGGTACTTAACCTGAATTGCTTCAGTAAAAATATCCAGCTGTATAAATGGATTGTATGTAAAAGAAATGTAAACTGCGTAAGACGCTCTGGATAAGAGTGTCTGCTAAAATGCGTAAAATGTTAAATGATGTCAGGTGCTCCTCTTCCCTCCCACAGCCTGGAGAGGACTACAGGAACTTGGACAGCAGTGGCCTCACCTACAGGCATAATCACCTGAGGCTAATGAGCAATCAACTCAGCTATGAGCCATTGCCTTTGTTAGGCTGTTATAAAAGCACAGCCTGCCATGCCTGAGAGAGTTTTTTTTGGGGGGGAATGGAGGAAGATGTGCTAGGTTTTGGGTTGCAGTTTAACCCTCTAACAAGTAGTTTTTGATTTAACTTAGTTTTTTCTGTTTTGTTTTATTTTTGTAAAAGGATAATAAACTGCCCATTGGCCTATTGGGACTTGTTTTTTGGTTGGTCTTTCATCCACTCACCGCCTGGCCTGGTGGCCACCCATGCCACCTTGCTACAGTGGTTGACTTTGTTTTCCTCTCAGAGCCAGCAATTTACCAGGGATCCCTGGAAAATCCTCACTGGCTAGACACAGCATGGTGTACAACAGTGATAAGACCTGGGGGAAGGGGGTTATTAAACCCACACACAGGTGAAATTGCAAGCCACAAACATAAAACTTGCAAAATGGAAGACAGAGTTAATATTTGTTTTTGTGGGAGATGTGTTACATCACGTGTTACATGCTATACTTCAGCAACTGCGTCAAACAAGGGGAATCAGTGAAATGGTGTTGCTGCTGGTCCACAAATCTTCGGTGGATTTGCATGGGGTAAAAGCTGCTCAACTGTGGGACCATGCTCGGTGGCTCTGCCTTTTTAAAACGATGGGTTTCAGCATGTGACACACCCTACAGTCTGGTACAGATCCCTCAAGTGGCTACTGTGGCTGGCAGCCCCGCAGAGACGGAACATAATTGGCCATCATGTCAGCCGAGGCAGGTTATAAGTCACCTGGGTTGCCCCTGTCCCTTCACGCAAGAGCGCCTCCTCTGGTCAGTCCAGCACGTGCGGTCTGCCTGTGCCGACTGCAGATGTGGTGTACTTCCGGCCCAATTAGCTCCTGTGGCAGGTATGAGATGCTCTTTTGCCTACACTGCAATGTAGGTTATCCCTGCTCTAAAAACACTGCAGTGCAGATAAGCTTTATCAATTTAGAACACACGCAATTCCCCAAACTGGCCTATTCCTAGAGATACGTTCCCTTCTTCCTGAAGGATCTGGGCTCATCCCTTTACCCTGGCTGGCCTTAAGGGAGCACGTGCATAATGACAAGGCTAACAACACACAAAGTGTGTAAGTTATGTCTTAAATGAATCACTTTCAGGAACAGTAAAATATGTGCACAAGTTATTGACTCCACTAACACTGATTCTATACATTAATTAACTGCTATCACCACTGTCTACATGTTTAAAAAATATTTAAAAAATAAACTACTAACGTTTATTTCCCTGTGTTACAGGTACAATGTGCAGCTGCCAACAATGATGTATATTGCAGTGTTACTACACTGATCTCTTGCACTAGCCATGATCAATCTTACCATGTATAAATTCACTTTTTGTAAGTCGCTCTGGATAAGAGCATCTGCTAAATGCCTAAAATGCCAAATTGAATTTATTACAATAAATAAATGGCACAGGTGAACCGAAACATTGACAGAGACAGACATGCCTCCAGTCTGTGTGCCGCAGTTGGGTATATCTGAACTTGTATTTGTGTGTCTCTTTTGAGCATTAAATCCTGTGGAGTGTTTTTAGCCCTCTTAACATTTGTACACTCAGGGTAAGTGGGTGTGAGATAGAGAATGGAGACAGCAGGTTGAAGAACATCACATAGATTGGGACTGACGACACCCCCCTTTCTACTGAAGAGTCCTGTGGCTCTAGGGAATCTAGAGTGCCGCACAAAAGAGCACCAGGTACACACCTTGAATCCCTTTGTAAAGGTCCACAGATCACAGAGAGAGAGAGAGAGAGAGAGAGAGGGAGAAAGAGAGAGCGAGGCAGACAGGCATACATTGAACAGGATGAAGGGGGCCTCTCGCTGCATATATGAGTGGTCCTGGGTCTCGGTGACAGGCTTTAGCTTAGGTGGGTACTGGATCGGTAGAGGCGGTGCAGCGCTCACTACTGGCTGGACTATGGCAGTGAGAACTCATAGGAGGGAAGGGATAATTGGCACAAAAAAGAGAGGGGGGTATAATTGGATACTAACAGTGGGGGAAAAATAATAAATAAAATGTTTTTGAGGTTTTTTTTAAGAACAGGGTGGGGGCTGGCGGATAGCGTAGCGGTCTAACGCACCACACTTTCGCTGGTCCGGTGTGGTGTGCGCTGCCTGTCAGGGACGCGGTTCGAAACCCGCGTCTCTATCAGACCGGCCCTGGTCGTCAGCCCGATCGGAGGCGGCGTTTGGCTGTCCGCCCCCGGGGGAGGGGGGAAGGTGAGGCGGCACGAGTCCGTCGAGGAGCAGGAAAAAGGCGTCCGTGTTAGAATTCCGTCTTAGAAGAAGCGGATAAAATTTGGCCCGGAGATAATGTCTCGCCCCGGAGGACGGGCGGCGAACTCGTGGGGGAGGAGGAATTGTGATAAATAGAGGGTATAATTGGCAACCAAATTGGGAGAAAGACAGGGAAAAAATAATAAATAAATAAAAATAAATAAAGGAATAGGGTGAATGAAATCAGGATCTGAACAGGGTATAAATCCACCAAATAATTGATTAATCACAGTTTTACGAATGTACAATTAAAAAATATATTATAATTCCAGTTGGAAAGAGTCCTCTGTAACACCAGAGGCTTTGAATCTTGTTGTGCTGTGTATCACCTTCCCCAAATAATTCCCCAAAATGTAATGTACGTCTAGATTCCCCAATTAATTTTGCCCTGTCTCAGTGACCCTGTCTCATGCAGAAACAGGCAATACCATTTCATCAGAGGACAGAATTTTTTTTTCTTCCTTCAATGAGGAGGCGTCAAAATCACACAACCACATTTTATACTCGTCGTTTTTGAGAATAGAAATAAATAGAATTGCCATTTACCAATGACTAAAAATAGACTATTATGCGGGGCAAAATGAAGAAGGTTATGCCATATTTACTGTGGCTATGTGTCACAGCAGGGCACGCTACATGTTTTATACAGTTTTATTTCTTCCTATTTTTCACCCCAATTGTCACAGCAGGGCACGCTACATGTTTTATACAGTTTTATTTCTTCCTATTTTTCACCCCAATTTGAAATTCTGTCGGTCACTGCTGTAGGCCTATCCCGTTGTTGCAACATCCTCCATCAGTTTCCATCCTTCAACCCTCCCGCACATCACCACGTGAGTCCTCAGAAAGGCACACAGTCAGACAGCTGCCTCTTCTCCGTCCTACAATCAGCTAGGTGAGCTGCTATGGCAACAGCACCAGAGGGGAATCGTTTAGCTGATGTTACCACTGCAGGCAGATGAGACAGGTCTAATGCTAATGCTAATGCTCCATGGCCAATTTATATGGCATTTAGCAGATTCTTTTATCCAAAGCAACTTACAGTAGTGAATGCATACATTTTTCAGTGTATGTGATCCCGATGGGAATCGAACCCACAACCTAAGCATTGTCAGCACCATGCTCTACCTACTCAGCCACACAGAGCCAATGCTATGGCTCATTAAGTGTTGGCCCACCACAGTTTACACGGGCCCAGTATTTCCCCATATCCGACCGGTACCATAGCAGGAACCACTGCACTCTGCACAAGTGTCTCGATTGGAGACTCCACTCAGCGGATTCACGCTGGACCGGGAGATCCAAGTTGAGCTAAGAGGTTTCCTTTAAATCCATCGTACACATTTGTGCTGTCTGCGAAGTGTCTTCTCCCTAGAAGAGGATATTATAGATTTCTAATCACAAAGCCAGCACTCTGTTGTGCCATTGACGTTACCCTGTTGCACAGAATAACTGGAATTGCAATGCAAAGGTCTCATCAGGCAGAAATGGATATCAATAGGCTCGAGCCTAAACCAGAACTAACAAATAAAGCCATGGATTTTAGTCTAATTGGATGAGGATGCAGTGAGCTCAGAGTCTGGCACAATTTGGTTGTTTTCCACCGTAGTTGTGTGCCTGAGGGGAGGCCGTAAATTGGAAGTGCAATCTTCAACTGCTGTGAAGAGAGGAGAGACAATGAGAGTCCAGAGACCGCAGTGGTGATTGTCTCAACCTTGCGGTTTGTTTTTGAAGAAAACAAAATGTTCTGACACACAAAAAATTCTAAACAGCAAATGTTTTTGCTCTAATGTGTATAGCGTAAGCAGATATTGAGGAGATCACCTCAGTCCCTATTCATTCGCAAAGGGTTTTACTGTGTACAGAAGTGCAATATCCTCATTAGAGTCCGGTTGAGAATTCTAGAGTTATAATTTCAGTCTGGTCCAACATTATTATTCCTTGCTGTACATACGGCATGTTGTTTTCACTGAAAATCCAGAAGGAAATAACTCTGGCAATCCCTTCTTGGATGACCTTGGATGACCTCAGCGCTCGACGATGAAGGCTTTGGGAATTATTCATAAAGCTTACCCCACAGCTGCCCTGTGACAAAACACTGATATAAGCAAGCAGAGAAATCGCATACGGTATTGTCTATTACTGTTAAGATCTGCTTTTCAAGCAAGTAAACATGTCACATTGCAAATATTTATGTATTTATCATTCCACAAAATCTTTAAAGCAAAATCAATTTTGTCTTTTTGATAAATCTGAGAATTGTGCCCTATTGGTGTTTCCTTTATTTAAACTGAAATGGGACTAAGGGCCAGATTTACTTAAGGATTGCAACTGCTTTTGAACGTAAAAGCAGTCGCTACAAGGTCACAATGTCTACATCAGATTTACTAAATGGTCACAATGGTTCAAATTGCTATTATGATTTTGTAGGAGCCAGAAATAGGTTGTGGTTAGAAGGATATAAATGTATATGTTTTAATAAATAAGTACATAGTTATGTATTTACATATTATTTACATTTTTGAAATAGTGGAATATTACTTTATTACTTTTAAAACTTTAAGTTTTATTGCTGCTGGATGTCCTTTAAGCCAGGTAGTGCCCATAATGCACTATTATGTTATAGTGACATATTACATATCAAGCGAGTCAGGAAGAAGAACATGGAAGATTTAGGAGCCTCAGAGCACTACAGTTTTTGAATGTAACATAATGCAGCGTGACATAATGAAACGTAAACATGAACGTAATGGTAAAAGCAAAAGTGAACAGAAGTAAAAGAACAGCAAGCCAGTATTACCAGCATATTTTATTTATTTGTTATCTTGCTCCTTGTACGTTGTTAATAAATCTTTTTATTTTTTTCACATTTATTTTTCAGATTTTACCCCGCCAATTACTCCTGCTGTGCTTAGTTCAATCCCCTCCCTCGTAGTTTGCTGCCGTAGCCCTGTGACTGGCAGTGGCAATGGCGAAGCGCTGCCTCCTCCGAGACAGCACTTGTCGTGCTGTCGACTGTAATTCCGGCACCCCAGAACAACTCCTGTGCGCAGAACTGTGTCGGCTTCCCTCCCCGCTCCCTGGGGTGGACAGCCAATTGCCCCCCAGTGGCACTCCCGGCCAAAGCCGACTCTGGCGCGACAGGGAAGCGCTGTTAATAAATCTACTCAACTAAAGAAAGATGCCTTCGCCTGCTGTGTATTTGATCCTGTGAGTAACAATATCAATGGATGCTGCTCTCAAGTTCAGTGAAAGAGACGAGGTAAGAACAATTTGGATGTCAATTACAGTGCAAAAGGGTTCCTTAAAAGCCAAAGTGGTGACTATTTGTTGAAAACCGAAGTGCCACTATAGATGTAATTTGCAGGATTACATCACTCTGCAACTTTTCTTTAGATGTAGCTGTATGATATTTACAAATTAAACAATTAGCGGTTTGCAGGAATTTCACAATTCATATTTTGTATTGCACTCTCCAAGGTCCCAGCAAGCACATCTTACATATATTATCCAGGAAACAGAGAACTTCTGGCCAATTTAAGCCCACCCTTCAGCTGGAGGGACAAAGCGACTTTGCAAACAGCTAGCTAATGAATTTTGCTCTTTTAAATATGTAAATACATGTCTGTTATAATTACATATAAGGAGGCCATGCCTAGTATAATACGACTTAATTTGCCAAGGCGTCTATGCTGTAGCCTCCCCACTTTTATGCAAGTGCAAAAAATTCATTGCTTGTAGTTTTTAGCAATCAATCACACAGCTACTTGTATGAATCAAATATAGCAGACATATTTATTGGATTTTTTTCCTATTGGCTCAAAATAACTACTCTGCTGCCATGTCCATGTCATATTGGCAAAGTAAAAGGATGACTGTAGCAAGATGGCAGGGGTGGCCACCATGCCAGGTGGTGAGTCGATGAAAGACCAAGCAAAAAAAAGTTCCATTAGGCCAACAGCCAATTTATTATCTTTCTACAAACAATTAAAACAAAACACGAAGATAAAGCAGTTAAATCCAAAACTATGCAATAGAGGGAAAACAGCAACCAGCACTTCTGCCTCCATGCCCCAAAACTCTCTCTCAGGCATGGCAGGCTGTGCTTTTATAATGGCCTAACGAAGGCAATGGCTCACAGCTGAGTTGATTGCTCATTAGCCTCAGGTGAGCTTGCCTGTAAGTGAGGCCGCTGCTGTCCAAGGTCCTGTAGTCCTCTCCAGACTGTGGGAGGGAACAGGAACACCTGACAGCAGCCAAAAGGGAGGCGCAGCCCTCTCCACTCCTCCCTCTACCTCTTCCAGTGTCACAATGACCTAAAATCCACAATGCATTTGGGTATTCCAAATGTGCTATCATGCCATAATATTGGGAGGGTATTAAACAGACTTTTATGCAATGCAATACATGTGGGACTTGTATTTTTTTAAAGATTAGAACTACAAATTATGGCACAGAAGCAGCAAGTATTAGGTTAGTCAGTATGTGTGTACCTCTAAAATAGTTGCATATCAAAGCAAAATAATAATAAGAAACATTATGATGAAGAACGATCATTTTCAGGTATTTACATGGCAATTAATCGCAATCCAAACCTGAAGTATACTGTGTTTTAGTCATCGTTCAACACTTGGGCTGCCATGGAGACTACCTTACAATCCATTCTAATAACCCGAAGGACAGCATTTCAAATGATGCCCAATGTTACCACTGTCTGAATTGAAAAATGGATGTTTTTTTATATCTTGTTTTATATGTGCAGATTCCTCTAAAACAAAAAGTAAATTGCCCATTATGGTAGAGGTCAAACAAACACCCACACGGACACAATATTTCTTCCAGGCAACAATAAGTAAAACTCCAATGTTCTCTCACCATGGTCTATTCTAACATAACCTCCTGAATGATCTCCTTTCACACCCACTGGTGGATGAGTTTGATTAATGTTTCCATGTTGATTATCCTAGTGATAACTGACAATTAAGTCCATGCAATTTAATCAGGTAAATACCACCGTACATGGTGACTGCGACAATATTAGTTGATATTTTTCCAGTGTGCACAGTGTACTGCTATAATAACTTTACATAGATCTGGAGTGCCTTGTTTTGAAAAAAAGATAAATTGTTCAAGCCATTCAATATTTTTAAATCTAACTACGGATCCCAATAATCAGACAAACACCTCAACGACTGCATGAGACTGGCTGTTACTGTATCCCAGAATTCACGATGTTAGCGAAGTAAATAAACTATCAAAGTCATTTTAAGATGAATAAACAAGGTGAGTAAGGTGAGATAGTCAATAAGCCAAATTTAAAACATGTCCTATTTAATAGTTAGATAGCAAACTAGCCAATAATGATTAATTTAATTTATGACTGGCTTCATCTGCTATGTAAAATTATTTGAGGCCTACGACATTACTGGCCTGTTCTTCCCAACAAAAAAATGTCAGTGAAAACATTCATGAGGATCCAATAGGTAATATTAGCTAACAGAAGATATATTTTGCTGGGCAGGATGTCATGCAGCTCTCTCAGATAATCCCTCAGGTCATAGACCAGAGAGAGAGAACATACAAGCCAAAGAAAGAACTTAAAAAGCTGTTTATTTTCATTACACATAACAAAGTGTTTTTTTTTTTGTAACTAACATTTATTTTGTTATTTTGCATTTGCTTGTGGGAAACATAAAAACATAAATAGAGAGTCATAACTATTGTGGTTTCCTATATCAATTAAAAACAGGTTTGTCAATGATTTAGTGGGCCTGTGGCTTAATGCCTGGCCTACGCCCTGGCACTGAGGCCAGAGAGAGGACAGATGAACACACAATCAGAATGCATGTGTGAGCAGAGATTTTAGGTAGGTGTGTAAGGTAGGTGTGGTTTAAAATACCGTGACATATTCCAGGTTTTGAAAAACAAGCAGGCCCCAGGTGGAAACCAGTGGAAGGAAGGAACAAACAGGGGTGGGAATGGAGGAGGTGGGAATAAGACAACCACTCGTGGGCCTCAGGTGGCGTAACGGTCTAAGCATTTGCCCCGCGGTTCGAAACCCGGCTGCGCCAGTCCGGCTCTGGCCGGGAGTCCCGATCGAGTGCAGCAGTTGGCTGTCCGCCCCAGGGGGAGGGTGAGGCACGAGCGAGGAGCGGAAGGTCTTCACTAGAAAATAGGTGGGTGAGTTCCGTCTCGGAGGAGACGGATCAGGATATTAGCTTGCCTTGTAGTGATGGGGCAGGTTCATGGGGGAGGGCAAATCGAAAGAAATAGAGGGTATAATTGGCCACCAAATTGGGAGAAAAAGGCTGAAAAAAAATCTGAAACAAATCAAAAAACATTTTTAAAAAATGGGAGGCACAATTCTGATATATTTAGAGAGGGAAACCTGCTAGCGAGGAGCTATAACTGAAATGGGGGAGCGCATCAGGACCTTTACCAACAGCCTGCCACAGCAGGTGGCGAGAAACGGGCAAGCTCATCAGCTGTTGAACATGAAAAATCAACAGTTGTGGGATGAGAGCCAAAGTAATTAGCTGGTTTTGCATTTTAGGAAATTTAGCTTTTGCGGAGTGAGAAAGCCAGTCACCTCCTGCATGTGATATGAAGTGCCTCTAACGATTCAGGGCTGCAGCACGAGAACGCACGTTCCACAAGTTTAACACAACCTCCTGATACGGTTTATCTAAATGCTTGTATTACAGTTAGTTGAAATTGACAAGGCTGGAATGCGTGCGATTACAAAGCGACTTCAGCCTTCAATTCTTTCCGTGACGGTCCAATTAACATCACCGAAGCTGGAGGCACTTAGAACGTCCTGGAAAAAAGGGAAGTTAAGAGAGTGCTCATTTGGATGATGATGATGATAATAGTGATTAAGCCACTAATGGCGGCTTTACTTGATTTTTAATTACAGGCTTTGGTCATGTAATCAGCGTGGAATGCGTAGAAGTGGAAGTGATCAGCGGAATGCAGAGGAAAATGGGGGCTCACCAGATTGGCCCTTGATGAGGATCACAGGGCTGATTGGGGGATCACACACACACACATACTCTGGACAAATGTTCCAATACAGGTCACTTTTGACTGTACCTGAGTGCGCCCCCTTCCTCGTCTCTTTACAGTGTACATTAAGCTGTGTAAAAGAACAGGGAAGCGTGTTGTACATGGAATTGACATAGCGGCTTCCTCAGAGGTAAATGGGCCTTCAGCGTTAGAACTGGAAATGAAGGGTACCTCAACAGCGAAACGGCATATAGATAGGGCTTGGATTTGTCTGTGTTTGTGATCATCGCCAGCACTTACTTGCAAGATGCCATTGCTTTCCAGTCACGAACCTGTTGTTCAATTGTGTTGTCAGGGGCGCGCACACCTGGGGCTCTGTAATGCTAAATTGTGATTGTTCTGCCTTGCCTTTTCGAGATGTGAGATCTTTGGGACTGCAGAGCAGCGGATCTTTAGATGATCTTCAATTTGGCACACGAGGGGAAGCACCATGCGTTCAAAGTGTTAGGGAACACAAATGCAAACGTGAACATCATTTTGATTTTCAATCCAGTTTAAGTCACGTTGAGAATTCAAATGAACACTGCAGGTTTCACCATAGTCTGGTAGGTGAAAAACTGAACACTTCTCAGATTTCATTAGATTAATTAATATTCACAAAAATGTATGACTTATTCAGCTCAACATATCATTAAGGGGACAGCTTGTGATTTTAAAAAAAATCAAAGCCTTCCATTCTGATAGGTATTCCTAGGTACGAACTGCACCTGATAGGTGTAAATTGCTCAGGTACATACATTTTATATATTATACAATTCTGATTATTATTCTTATTTTATTTTATCTTGCATCAATTTGAATCTGCAGCCTCAAATTTGAGGGACCTATGTGGAAAATCCTATTAGGAAATCCTAATGATTAAACAGTTTATCAAAGATATTTTCTTATTTTGGTGAAGGTTGTGATGATAACATTGTACCAAATGATGAGAATATTGTATTGCACTAAAATGGAGAATATATACAGTATATATATATATGTGTATATATATATATATATTGTGGTGTCCCTTGGGGTTGGGCGACACACACAGACCTTTGCAGAGGGCGTAGGCAGTTAAATAGCCCAGAGGAGGCAGTAATATAAACAAAACAATAATTTATTAAACTAATTTTTACAAAACACAAAACAAAGGGTGGGGTATTCGGGGAATCCAAAACACAAAGTCCACAATCCTTATTCGTTGTCGTTATCCATAATCCAATCCACATCCAAGCCAGTTCCTCAAACAGTCCAAAGTCGATACATAAAACGGGGTCCTCAAAACAATCCAATTACAAAACACAATCCAAACAATTCTCTCCAAAAAACACTTCTCCAACACTCCACAACCACCAAATAAATAAATAAACTCCCTCTCAGTGTGATAGGAGTTGGTCCCTTAAATAGGCCTCCGAATGGCTTTCAGCTATCCGTAGTCCCAATTGCTTGACTTCATTCAGGTGTGGGACTGTGCCATTTCCTCACCCTGCCCCTTGGGATGCCACAATACATACAGTGGGCATAACAAGTATTCACCCACTTTGGAATTTTTCACATTTTATTTTTTTATTTCATGGAATCAAAATGGATGATTTCTTGCCACTGATCAACACAGAATACTCTATAGTGTCAAATACAACTCTAAAGCTTTTTCTTAATTAATTACAAATAAAAAAACAGACAATAATTGATTCACCAAGTGTGCACAAGTATTTACTCCCCTTGACTTAATACTTGGTAGAAGCACCTTTAGCTGCAATTGCAGCTGTGAGTCTATTTAAATAAGTCTCTCCCAGGTTTAAACATCTGGACACTGCCATTTTCACCCACTCTTCTTTACAAAATTACTTGAGCTCCATCAGGTTGGATGGGGACCATTGGTGAACAGCAATTTTCAAATCGTTCCACAGCTTCTCAATGGGATTGAGATATGAGCTTTGAGCTTTGAGCTGGGCCACTCCAGGACATTAATCTTTTTGTTTTTAAACCACTCCAAAGTGGCTTTTGCTGTATGCTTTGGGTCATTGTACTGCTGGAATATAAATCTTCTCCCAAGTCCCAGGTCTCTTGCAAACTGCAGCAGGTTTTCCTCCAAGATTTGTCATTATCTTGCTTCATCCGTTTTGCCCTGTATTTTGACAAGTTTTCCAGTCCCTGAAGCAGAGAAGCATACCCATAGCATTAGGCCATGTTTCACGGTAGGGATAGTGTTCTTGGGATGATGTGCAGTGTTAGGCTTGTGCCAAACATAGCACCTTTACATTAATTCTTGGTCTCATCAGATCATAGAATCTTCCTCCATTTGGTTTGAGAGTCTCCCACATGCATTCTGGCAAACTCTGTGTGAGATTTCATGTGAGTTTTCTTCCAAAATGTTTATTTTTGCCACCTCCTGTAAAGCACAGAGGCGCTTTGTGAGGCGCCCAGGCTATTGTTGTCCCATTGACAGTTTCTCCCACCTCTGTCATGGAAGACTGTAACTCTTGCACGGATGCTCAGTTTTGGAGGGTGGCCTGTCAAATTCCCAGTTGTACCTTATTCTCTCAATTTCTTGGACTTAACGGTGCTCCAGGGATATTCAAAGTCTTTGAAATCTTCCTATATCTTTCCCCTGATTGGAACTTTTGAAGAACCTTTACTCAGATTTTCTTTGAATTTTTCTTTGGTCTTCATGATGAAGCTATAGTTTTGAAATGCAATGGTGGGACCTCTCACAGACAAATGTACTTAATTTGAAATAATTGTAAACACCTTAATTGTACACAGGTGGACTCCAATCAAATAATGATGTGACGTCTGAAGACAATTTATTGTACCAGAGTTTATTTAGGTGTGTCTTATAGTCTCGTATAGTTAGAGTAAAATAGAGTATTTTGTGTTTATCAGTGGCAAGAAATCCCAATTAAATGCATTTTAAATGTGAAAGTAAATAATATAAAAATAAATAAATAAAATCAAATGTGAAAAATGCCAAAGGGGGTGAATACTTACTATACCCACAGTATATATGAGTGGACAACACATTCTGCCTTAGCTTTCAATCAATTCCAACTTAAGCAACCTTGGGTAAGGAATGCTTTAAGGCATATCAAATGGGTCAAAATCAATAGTTTAAATCATATATTAGAAAATTCTTGACTACAAGGTGAGCTTCCAGTGCTGAATCTCTACTGCTCAGAAAGGTAAGAGCATTACTCTAATATGGGTTAGACAAGAGAGACACTAACAGCACAGTACAACACAAATATTAAACAAGGAGAAAACTGACAGAAGTGTATTAAGTAGACAGATACCATAATAAGGATTATGTGTATAAAAATGTATGTAAATGAAAATAAATAAATATAGCAAATACTATCACATCAGAAACAGCTTAATAATGATATGACATCTATGTATGACACTATATGTTGAATAATTCTTATATAATATTATTAAAGGTGTCAATATATATATTTTTAATGCAATAATGATAACAATAATAACATCAGTCCTATCATTGTAATGGTTAAACATAAATACACAATTATTGAAACTATATTGTATAAGCGGCGGCACGGTGGTGCAGTGGATAGCACTGCCGCCTCACAGCAAGAAGGTCTCGGGTTCGAATCCAGGCTGGGGGCCTTTCTGTGTGGAGTTTGCATGTTCTCCCCGTGTCCGCGTGGGTTTCCTCCGGGTACTCCGGTTTCTTCCCACAGTCCAAAGACATGCACGTTAGGCTAATTGGAGAGTCTAAATTGCCCGTAGGTATGAGTGTGTGAGTGAATGGTGTATGTAGTGCCCTGCGATGGATTGGCGCCCTGTCCAGGGTGTATTCCTGCCTCTCGCCCCAATGCATGCTGGGATAGGCTCCAGCCCCCCCGCGACCCTAACTAGGAATAAGCGGCTGAAGATGAGAGATGAGATATTGTATAAGCTACATCTCAGGTTTGAATGATAAAAAAACAGTATTTATTGATGCACACAACAGAGATTTCAGAAATCATGTTTTTTAAATGGTTAAGAACTTAGAAGTACAGTTGCTTGTGTTTTGTTTTATTATTTGATATTTTGCTGTATTAAGAGGATGTACTTTTTCTAATGTGGTCCTTCATGTATTTTGTTTTGTTTGTTTTTATATTTGATACACAACTATTTTGTAGTTTATTGGGGACACGTGTTGGAAATTAGCCTTTGGCTATAAACACTAAATGCAATGCACCTGATGCTTGTTTTTTTACATTGTAACTATACTTCTGACAAATATAAAAAAATAAATATAAATTCACTGAATGGGCTAATCTATCAACTCAAGTGTTTCAAAATCACTTTTGAAAATCTAATCATGTTCCTCTTTTTGCATCTTTTAACTTTTTTTTAACTTGAAATCTAGCAAAACATTTTTTCTGCATTTTTTTATGGTTTCACAACAAACAGCAGTGCCTTTTTCATTTCACACTATAACAACTACGCTGTTTGCAATCTTCTATCAAGCTGAGTCCCATCTGTTTTGATGTGACATGGTCATTACAATTACAAAATGCATTTATTTCTCTCTGTACAGAAACCTTGAAGGGACTGTTAGCTTGAAACAGAAATGTGATTTTTTTCCCACTTCAGGTTTAAGTGCAGTTTTTGATGTGTTCTCTTCCAAATGCTACAAACATTATCATTGGAACTAAACAAAATGTAAAAAATATTCAAAACACATTAAAACTTTCTCATCTGGAACATTGAATTCAATGTTACATGTTTGTCAAATAATTCATTGTATTCATCTGAGCTAAAATGGACATAGTATCCCAAACCAAACATATGTCCTGTTCTACCAAATGTGTGCAACTTTGTGAAGCATGAGTAACTCTCAAATGTTATTCTGAAAGCTATGAATGATGCCTTATTCTACTCCAGACATAAAAGCAGCCATACACCTCATATCTGTTTGGGCAACCCCAAACCAACTACAAACCAATAACAGCCAAACACAGACAAACACAGTGCAAAACTATAATTAATTATGTGGAAGGCATTGGTCTGGACAGGGGAATCGGGGCAATTAACAACCACGCCTACTAGCAGGGCAGCCAGCACACACCTGTGTGACATTTACTAATTGTAGCTGTGTGATTAAAACTGCTCTGCTCTCTTAGTAGGTGGCTGAAAAGTCGCAAAGCATCTGCAATTAATGTTTTGCCGAAAGGTGGTTTTGATTTAGTTTATTATTTTAGTTTATTGTGGCCAGAACCTGTGAGGGGGACGGCTGAAGACCTTTTTGTTATTTATTTTATTTTATCCATGTTCACTCTCTCTCCCCGTGTCCGGGAGGGGGAATGATACAAATCCAGTTCCCAGACCATCAACTCTATTGCCTGTGTCCTGCTGTTCTGTTCTACTCCGGGTTGTGTCTCACGGCGTGTCACAATGTTTAAAATGGGCCACCAGACAATTTATTTTGAGGCAGTCAAAAAAAAAAGAGAAACTTCAAACACAAAAGTCTAAACTTATACAAAAGGCCAAAAAGAGAGGGCATGAGAATAAACCAAAAAATAAACATCCCACAGAGGAATTCTGTCCTTGTAATATTAAAAATGAAAGGAACTCCTCCTCAAAGGCATGGCAGGCTCTTTTTATATGGCCTAATGAAGGCAATGGGCAACACCTGAGGTGATGTCACCACATGATTGCTCCATATGGCCATAGTTTAAAAATGTTCTAGTTGGCTACTAGAAAAAAAGCAGGATTTTTATTCATTATTTACAAGTCTCAATATCTACGTCAAAATGTACATTTGCATAAAAGGGTAGCTGGCTAACTGCCGAGATCGTTACTAACTCTTACCAAGAGAAGATCAAGCTAGCTAGCCTGATGCAGTTCACAATACTAATTCTAATTTTAGCTTGCAATACAAATAGCAGTGATGGTTGAATGAGACACCAAAAATGGGTTATGCTACCTGTAATTTTTTTAACCAATCGTTGTATTTTGTTGTGTAGACCTTTTTATTGGTTCAAACAAGTCAGTGATTGACAGCTACATGTATTGGTTCAAACAAGTCAGTGATTGACAGCTACATGTACATGGTACAAATGTATCAATAAAGATGCTCTTAAGATCAGTGGTGTTACTTCTGGGGGGAAAAAAGACAAGCGAAAAAATAAATAAGAAACAATACTCTGTGTGTTAAGGTGACTAAAATATCTATAGTGATAGATATTCTGTTTTAACTATATGCTGAACCACTTCAGGAGTTTATCTATCTAAATTCATACATTTAAACCCCAGGAATTAGAATCACGGCAGACAAGATATGATTCTCTCTTTCATCAACAAGATTAATCAATTTGAGATGACTACTCTTGTGTGGATAATTGCATTGGCAGGCACATTCACAAGAATGGAGCAAAAAACAATTTAATTATGACACTGTCAGCTTGATTATCACATTGTATTAAACACTAAATTAAATTCATCACTTTCAATTGGCGCAAACCCTCCTGATGAATTAAGTTTTATGTATTAAGTAAGAGACATATGGCTGGCTCACATGATGAGCACATGGAACACATCCATGTGCTGAAACGTGTCATTGGGATTCTCCGGGATCGACCACACAATTGACAAAGCAACAGTCTTTGTCTCGTTATGCTACAACTGTCAACATATGGGAGCTCAATCTGCAGCCCACATCGCACTGCTGCTGCTATTGAGGGAAGTCAAAGTGCAAAGACGACAGCCAAATAATCCGCATTGATCGCCGTGCTAAGCAAACGTCCACTTCTGTCACGCGGGGGACCCAGCCTGCCAATTTTTCCCCGAATGGCTTGATTTTTTGCACGCACGTTTCTGCCATTCGCAAATGGTTCGTTGTGAGACAAGGGGATATCCAGAGTTAGGGGGGTAGGGCTAAATTTAATTCATGTGATTTGCAGTGCCACGGGAAAGCTCTGTGATTGATTAATAGGACTGTAATCCGTACTCCGGGGAGGTTGTTAGCTGTTTGGCTCCCTGTGAAGAATAGGGCGCAATCCCGTATGTGAGGGACACCACAACAAACCATTAATTCATCATCAATCTCCCACTCATGTGAATACCCTACATACTAGTATTCTAGTGACTGGCTTCCTCCAGCATCAGGAAGTTACTAAATATAAAGTAGGTCATCCTCAAAGGTGTTGAGATTTATCATACTGGCGGGACAGGCCATTTTGATCACCATTCAGCAAGATTTTTGTCGCGAGAGGTAATTCCCCCTGCAGCGCGGTGGCGTGCCGCGCTCTCTCTCCCGTCATGAATAATGACGGCGAAAACGTTCTGTTATTACAGTGAGGGGCCCCTGCATTAATGCGCACTGCGTGAATGCTGAGAATGCTAAGCTCCGCGCGTCGGTTTTATAAATCACGACATGGTTGATCTCCTACTTCTTCCCTCTTGTCTCGCTGCACATCAAGCAACCTGGAATGCCCTCGCGCTGCAAGCCTTTCACGGCAATTATACGTTTTTAACCCCCTTCAAACCAGAGTGTTCTTTGGCAATTTAATAAGATAAAAGCAGTGCTTAATTTGTGCCGGGGCTACGTTACATCCAGTGAACATTTTCGGTGGGGGAGGGGGTAAAGACACAGAGGTAAACTTTTCCGACCTCTGTGTCGCTGCATTTCTGCATTCTATTTACATTTGTAATGTAAATAGAAGAGGGGGAGGCGAGTTGAGCCCCGGCATCTCTTATTTTACAAATTAAGCACTGGATAAAAGTGTTCTTGAATTTAGAATTTGATCTTCAACATCAGAACCAAGCATTTCGCCTAATTATAAAATAAGTATGTACTGTAGTACTGCACGCAGTCTGCATGATTATAATTATAACTTTTATGAACAATTCTTACAGGAAATTGCTTTATTGTGGGCTGGAATATAGACATTTTACATTACATGATTGTTAAACATTAAGAGTTTTGCCATTGTTATTGCTTCATTTTACAGAATTGTACAGTTTAGGCTGAATGTGTAAATTGTCTTGTAAATCCGTTAGAATAAACAGGTGTGTGCCGTGAAAATGGGTTGCTGTTTATATGCTCAAGGATTTCAGAGATGTAAGAGTTCAATGCAAATTAACAGAAGCAGAGATGTACCGGGGGGGTCAGTGTTAACATGCTACTGTATTGCAGCCTCCGCTTCCTGTTCCATTGGGGTATAAAAATGAGGTAACGCACATATGTCATCCATCACCATGGGGAAAGGCAAAGAATGCTCAGAAGAACCAAGACAGAGAATTTTTGACCTTTACAAGCCGAGAGATGGTTTCAAACAAATACATAATCCACTGGGACAGTAGTAAACCTGCCTGGTAGAAGATGCAAATGTTGGGGACAAATTCTCCAAATCTATCATCAGACGCCACCTCCATGTCAATAGGCTTTTTGGAAGGATTGGCAGAGAAAATCCTCTATTGAGGGAAATTGACAAAAATAAGCTTTTAGAGTTCGCTAAACAGCATTGGAACACTGATTGGAACTGAATGTTATGGTCAGATGAGACCAAAATTATGATTTTTGGACACCCACAGTAATGGTGGGTTTGGCATCGCAAGAAGGATGTTGAACACCAAGAAGGTGTTGAAAAGAAAATTATAGCTATGGTGAAATATGGTGGTGGATCTTTACTGTTATGGGGTTGTTTTGCATCTACTGGTTCTGCAGGCTCTTGTTAATGTTCAATGAAATCATGAACCCCAGCAAGTACAAAGACATTTAGGCCAAAAACCTTGTTCGCTCTGCCAGGAAACTTAAAATTGGCTGCAAATGGATCTTTCAGCAAGACAATGATCCCAAGCATACCTAGAAATCAACCAAGAAATGGTTAACTGACCACAAAATTACTGTTTTGCAATCTCAGTCTCCAGACTTGATCCCTATTGAAAATGTGTGGTTTGAATTGAAGAGGGCTGTCCACAAGCGCAGAGCGAAGGATCTGAAGGATCTTGAGAGATTCTGTTTGGAGGAATGGTCAAAGATTGCCCCCCCTCCCCCCACCCTAATATATTCACCAATCTCATCAAATAAGCTGGGGGTGCACAAAGTACTGAAAACAGGGCAGTGAATAATTGTGATACATATCTTTTTTGGGGAAAATAATATAACTTGTTGAACAAAATATTTTTCTCTGAGCAATCTTAATAATATATAATAAATATAAAATAATATCATTTTGCCACTGCTCTCTCAGCAGGTGGCTGGAAAACAGAAGCAAGACAGACAGGAGAGGAGACTACCAGCAGAGAAAATGCAAGAGAGATAAGTCATAAAGCCAAAGCGAAGGAGTCTAAAAAGTCTTTGAAGAGTTTGCCGTAAAGGCAATTATTTTGGTTCATTGTTTTTGGGGGAGGGTCAAAGGTCTTTTGCTTTATATATTTTTTAGGAATAAGCTGATGTATAAGATAAGATATATGCTCTCTCTCTCTCTCTCTCTCTAACAGTGTTTGACAACCTAGATTCCACACCTCCTAAAGATGTATTCTATTTTCAGATTGAGTTTAGATTGGCAAACTGGCTTGCAACATAAACTCATCCTATATTATTATTTTGAGTTCACTCTGCAAAAACCTACAATTATGCATGTCCAATGGAAAACAAAGTGGATTTGAGGAGAATGTGGAATGAAATAAAGTCCTGCTATTGATCCATTGCAAGGTGCAAATACAATAATTAATATGATCGGGAGTTAAATGAGTATTAATTACACCACTAGCAATGAATAAATCTGCTCTCTTTGTTAAGGCTAAGGCTTTGTTCATAGCTTTGTCCATGTGCTGTCAATGAGTCAGTGTTTTTTTTGTGGGGAGGGCACTTACTTCCTGCATTAGATCATATTTCTTGTCACTGATTCCCTCTCATTGCCTCTTAATCGCGTGGTTCTAGCAGGTTACGATTATCTCCAATCAGACACCTCCTTGACATTCAAATTTAGATTAAAATGAATCTCTTTTCCAGTCACGTCAAAACTTGTCAGGAGAGACTAATATCGTTCTCCTGAGTGATATTGATTGCACTAGCTCTCTCACTCCTGTAGTAGGGGAGTTGATGGCAGTCCATGAACACTCGATCAAGCAAGCGCAAATACTGCAAGTCAAACTGACCTCCAGAGGTTGTGTATGTGCTGGCGTGAATTGATCAAATATGTGGAGTTACCATAGATTTATGCACCTTTTATCTTTTCAGATATTAGGGGAAAGAAACACGGCACATTGAGCTCAGCTGTGAATGGACGTAATATGGCTTAGCTGCTAACTGTTTTTATGTGCATCATCATCATCATCATCATCGTCGTCATCATATATTTAATAATATTGGGGTGCTGTCTCTAGAAAACAGTGTGAGCATATGTGCACTAAAGCACTTGATGTGTTTTAAGATGTTCTTACGGTCCCACACCATGTTCTACTGTGTTCTGCCTGCATAAAGACTGAAACAAAAGCAGGTGGCAGCTACAGTGGAATAACCCTGAAGAATGTATCACAGAGAATGACTCGACTTGGATAAACAAACAATATGCCCTGGGAACAGAAGATGGAATGAGCCTATTGTATTGGAGGTCTAAAATACAGGAAGGCAATTTACAAACTGGGGGCTAAATGGTTTAAGACGTATATGGTTGAGAGTGTAATGGTGTTAGAATGCATCTTTTATAGCTGAGTGCCTTTTAATTTGAACAGCACTTGTGTTATCTCTACAGAAGATACAGATAAGCACAAAAGTTTGCTAATTGCCTTTATTATCTGAAGTTTAGGGGCCTGGAGGGTGATTATCTGAACATGTGATCTAGCCAGATGTAGAGCAGCAAACTAATGAGGTGATTTCACTTTGTTCCCTCTTTGAACAAGCATGTATTAAACCTGTTATATTGTCAATATATACAATTAATATTGATTATAATCACTGGGAAATAAAAAGCAAGGGTTCCATGCATCATAAGCATAACACCTTCGCTTGAGCACATACTACTACAAACATAATGTAAACATACATTGTCCTGACACTGGTTCAAAATTTGATTTGATTTGATTTTCTTGAGTTCACTTTTAATTTCTTAAAAAATAATAATAATAATGTATTTCCTAGACTGTGTTATGACAACAATTCTGGTGAAAAGGTTCTGGTAAAATAATTGCTTTCGTCTGAAAGAAAATCAATTTCATTTGATAGGATAAATGAGGACTTGACATTTATTAATTAAAAAAAGGTATGCCCTGCCCAAACTACTTTATTTATGTATTTATTTATTATCTAGTAGTTGAGCTTTGAGCTCGACTTTGCTTTTTCAAGATCTAGCCTTTTTACCAGCCAACAAATAACAATACAAGGTTGACACACACACACACACACACACACACACACACACACACACACACATATAATATATAATATATGCCAATTAGCAGATGCTTTCATCCGACTTACACTAGTGAATGCATACATTTGTCAGTATATGTGGCCCCAATTGGAATCCAAACCCACAACCTAAGTGTTGTCAGGGCCATGCTCTACCTACTGAGCCACACAGAACCTCTCCCTGATATGGGACTCATTTTAGAACAGGGGTCATCTCTACAACCATGTTGGGTACACCTGAACCAGAGGGGTACAAAAATAAGAAGAAACTTTTTTTTGGAAACTGGAGGCATTCATGTTTTAATGGGGGTGAGAACACTGTTGGGATTTCAGAGACATGGCTTGGTGCAATGGACAGGGTATGAATATAATGCAGAGGGGTACAAACTAATTAAGAAGGATAGAACAAATAACAGCGGTGGGGGTGTAGCCCTTTATGTATAGGAAAACATCAATGTGCATAAAAGTCCAAGAACCCTCTCATTCCTTGTGAGGACATCTGGATTAGACTATTGGGAGATCAGGACAAGGGCCTTAATATAGGAGTATGCTATAGACAGACCACCAGCTTCAGACAGCAACATAAATATTATGCTCTATGGAAACATAAAACAAGCTTGTCAGGAAGGAGAGACGTTAATAATGGGTGACTTCAATTACCCTTCTATTAATTGGAAAGAAGTGTCAGGTCATGGTAAATGTGAAGAGGAGTTTTTAGATGTGGTTAATGGCTGCTTGATGCAATGTGCTATTCTGTCTATGAGAGGGAACTCAATTCTGAATCTGTGTTTGTGTAATAATCCTGACAGAAAGTGATCATATTGCAGTCACTTTTTATATTTTTTGGCAAGTTAAGACCAATGATAGAAATGTTGATGCAATCCCTAAACACTGGAGAAATACCACATGACTGAAAGCAAGGTAGTATAATTCCAATATATAAGAAGGGGGACCGTACTGACCCAGGAAACTATAGGCCTGTCAGTTTATCTTGCATCCCATGTAAAGTAATGTATTATTCGAGACAATTGGAATTAGTCTGAATTGAAACAAATTGAAATATGTTTTTTCAGTAGGAGGTCATGCCTAACAATCGTCCTGGAATTATTTGAGGAAGCTGTTTTGACTTGAATCAGGCTTATAATATATATTTGAACTATATATTTGGATTCGGAAAAAGCATTTGACAAGGTACCACACGAGACACTCATTGTGAAAATGAATTCAGTAAGAATTACAGGAGTTGTTTCAGAGCAGGTTCATAATTGGCTGCAAGGTAGAATACAAAGAGTAATGGTATAGGAGCCATCTGACCTATGGGCTGTGGAGTCCCACAGGGTTCGATGCTGGGACCTCTGCTTTTCCTTCTTTATATTAATGATCTCCATTGGGATGTTAGTAGCAAAATAGTAAAATAATTATTACATAATTCCCATGGGGACCACATACAAATGTATGCATTCACTATTGTAAGTCACTTTAGCATCTGCTAAATGGCATATGATATGTTATGGTATTAGGGGTGTGCATAATTGTGACAATTCTTTAGGGGAAAAATATTACTTGTTTAACTTTTCCTCTCATCAATTGTATTAGTATCACATAATATAATGTTCCCATTTTTGAGTATGCAATATAGCTCATTACCAATATTGTGTATCTTATTCAGCCTTTTTTTCACTCATTGGTATCAAGAGTATGAATAATTTTGGGCTTGACTGTATGCTGACTCAACAACTTCGGCTGCTTTTGAGGGAAAGCATTTGCATGGATGTGACTGAGCAATCCGGTCTATAATCACACATTGGTTTGATTCACTGTCCGTTTGAGGCATGGTAGCTCAGCATGTGGCTTGTGAACAAAATTAACCAATCATAAATCACCTCTTTGAAGTTTACTGAGCAAAACTAATCGATGAAGTAAAACAAATCAACTGAACACTGCTGCATAAAAACTGCTCTTCATTGCCCTCCAGTGGATAGAGTGCCTGGTTGGCCAACCCATCTGACTGAATTTACATACAGGAAGCATTGGCCAACTGAGATCTAATTTATTTTCCATCTAGGGAGAAGTTAGAGCAAAGAAAATTTGGATGGAGCCAAGGCTGACTGGTTGCAGGGTAAATGTAATGTTCTGAGAAATGCTGTACAGAAAAGAGGAAGAAAAAAAAAAAGTATTTTTCCCATTGGTAGATTAGGAGCACAGGTTGACATGACAATAAAAGCTTTGTGGTTTGTGAACAGCGGTAGCTCTTGAAGACCCATCCATGCCAAGTGTGATAAAACGGCCCTGACACTTGTGGCTTCCAAGGTTTGAGAATACTAGAAAGTTCCTTTGTAAAGCGCCATTGAGATTAAACATCAAGGCGGAACACTGAGCCGACCTGGTTACAAGGGGCCCCGCTGACTTCTGGGAAATAACTTATTGATTTTTTTCTCCTATCCTTTGATGCTTTGACTTCTGACTCAAATTGTTTGGATGCGGCCCCTCCAGACAAAAGAGGGTAAACACTGTGAGTGTTTTCCACTGTTTCCCACAAGTCAATTGGACAGTTTATCCCCAGAAAGTTGACTTTAGGGTTACCAGGATGCCAATTTGACAAGCTAGATCATCAGTGAGTGACATGGCACCTGGAAAATCACAATCCCCACAATCCCTCCTGATTTTCTTCTTGGCATCATTAAAATATCAGCTCCCTGGGAGTTTCTCTTACTATCGTTGAGCTTGATGTGAAGTGACCTGTTGGACACCCTGTGCTTAAAGCAGGCCCTGGTCTATACCCTGATCTTGGGCAATGCATGAATATTGTTTTATATAGTTTCTAATTTAAATATTATCCCAGTATTTTTCACCCATAAGTGAACAATAACAGTATACAAAAAAAACGGAACATATATATGTATAAATAATTGCAACCGTACATGTATATGCTATGTTTACATTTAGACATCATCCTACTGGGCAACATATGGATCCACATTATTAGAGCCACGCCATGTAACTTATATTACTCCACATCATTAACACTGCCACTAATAAACTCTCACTGTGCTATTCCATCATGGAATGGTGAGAGTTCCCACTGTTCCCACATCAGAGAACTCATTCACCATTGTCTCACTTTAACATACTCACCATACACAAATCCCACAGTTACAGGTGAGTGGAATTCATATTATAATTAGATCACATATGAACAGGTGCAAGGTTGCATTTTAATTCTGTTTAGAGACCTGGCTCCTGGAGCTGGATCTGTTTTTATCGTTGAGCAGTTGGAGTTGTTCAGAAGATTTCACCTTGAAATCCTGTCCAGATTGCTGTTGTTGTACCTGCCTCCAAAACACTTCACCTGATATTCATCAATAGACATCAATCGGCATACAGTGAATTGTTAAAGAAAAGACCTATCCTAGCATTTAAAAAGGTTTAAAAGGTAATTTTTGCATTATTTTGTAGTGAGACCTTCACCAAATTTGAAATTGGCCATTTTTCCACCACGATGTCTCGCTGTTTCTCTCTGTTATTCGCTGCCGTTAGCCCCACAACATGACGGAGGCCTTGTGCAAAAGTCCCCAGTGCAGGTTTTCTTCGTGTGCTCGTGTTAGAAGGTATGAATACAGGGGCGGCAGAGGAACACAGGAAGGCAGACAGAGGACATCGGGGAGCCAATGGAATTTCTGGCTTTGTGATCACAGCTGTTGCTAGGTTACCGCTGCCTGGCCTTCGTCCCAGTATAACTTGCTATATGAGGAATGGTTCATCTGGAAATGGGGTCTGGGGGAAAGTCACCGATTTGTGATCTGCATCGAGTTTACAGACACTGAGCAATATTTGTAGCATTTAGTCTACAAGATATTGTGGACTTTTGTAACAAGGGTCATATTAATGATCAGAAAAATATATATATTGCTATAATGATGCCTGTGATAGTAGCACGGGATGATGGGGGATTTCATGTTCTCCCTTACCGAAACAATATGGTCATTTGAAAAAACGGTGGGTTATTCTTTATTTTTATATGAGCAGGAATTGTCTAATAAGAAAAATGTAGTAGTATGAGTTCCCATCTAATTTCTCTTAGTCCTCCTGTTTTTTAAGTGTGTGTAAAACCAAGAAAAACCCCAAAATGCATGAATATATGGGCCTTTGAATGAAGATTTAACGTACATTTAAGGAAGCATTCTGAGACAGATTCTTACCAGACAGTGAACAGATCCATCATCTCCTGGTAACAAGAACACTTTTATCCTAGAACCATTTAATTCTGCTCAGTTGTTTTCTCTCTCGCCTCAAAAACATTTGCCATGTGCTTGGATTTCTACAAATTCTACAAATGGAAGCACACAGTTATTTTTTGGGGGGCATTTTATTATTTTTGAGTGCATTTGGTGAAATCAATAAAAAAAAGCGTTTATCAATTGACAAAAATGTATTGCTTACATTGGTCGTTCACAGTAACGATAAAACACTTTGGTGTTAGATGGAGTCTGGGCCACGCCTGCTCCATGCTCCAGAGGTTACTGGCCATTCATACAGAGATGGTTTTTCATTGCATATCAATATGGCCAACGTCTCTATCACCAAATTACAGTGAGAGAGTGAGAGATTTTCATTGAGATTGCAATGTGAGCATATAATGGAACCATGACTGTTATGTTATATTATTATAACCATGTGGAAGGCGTCGGCCTCGGCAGCGAAATCAAGGCGATTACTGGCCACGCCCACTGGCAGAGCAGCAAGTGCACACACCTGTACTGCATTATCTAATCATACCTGTGTGCATAAAACTGCTCTGCTCTTTTAGTAGGTGTCTGGAACTGGGAGTAGAAAGCTGGGAGCTGAGCCGACTGTGAGGAAACAGAAGACACTGAAAAGTCTGGAATGTGTAGCTGTCAATCGTGTTTGCCAAAACAGAAATTATTTTATTTAGTTTGTTATTTTGGTTTATTGTTTTTAGTCCGGAACCCGTGAGGGGGAAGGCCGAAGAGCTTTGTTTATTTACGTTTGTTTGATTTAAGCTCTCACTCTCGCTCGCCTTCCCTGAAGGGAAACAAAATAAAATACGGTTCCTGGACTGTCAACTCCATTCCCTGTGTCCTTCTGTTCTGTTCTCCTCCGGGGTGTGTCGTACGCCATGTGACAAACCATATTATGCAGCCATGATGGTAGACTATATATCTTCATTGTGCTTTTCATACCTGTTCTGTTATGAGGTGGGGTGCATCCCCTGGCATGGCATTCAACCCCTTAGAGGGCAAGGAAAACACCAATAAATACAAAGCCATTCTGAGTAATCACCTTTACTCCTATGGTGAAGAATTTCTATCCTGATGGGAGTGGTCTCTTGCAGGATGACAATTCCCCCATCCTCAGGGCACGAGTGGTCACTGAATGCTTTTATGAGCATGAAACCGATGTAAACCATATGCGATGGCCATCTCAGTCCCCAGATCTCAACTCAATTGACCACTTATGGGAGATTCTGGAACGGTGCCTTAGACAGCATTTTCCACCACCGTCAACAAAATACCAAATGATGGAATTTCTCATGGAAGAATGGTGTTGCATCCCTCCAATAGAGAGACACTTGGAGAATCTATGCCAAGGCACATTGAAACTGTTCTAGTGGCTCGTGGTGGCCCAATGACTTATTAAGACACTTTATGAAGGTGTTTCCTTTATTTGGGCAGTTGCCTGTATGTTTGTGAGGAAACAGACCACAGAACTTTAGAGAGAAAATGGAAATGGTGTCTTAAATATTGCAAAGAGTCGCAAGCTTGTGCAAATATCTGTGGTTTAAATGCTTCTCATTTGTCAGGCCTACAAATACCTTTTGGATTCCCTCATTAATATACAATTTATAGTTCATCTAACAGAAATTAGAGAGAATTGGGGCTATATTCAGTTGATATACAGATGCACAGCTTGGATCACAACTATTATGTAATCTTTGATCTTTTGGGTAGAGGTCTGTTTCTGTTTCTACAAGTTTCCTACAAGATAGCAATATTAAACGGCTAAGATTTCTCTTCTTATTTTTATCTAGTGTAGAAGTTAATGTATCTCATTACTCCAGTGGGTCATGTGTTAACAGTTTGTGTAAGAAAAGTCAAAGAGACTTTCTGCACACGTGGCCTAGATTTCCACGATAACCATTCTGTCTCCACATGATTAAATATCGTGGTAGGTATGTTGATGATATATCTGTTTGTTCTGGTTCAGGTTAAGTTTTCTTTGGAAGCATTTTCCAATTATGTGAAGAGTATAAAATAATCCATTACTCTTTTTGTTAGCCATCCAGATCTAAGATTTATTTTAAATGGAAACACATTTAGTCCCAGAATACATGTGAAATCCACTAAAAATAATACCCCCATTTAATTTTTCAATTTTTAACCATCATTGGTTTTTTTCTGTGTGGCTCAGTAGGTAGTGTGACATTGACAACGCTTCGGTTGTGGGTTTGATTCACATTGGGACCACATATACTGGAAAATGTATGCATTCACTACTGTAAGTCACTTTGGATAAAAGCGTCTGCTAAATGGCATATGTTATGTTATGTTTTTTTTCCCTGTTCTCCCAACTTGGAATCCCCAGTCATATTAATTAGCCCTTCCCATTGCTGCAATGTCCTCCATCAGACAAACACCTGCTCTCATCCACAGCCCGTGCAGCTAGCCATCAGATCTTTTGATTCCACAGCTCACCTGTGGCGTTCATGCACAGCAGGCACCTGATCAACCAAAGGAGTTGCACAATGAGACGAGGAAATTCCCATCAATTGGAACCCTTCCTCACTGGGTGACAATACAGATATGGAGATGGATAGATCGTTATTGTCTGTTGGGCACCGAAATTTATTTACATGAGGCAAAATTGCAACATACAGTGCATTCCAACATCTAGACATACAATAATTGTAGAGATTTAATTGTACAATAATTGTACAAACTGCCCAGTACATACAGGGTTACATTTTAAAAATAAATAAAGTTATATAGTAAAGAGTTGGCATGCCACCAAATGAAACTTCTTGTTCCACCCAATCATGATTTTACTGTCATGTATTCTATGATTGATTTGTTTAATTAATACAGCCAATTATATGCCACCCTGTGGGGTTTTCAGCATATATTATTATTACTATGTTTTAATCTTTCATCATTTCTTTGGGAACTTGGGTACTTACCCTTGGTGATTGCTTCTCTCCTGCCTAACATAATTGCTGTTCCTTTAAGTCATTTCTAGTTTTAATTTCAAGTTTTAATAATTTCTCTGAACTTATTGTTAAAGCGCTCTTTCACTGTTCTTTTAAACCAATAATCAATCAATTAATGCATAAAACTTGATTGATGATACGATTTATCGTCCAATATTGTATTGTTAAAAAAGCAAAAACATGATACAATTTTCATAGTATTAGATTAAATATGTGTTTACAGCTATACTGTACAATCTCAGTTCATGTTGCTTTGACTACAACAGCTGAGAAAGCTTTAAGGGCAATTGCATGTGTGTAAAAGATTAATTGTTTACAAATGGGCTTTCTGTAACATTACACAAGTTTTCATCTGTTACTCTATGTAAAACTTTCATTTTCACTTAGCAATTGTTTCAGAGCTTCTGTAATTTGGCACTGTATCAATACAAATGCATCCCTGGATTATCTACAAACAGAGCTTAGAATGTTGTCAAGGGACAGTTGTTTTTGCATTTGAAAAGACGGGACACAGACCAAGCCCAGCCTCTTTGGTTGCAGAGAGCAGCATGAAGCATTCGGCTGTGTGTGAGACAGCCTTCACTGGAAGTCTGAAGTGATCTTCCTTTCCCCTTGAGCCCAGGGCACTGGAAGGTGGTGTGTATTCTGAAGGCAGTGCAGTGTTTGATGGTGTACACAGAGTGGAGAACAGCGCTGTCCTTTGGAATGCTGAAATTAATGCTGTAACCCTGTGGCGAGACCAAGGCTTGGAAGATGTTTTTTTTCTTTTCTTTTTTTTCTTGCAGGGCTGATATCCCTATGGGGGTTAGCCTCTCAGGAACACAGGGATGGGGGTCCCTTTCTGTATCTCTGCCTCAAGTTAGGGTTAGGGATTTGGGTTTGTCTTTGGGTTAGGGTTAGCTACTCGTGAACATAGGGATGGGATGTCCCTGCTGTATCTCTGCCTGGGGTTAGGGTTAGGGTTAGAGTTAGCCTCTCTTGAACACAGGAGTGGGGTTCCCCTCTGTATCTCTGCCTGGATATTGCCAGGAGGACGGGGGCCACATAAGCAATCTCTTCCGGGGTCCAGGGGTTATGGCCCCTGGAAGCTCCTACGTTTTATGGATTTTTGAAGACTGTAGGCAAACAACAAATCAGTGATAGAGCACGTCAAGACATTGTGATAAGTTGCATATTAAAATGATCCAAACTGTTTGGAAGTGTCACTGAACTGCATAATGATGGCTTTTAAAATGAGAACAATCTTTTCTTTGAAAATACTGAAAATACAGAATTTCCTATTTTGGAATATAAGACGTATAAGGATGTTTTATTTATTTATATATTTATTTATTTATATACTAATACTTTTTTTTCTTCTTCTTTTTTGGGGGAGTCAGTTGAAGGCAGTGGCTCCTGAGTGGTGTATCCGGTTAAGGTACTCGTAAGTAGAGCGGTGATGTATCCTACACCTCGGATAGGGTCCTAACCATGCCAGTGCCAACTGTAGCCAAGAGCCAAAGGGTGGCACCTAACTGGCCATAGCGTCACCCAGGGGGAGATATCAGTTAGCAGGGTAACACCCGCCTCATTGCCCCCTAGTAGGTACTCCTCCTGGTTCTCCTGGTCCTCCCAGATTGAGGGCCTAAAATTGGACATTCCCAAATGGGGACAAAAATGGGGAACAATTTTTGAGAAATATTTTAGATTTTCAGCTTAAATCTGAGAAGGAAAAAAATCTATCACATCTCTGTGAAAGGAAGGGTCTAAAACAAGCTGTGCTTGCTTTTTTAGTTCCCTCTTTTATCTTGTCTCCGTTTCATGTTTACCTTTTAAATAAGATGTCCCAATAATGACGGATGTTGGATAAACAGCATTTATGATCATTAACAATGCTACATATTATGACAAGTGTGGTGGGACAAAATGGGGCATATCTCCCAGTAACTCTATCCAGACCACTATGCCCACATCTCTGGGAGGCATGCCACTGTGCAGCTAAAAAAAGTCCAGAATTCTGGGCTTCAGCAAAGCTAAATCACAATCAACTTCCTACAGGCAAGATTGCTACAGCAGTTTGTTGTATAATGCTGATAATCAAATGTATTTTTTTGTCTGAAGCCATAGGCATCTATGAATAGATGCTTGTCAGTCTCAGGGTGCTGTCTGAACTGGAGTGCTGTGCGATGTTTAACGCTCATAGACAAATATACAACATGTCTGTGGCATAGCTCATTTGTGAATGCGTTACACTGGTTAAGCAGTGTGAATCATCTATTTTAGCACCATCAAAGGCTGTCCGTGTTATTTATAGCAGCCAATGCATTTTGTTTTAAAAAGTGAACTAAAACAAACCCACACAGTGCAGTGGAGCTACAGCGCCCTCACATGGATGTATGAGGTAACCAAATCTTCTTTCACCATCTTTTCACAGTCTAGAAAAAAAGATGTCTCTCCGTGGCTTACAGCATGAAATAAGGTAAAAAAGCACACAGTTCTGGCACCTGCCACTTTAGTGGCATATTTTATAACTCCACGGCCCCCCGCAGCAAGGTTACCTTTGAAATCACAAAATGGCATTCATAAAAGGCAGGTGGGTGAGAGGCCCAAAGGCACAAAGCAGTTCAGCTTTCATACGGTGCAATTCCCTTCCATTTCCAAAATGGCACCTTTTTTTTTTTTTCTTCTTCAACCACAAAGGATACATTTAAAAGATGTTGGGAAGTTAAAACAATAGTGATTTTTTCCCCTTATACTACATACAGGGTGTTCAAATTCAGCACAACTATCGGGACTCAGAGAACAGTATCATTACTATGAATAATGAATATGATCTCAGATGGAAATACTGTATGAACATAGGAACACATTTGTCTTTAGACGTATATTTTTAAGGGCAACTGAGGACATCAAATGGGTTAATAGCTTGGTGTGGTCGTGAGGGGATAGTGTTTGTAGTTTTGAAACATTTGTCTCTGAAGTATTTCCTGCAATATTTGCATTCAAGGAAACGCTCACCGAAGGGAGATCAATTTGTTCTGCTAGCGCCTCTTTCTAAACTGTCCACTTACTTTCTTTCTCTACCTTTCCATTTCCTTTGCTTCTTTTTATTTTATTGCGCTTTATTACTACCAAGTAAACATTTTGTTGGTCTTCATTTTGTTCCTGTTTGTAGTGTTCCATTATATAGATTGCATTCTATTGGCAATAGAATCTAATGGATTAGTTATCTGCTGTGCTTTGTATTCTGTGTTTAAAATTGAACTGTGACCTAGGTTCAATCGCCATGTGTCCATAACTGATTTTGGTGATTGGTGAAGAAAATAAATGCTTTCGTTTGTCAAGACAAATATATTGAATGAACTCAGGCCAGTGTGTTGAAGATCTGTAGATTTATCAATTTCTATCCCTTTAATGGATCGATAATATGGTTCTCAGTCCTCAATCACAACTTTATAGGAACAGCATCGGTGGCTCACTTGCAATTACAAGACAAGCTGTTAATGTGTCTTCGTAGGTGTCATATTGTCCCTTCCCATTATCCTAGCGTTCTATTATCAGATCCCGTAATCTCTCGTGAAAGGCATCCTGCTAGCCCGCCACGCGCTTTACAGTTTTACCCCCATTTGGCATACTCTTTCACTCTCAGTCTGTGAATTGCATATCCCCTTGAACTAATAGCTGGGGTTCTTTGATCCTTGAGCTGATTTACTTTATCTGTGCAACCTTGCCATGCCCTTGGTGTTGTGGTTAACTGTAAAAAAAAAAACATTCTACAGACTTTATCTCTGAGCCAGAAGCATTGTGACCTATAGTTACCTCTATTTTCAGATTCCTTTCATGCAACAAGAGTGATTCCACCAGGGGAGAGAGTATGAGCAAAGTATTAAAATCAACGTTTTAGAAGCAAAATTGCATTTCCCAGCACCCTGCATGGGAAAACATGTCTTGACTAAACCGCTGCATATATTACTGAGAGTAAGATGCAAATGGACACGTTATTGCAGGGAGCCTGCCGTATGGATAGAGAGATCTGTTTGAACGTGTTTAACAAAAGTATTCAATTTGAATAAATCAATGCAGATGAAACCAGTGCAAGGCAGCACATTGGTGTTAAGCCTTGATTGGTATAGAACGCTACCAGTGAGCTTCAACAACACTCTAAAGAGAACATTTAATCTGATACTGCTGCATGCACAAAAGGCTGGATACAACACACAGCCTTAAGGCACATCCACGTAGGGCTGGATATAATCGCAACACTATTTTAATAACTGTAATGTGAGTGCGGCATTGAATGCAAACACTAAAAACATAACCGTCTCATCTGTATGCTCTATGGTGGATTTCTAAATGGTCTATGGTGGTTTAAATAACAAAAAGACAAACAAATCTACTATTTCCATAAAAATGTATTATTCCACATTACAGATGACTACTGAATAGAGAATTAAGAATTCTTATTGTTCTTGTTCTTTGGGAAAATGTACATATGTTGTGATAAACTATGGATGATCCGGTCCGGTCAGGACAGTGGAGCACAAGAGTGGGGCTTGGGAATATTGCAGGTTAGGAACTGCTATTGTACCCTCAAGACCAGTAATAGACCTGAAATTGTTCAGTAAATGTCCTGCAGTGTATATGGAAAATATATACAAAAGAAATCTAAGCTGGGAAGTTACCCTGGATTCTGGCATCTGATAGGAAAAAATAAATAATGTAATGTGAAGGACGCAACAATTAACTGCAGCCCCTGGGCTGCCATCAGTCTTGAGAAAGTTTATTGCTATGATTCTAAAAATAAAAAAATGAGTCATCGGAGAGCCCTGCAAGTTGACCGAGGCATCAATACCCACAGAGGTTGGAGGAAAGATTGCGGGTAACGGGGGCAGAGACTAAATCACTGTTATAACGGAGATGGTAATAGATAGACAGCATCCAATAGCCTCCCGGTCTATTTAGTTTATTATTAATAATAATAATAATAATAATATGTGGGAAAAATAATGTTTCCTCTTGTGGTTTATACCCTTTGCTTTGCATACAAAAGTAGTAATGGTAATGCAATGCCATACATTCTCTATAATAGCTTATGATTGGTAAAACTGAAATATAATGCAATGAAAAGGTGGTTGGGATATTTTTTTGGCATGGGAATATTTTTTTAAATATATAAAATGGTACCACTTCACTGAACTCTGACCCACGTTCCCCTTTTTGGTCAACAAAATCACTTTTCTTTTTTAACCAGAGAATAGTTTGTTGACTTCCCAATCTAATGAGTCTTTTTGTAATATCAAATTTATATACAGAGACAAGTCTCAAAGGAGACTCACAGATTACACTCATATCGGAGAAAAAAATGTTCCTACCAGTTCAGAACAATCTCTCTCTGTGCTATGCAGGTGTTTCAAAAGGTTGCCGTATTTAAAAAAAGGAAAAAAATGTTCCAGGAAAGTGATTTTCTAATTATAATATGTGCCCTTTGGTTGTCAACGTGAATGGCACTTTTCATGAGGTACTTCACCTTCTGACTCCTGGTTATTCTGAAATATGTATTTAATCTCCATTTTTTTCCCTGCACTCTGAATTCCGAACCATGCAACATTGTACATTTCCACTTTACTTTCAGTTTGCCATCTTTAACTATTCAATATCCTAGTATTTTGCACATCAAATGTAATTGCACACAAAAAGGCAACCAATATACCTAAATGTGTTGTTGACAATCAACATTTCGCTCTTTATCACTGTGAAGGGGTGAGCTTGTTTGTGGGAGCATTGCAGTCTGTTGTCAATATACGGATGGTGGGAATACTTTGATACTGTCCCGTTACATGCCAAAAAATCCACTTTAGCTGAGATGCAATAACTTGTTGCAAAAGGTGTTAAAGTCTTTATACCTCTGTCTGATAGCAAAGCACACTCTGATTGTATTTGCACACCAAATCTTAAAGGCACAGTTAATTGCTGCCATTTACTGTAAGATCTGGTGGAATTGGAACAGCGAGGAAATCTGAGAGAGGGTAAAGAATACAGCTATTATTTGTTTGTCCATCTGGAGAAAGTAATCAAATGACTGCTGTGCCAGTTCAGTGGCATGCTGCTAGATTTTAAGCTTAACGCTGTGTTAAACTGTTCCATGTTTGTCATCAAGAGTCCATCCAGATTTGAGAAAAGTCCTTTGTTGTTGCTTTTTTTCTTTGTTTGTTGTCTGCACACAGCTATTCTGGAATTCCAGGTTTAAATTTGTTTTAAATGCAACTTGGATTGTCATACAAAAAACCCAGTCAAAACACACAGAGAGAGCCACACAACCCAGCAAACTAATTGACTAAGATCCTATTACAAGAGTTTGCCTCATCTTCCAATGAAAAGGAGTGGAAACGATGTGGAATTCAGGGGACAGACATTTTTTAATCTCAGGAGCACTGTACTGCATTCTCTTTATTTGCGTATTTCTTTTGCAGTGAGTGCTTTTTGTGTGAATTTGGAAAATAAAATTCTTAGCGCATGGAGCATCTTCTTTGACTGCGCACCATCAGCACAAAGTTCAATTCAAACACAATTGGCAATTTCATTTCCCTGTTATAAAGCAGCACAATGGGCTCTAGTTTTGTTGTCAAAGTGTAATGTGCAGATGGTAGTATTAATCCAGGACAGTGGCGTATTAAGGCAATGTCCACCCCCATTCCGGTAGTTTAGTGATGATAGACGGTAGCGTACATGTAAAAGAGGTTTGTTTAAAAAAAAAAATAAAGATCTGTTTGTTTGATGAGGGTTCATTATGTTCAATTAGATTGTCAGCTTTTTTCCATTTAATAGCTTTGCCATAGGGAACTATTACTTCTTTCATGTCTGATGAAGAGCAAGCACCATGGCTTGCTAAGAGAAATGTTGTTTCAGATTTCCCTCACTTGATGGTGACCCTAGCTCCACAGCCAGAAGGTCCCTCCTCTGCAATCACTCAGGACATTACTGCATACATGTACTAAATTGTATTGTACTGAACGTTTCATATTTCACGAAACAAAAACCAGTGTACATACATACACTTATTTAATATCTGTGTCTTAGTTAAGAGGTGGACTGGGTGAACGAAAATTCAAACTAATGCACACAAAACATGCACATGGATGCTGAATCGCTGACAACCCCCACCCCCATTGCACGGCCCAACCCATGTTAATGCAACTGCCTTTATTGAAGACCACAAAACTACCAAACTAGACAGAGGCAAGAAATCTTCCATTTGTGATGGGCGAAACTAGTGATTCAGCTACCACCAAGGTGGGTTTTCACTACAGTTTTCATCAAACTATAGCCCATTGAATTTGGTGTGTTGAGGACCCGTACATTCAAACCTATGAACCACAATGTACTCCTGCAGCAGGTAACTATGACAAAGCCTGTTCAAAATGTTCTCATGTCCTCGATCTGGTCACAACTTGGTCCAAAGTGTTCGCCTAACGGTTGGTCTTATGCGGTTATTCACGTACATGTACAGGGTAGCATGGGTGCTGCAAAATTAATGTTATGTCAGCCGTTGCATTATTAATGAATACAGCAAGTGCATTAGTACTCTGAACAAGCTGCAGCACTTTGGAGGTCATACAATATAGCATGTATAAACATATACTTCACAAATGTAAGTTTACTAAGTACAACAATATCAACTATAACATCATTTGTTTCATATGATGAACTATTAACCTTTTGAAATGTGTGGTATACATGTGGAAATATGTGGTATATGTGGGAAAATGTCCAAAAACACCTTTGATATATGCATGCAGATTTCATTATATTTTTCTCTTAGGGCTGCACTTGAAGTGTACTGCACTGACCAAACACACTGACAGCTCAGCTGAAGACCCGCACAGAGAAAAGCAGTGACTTCCACACTGATGGAGGAAACTGCGGTGATTGGACGGACATACAAATACAGCTGGGCTTTCAATTGTTTATTGACAACAATATTCTTTATATTTTGTTCAATATTCATAATCTCTTCATTATTCAGACGGTTGAACATTCTTCATGCTTCCTAACACAAGTTTTTATTATTTTCATGCAAAATAGACCTTTCAGCATGGAAACGCACTCCCTGGTAAATTCCTCGTAGTTACACTCCTGAATAAAACAACACACAGACGGCGAGTGAGGGTAAGTGAGCGCTGGACTTGCATGACAAGTGTGGAAGAAACACAGAAATACAAGCGGAAGAGACCTACCTCGGTCTAAGATGGTGGCTAATGCAGGAATACTGAACAGGGACGGTTGTAAATATCAAAATGGGAACTCACCAATACCTAACATAGAATACGATTCCAACATGCTTACCTGCCACCTCCTTGTTCATCTAAACCAAGCTTTGACACAAAAATATATAATATGATAAATTGTATTATTACAGCATTATAAACCTGGCAGTTTGTAGTATTTGTTTGCATCCTTTGGATGGCAGGCTTAGAGGGCTTAACAGAGGCAATGTTGGGAATTACTAACAAGCTTTGGCTTAAAATTAATGCAGTTTAATACATGCAATATTTTAAAATATATTTTCAGCAAGCTTTGACACAATGATGCACATGATTTGTGGTGTAAAAGCAGCCAGGTTAATCTGTTTTATTTAAGGAAACCTGATTTAAATATTGGCATTCAATTGTATAACCTCAATGTAATTTTTATCTGTCACATGCCCTTTGAAAAAGATTGGCATTTTGGAATGGAAAAGCCACAGTGATCAGACTGAGGCCTTTATCGTGTGCTAGAATAAGACACAGGCCTCAGAGTGGAAATATTCAAGACATTTTGTCCAACTAAATAACATTTTATTCATCCCTCCTGTCGAGGCCTGTGCCTGAACCATTAATGCAGTTTTTTTGGGGGTTTTTACATCAATTTTAAATTCATAATGACGACAGTGCTCCAAGTAAACTGGAACAAGCTGAAGGAATGGCAGTAAGTACAGACAAAATGACTCTCAAATTGTTCAATGAGTAATTGCTGTATTGAGTTTAGTAAAAGATAAATTCATAGTGTGCATTTAAGAATGATTCATCATATTAATAAAAAGGTAGAAAAGGAGGGGGAAAACATGTTTAGCCACTTCATATTGACAGGCTAAAGCTGAGATTCAATCAAAATTTGTCCGGAAAATGGTTTTTTTACAAATAAACGGCAGTATTTTTTTCAACAATCAGAAGTTAACTCTTGAAGCTGTTTTTGAGAAAAAAATGCATTTTGCATTGATTTTGATGTCTTATGGTCTGGGGTGCATTTTCCTGGCATGCTTTAGGTCCACTCAACCCCTTAGAGTGTAAGATAAATGGCACTAAATACAAAGCCATTCTGAGTGATCAACTTCATTCTTTGGTGAAGCACTTCTCTCCTGATAGGAGTGGTCTCTTTCAGGGTAACATTGCCCCCATCCACAGGGCACAAGTGGTAACTGAATGGTTTTATGAGCATGAAAACGATGTAAGCCATATGCATTCCTCCAATAGAGTTCCAGACACTTTCAGAATCTATGCCAAGGCACATTGAAGCTGTTCTGGTGGCTCGTGGTGACCCGGCGTCCTATTAACCTTTCGGAGTCGCCGATCACGCCGGCGTGATCAAATCAGTAACTGGTTCAAGAAGCCATAGCTTTAAAACGAAGTCACTTTGAGCATTGCCATCAATTTCACTCGAAAGTGCTGGCTTGAAACCCCATGCTAGTTTTTTATGACGTTGAAAGACCAAGTAAAAATGGAGATATTATCATTTTAATTTGATATAAAAATTATATTTACGTGTGCATAAAAGCGCATACAGTATGTGAGGCAGGCGTCGCATTTGTTTGAATATCTTCAGCGTTTTTTGTCATATTATGAAACGGAAAAAAATGCCTAGCTAATTTTTAGTTTTTGGAGTTGGAGTTTTTGTGGAGCAGAAATGAGGCAAGTTGAGCCTCGTGTGAGGCGAATGCTAAATGTACCACAAACCTTGCTTTTGTACGTCGAGGATGACGAACATGAAGAAATTATTGGTAAGGAGTCTGACATCGAGAGTGATGCTGACGACGAAATTGACGACCCGTCTTTTGTCCTCGACAACGAGACAAAATAGCCCAAGACCTCTAAGGGCTACGGCACTATGTTTGTATTTCCTTTATTTTGGTAGTTACCATATATATTTCGGGGGTTTTTGCTAGCATATTGTTGTTGTCAGTGTCCTGTAAAAATGTGGTGTAACACTTCAGTGCATGGATATGGTTATAATAAACAATATAATATATGCAAAAGAAATGCAAAACACAGAGCCGGCCTGTGGCATAGGCGGAAAAAGAGCAGTGTTACTCTTCTTTAAACAAAATGTTCTTGGTTAAAATACTATATCCAAAATTTTACAAAAAAAGCCCACAACAACATATTTACATAGCCTATTAAATAGGCCCTATTTTCTGGGTTGCCCGTGGCCATGGCACAGCATCACCCCCTCCTCCCTAGGAGGAGTTATCTGAAGTGACAAAAAAGAACACGACCACTATGGTGACATTAATCTTGACATTGTAAACATTCCACCTCAAATTCACAAAAGCAGAACACGGCTTTCCCCGTAACATTAGCTACAATTTTCTTACCTCTACCTAGGCTATGGAGAGTCATGTCAGGAGCAGCGAGTGCAGGAGATACCATGCAGTCACTTCACACTAGGCTATATAGTATTTCATATTTATTATTCGGCGTTGGACCTCCAGTGAATTGCAATTGACCAGCATCACATTTAATACCTCATATTTATGTAGCCTACATAGCTACGAGTAGTAGTGAACGATATATTACTGCTACAAATGTTTAATGTTTACAGTTTTTCTGTTTTGTATATTTATGTATAATTCTGCTTAATACTTAGTTGTTGCTTGCCATGTCCCAAGAATTTCATTGTTCAGAATGACCTTGTGTTATACTGTACACTTGATAAATAAAACACTTTGACTTTGATATATCTTATTCCGATCGGTATTACAATATGAGCATTTGCAATATCATACTGCCAAATATATAAATATATAGATATATATATAGATATAAATCTATATCAACGCTCGACGCTGGGCATATTTTGTCTTACATTTGTTTCCCACACATACTTACAGACTAGCTTTGTCTCCCAGAACTCATTTACCAAAATCACATCCCAGACTCGTGAGGGAGCGCAAGCAAGCACCAATCTCGGATGCGTTTGAAAATGCAACGCCTTACAAAAAAGACTCTCAAAGGCACAATGGTGAAAGAAATAGTAGGACAGCTGTGTTCATTCAGCAGCCTAATGTTATTAAGAAGTTTGACAGAACCAGTTGAACAATTTTTTTCAACATTTCAGTAGGCTGAACTAATATTGGGGAAAATTTTATTGTTTGGGTTCCCTTTATTCACTTAATATAATACCTATTCTATGATGTCTGGAACACATATAATATCAGTGATCAATTTTCCACCCATGTGTTTTGTTTCAGTGCTGTCATATTGCAATCGCAAGATGTAGCAATATTATTGCAATCTCGTGCAGCCCTAGCTACGAGAATTTATTTATTTATTCAAGTGTCAATTTATGAATTTGCAAGATTGTTTAAAAACTTTGTCATTTGACACTGTCCAGTTCAGATCCTTTTGTTTCAAATGCCTGGGTTTAGCTTGACCATCAGAATGCATCGAATCAATTCCTATATCTTTCTAAAAATCTATTTACGTGAGGAATTAAAATGTTGTACTATGAAAATGTATATTCTAATTGTGTGAATGAAAATGATAATACTATATTTGTCCTTTCAAAGAAAACTGTTTATTTCAGTTTTCGTAACACAAACCTAACTCGTAGACTCACGCAAACCTGACAATAATGCCAAACTCTATAATACTCTTTGAATAATAGCCTACCAATAATCAAAGCGAAGCTAAAAAAAACCATGATGGTTGTGTCTGAGCCAGCCTTCTGTGACGATTGCGCTTAACCGATCAATGGTCTGCAGTATTGCTAGCTCCACGCTTAGGTCTCTGTTTGGATCAGTAGTACCTAAACAGAGCAGTATCTAAATTCAGCATGGGTACTTCGGTACGGGTTGCTTGGTGGTGGAAAAAGCAACAAAACGTTGGAGCATGGATTGGTAACCGTGCCGAGCTGTACCGTACCATCCGGTTAAAAAAATGCTACTAGTCAGCGTTACCTGAGTTTGGGGGGATGGGCAAGTTATCTTAACTACTGACACTGACAGTTACTAAGTGAATGAATGTGGTGCATTTAATATCACTAATACAGTATCACATTTAATATCATGTCAAAAAGACCAAAGCTCTCTGGTTCCCAGGGAAGAAAAAGAAGAAGAGAAGAGGACAGCTATGCAGTAGTTTCTGTGCGAGTGTACGAATACAATGATTGGTGGTGGAATTGGCTGCAATGTAAGGGGCACCAGCTAAAATCTTGCCCAGGGCACCAAATTGGTCTCTGGCTTTACAATATATTTAAACAGAAAAAGTTATTTGATTTTGCGCTCCTTTTGGTCAAACCAACTCGCTACAGTTGAGTGAATCAGTGCACGTCCTCAGCATTACAAGTTGAAGGTCTCTACTATGGCAAAGTCTCGTTGAGTTTGAAATTGAATACGGTATGGCGAACTGTCCCTCATTATCAGATGTTTTCTGTGTAAAGATGTGTCAATTTGAGCTAGGGAATAACATTACTTTTTTTTCGGTGGGCGGGCATTGGTGCTGTACTTTTACAACATGGTTATATTTTCATAATATTATATTTCCATGGAAGCCAATGACACTCTCAAAAATCCAACTGAACTAGAATCAATTATAAACTAATCTGACTTTCACAGAAGTTCCTGCACCCCCTTTGACATGGGGGGGAGGTTAGAGGTTATTTATTTTATTAATTCTTTATTTACAACATTATTCTCAGGCTTATTGGCAGTAGTTACACATTTCGTATTGATTTGTGGTAATGTTTTTGGAAAACATCTAGATTAAATGTTCCTAGGGCTCATTTTCAATCAGCCATAGTTCTCTGTGTCAACAGTCCTCACACTCCAAAGATGCCTTAGCCTTTCAGCTGCAATAGCTGAATTTTTTTACAATTGAGTCATCTAATGACTAATTGAAAAGATGGATCCTTCTCTTGCAGGCCAGCTGGGAAATACTGAAACAAGGAGGAGATGACACATGAGGCTATATGGAAGAAAACTCAAGTTGCGTTGTTAGTTCATGCTGCCACTTTCAAATATCTGCCGTGGATACAGGAACCATATTAAATCATTGTTTATTACCAGCCTTGACAAGGGTCAAATGTTTCCATCAGCCCAGATGATATCAGTGGTTGAAATGGAGCAGCGGGTGGATTAATGGATGGTGCTGGGCCTTGTCTCCAGTAAGGCTACAGTATAATAAACCTGGCTGTGATACAACTGAACCTCCATCTGAACTACACAAGGAGAGTGGCCGATTCTCTCAAAATTTGCTTCTGAATTTGTCTCGTTAATGCCAAAACGTGGATGTTACTTTTGCGCGTGTGGTAAGTTTCATAAGTAGCATCAAGCATCACGTAGTGTTTTGCAAATACATCAAGTATTCTCTGATAAGCTTGTTGTGTCTGTGTTGTACTACTGAAAATAACCAATTTGTATTTTTCAAACTCTCAACCATTTTGAGTCATAATCTTATATATTGCTGAGGTTCCTAGCCTTTGTTTTGCATTTTCATATCATCTTGCAGGTGGGGGCTTTGGTCTGTTAGAATGTAATTTTTAGAAAATAACAAACATGATATTTGGTTTGAGAGCACACAGGTGCTGCATCTCATCCCCCAGTGTGAATTAATGTAAACATACCTTGTTAACTGTATAACAGAGAGCTACACCTTGCATTTGTAGAACACTTTTTAACGTGCCCTCGTGGCCGGCTGTGTAATTCAACTTTACTGTCGCTATGAACATCAGGTCCGTCTCTTCATCAATTCGGAGATAATTTTACTTTTGATTTGGTAGTTTGGATTTACCAACACGATTTAGCAACTTTACCAGGTGAAAGTAACTTTTTTAAACAGCCAATGTTCCTGTTATATGCATTGTTTGAAATGCTAGCGTGCTTCTACTCGCTTCTGCTCCTTCAAAATAACTTAATCACTATGATCACGTAAAATACCAAATACATTGGCTGCTATACTTTAATTTTATTCCTAACCTATGTCGAATCTGCGTGGGACTCCAACGCCGTGGTTTTCTGTTCTCCCATCAAGAAAACAAACTTAGTGTAAGGAATTTGATGATGACTCTTGCTTGGAATGCAATATGTTTAGCATTAGTTCTGACGCCAAGTTTAACATAACTGATATTTGTGGGAAGTGTTGGCTTAATTTAGAATTGGCGCAGAAAATAGTTGAGCTTGAGGACTGTGGACGCTTCGCCAGATTCAGGAGGGAGAGAGTTACATAGAGTCTTTTCTACAAGCACTTAAAGGTGCTAGCTAAAAATAATCGTAAATATTCTAAAATTATTATCCACGCCGGCACCAACAATGTTCAATTTAGGCAGTCGGAGATCACTAAAAATACATTTATTTTGGTGTGTAAGCTTGCAAAAACACTCAGTCGGGAAGTAATTATCTCTGGCCCTATCCCAGCCCATAGGAGTGACGAAGTCTACAGTAGACTTACGTCGCTAAATCGCTGGCTGGCTAACTGGTGTACTGACAACTTGGGCTTCATAGACAATTGGCCTACTTCATGGGGAAAGCCTGGATTACTGAAGAGAGACGGACTCCACTTGAGATGGAGAGGTGCTCTTCTACTATCAAGTAACCTTTCCCGTAGTCTTAACTTTCAAAATGTATGACCTTTCAGAGCACTAGCCAGGCAGCAGACTTTTGGTCCTAAACTACTTCTTCTTCTTTCGTGTATCGCCATCAGATGTTCAACTCAGTGTCGTGCAGCCATGCCCTCGTCTCTGGTCCCACTCGGAAGAGGTCATCCTCCGAAGGAGGTCTATACAGGGGACAGATGGTGATTATGTGGTCGGCAGTCTGCTCAGGCTCCCCGCATGTGCATGCTGCGCTATCTGCCAGGCCCCACTGAATCATAAGCGATTTGAAGCAGCCGACCCCCGTACGTAGGCGGTTCAGCAGCGTCCATTGCCGGCGTGGTAGATCTTCTCCTTCCACACGATCTCCCGGGTCCCGGATGTAATGGTGGATACGTGTGGGTCCTAAACTACTGTCTGCTAGCTTTCAAAAACCCATGACTAGCTTAGCTATTGAGACTGTGTATGTCCCTCGTTTTGGAAATGGTGTTAGAAATGAAAAAGCTATCTGAGCACACTGGCTGTCATGGAATTTGTGTACATAATCCACCTTTATAGACCACCTGTACCGTATACTGTTTTTCTTTCTGAATTTGCAGAGTTTTTATCAAGCTTGGCAACTATGGCAGATAAAGTTGTGATCGATTTCAACATACATTTTGATAATGACAGTGACTCTCTAGGATTGGCTTTTGCACATATTATTGACTATTATTATGTTGGTTTTATTCAAGATGTGTCTGAACCCACCCACTACCACAACCATACCTTAGATTTAGTGCTATCCTATGGTATCGATGTTGAGAATATCATTGTGTCTCCCCATAAACCCTGTACTATCGGATCACTTTTTGATTACTTTTGAAATTCAGGTATATATTCCTATGAAATCGGACTCTAGATACTATTCCAGCCGCTCTATAAATTAATTGACAGCTTCAAAATTTACAAACATAGTTCCCGAGTCGTTATTATCAAGTCTGGATCCAAACAGCTTTTTGTCAATTGATCATCGAACAGATACGATAAATCATATTTTACGGAATACACTTGATGCTGTTGCACCCCTCAAGAGGAAAAAACGCAGTCAGAAGAAACTTGCACCCTGGTTTACTGACCATACCCGTGCCCTTAACCAAGTTTCCAGGAAATTAGAACGCAGATGGCGCTCTACCAATTTAGAGGTTTTTCGCTCTGCTTGGAAGGACAGCCTCATAGAATACAAGCACGCTCTTAGCTAGGTCATCATACTTCTCAAAATTAATTGACCAGAATAAAAACAACCCAAGATTTCTATTTAACACTGAAGTAGCTAAACTGACAAAAAATCAGTCCTCAGATTACAGCAGTTATCATCCTAACTATAATTCTAATGACTTCATGAACTCATTTACTGATAAGATTGAGACGATCAGAGAACAAATTATGAAAATGTCTCCAATATCTAGCACTCCAACTCCCGAGATGGCACAGGGCTAACAGAAGCAGGGTTGCATAGAGACCCTTGAGTCTTATAAAGCTTGCACCTATATATCTGACCGAAATTATTATCCCTTATAAGCCGACATGACTGCACAAGAAGCCACCCATCTATTACTCCCTAGAATTTTGAAAAGCACAGCTGGTGGTAGAACCTTCTCTTTTAGAGCTCTGTTGTGGAACGGTTTACCAAAGCATGTTAGGGATTTGGACACAGTTTAAATTTTTAAGTCTAGATTAAAAACATATCTTTTCAGCCTAGCCTACTGCCAAACATAGTCTAGGTGGAGAGATGGAGAAAGCCGTGCCCTAGTGTCTTATGGAGAAGATAAACTTTCCATACCCTCACCTCCTCAACATGTTACCACCACTGTTAGGCTGGTTATCTTTGATCGGGTGTGGATGGTTTGGGACTCTCTCATGGCTGCTTGTGTTCTCTGTCCCTCTCCTAATAGGTATGCTGCCATAGCTTACACCTGTTGGGGTATATTTCCTATGCTTGTGCTCCCCTGCTCTCACATAATGTTACAGGCTATAGCACTTTTTTGTGACTACATGTTCTCTTTTCTGCATGTGCCCCCGAGCCCTAGATCCTGTGAGAAGTGTGAGCTGCCCCCATCAACCCTCACCCCCACGCCTACCCCAGTCCCTGGATCTGGACCCCCTTCACATGGTTTAGCCCCCCACACTGACTACCTAACTCGGAGGCACAAAGTCAGCCAGCCAGCCCTGAGTCACCTTTGACTGACCATGATACCATCTTTTTTGGACACACCCTGTGCCGGCCAGAAGAGGATGGGCTCCCCCCATTTTAGTCTGGTTCCTCCCAAGGTTTCTCCCTATCAAGGGAGTTTTTCCTTGCCACTGTCGCCTTAGGCTTGCTTTAGGGGCGGTCTAGGCCTGGGTTCCCTTCTGTTAAGCGTTTTGTGACAATTAATTTGTGAAAAGCGCTATACAAATACATTTGATTTGATTTGATTTACAAGAAAAGAGGTTACGTTGGATGGTACAAGCGTTTCCATTACTGCTGAAATGGATTTTATGTTTTATTTTGAGTTGTAGTTTCATATTAGTGCGCTGTCAGAGTTACTTTTGGTTTAGGCTCAGTGATCACATTGTGGTTGGCAGAGAGTGTGTTGCGTTATTTGTGTTTTGCACAGTTTGGGTTGATAGGTTGCTGTTTGTGTGTGCTAGAATTGTTGCACTGTGGTTGATGGTCACCATATGCTACATTACTTTCAAAATAATTCAGTTTTCACCTTTTATGTCAAATTTTGTGGTCATATGTTGATACCAGTTTCATAGAATATTAAAACCAATCAATATTAGTTAATCTGTATAATCATATCTGCTTGGTAAAAGAGTATATTAGTGTAATACAACATAACTTATTGCATTATGTATATATGCACATCTTGTAAGCCACTAAGATAAGATAAGAGCATCTGCTAAATGCCAAAAATGTAAATGTAACTATTATGTCTATGGAAGTTGGTCGGCTTCAGTGGTGAAATGTACACACACACACGCACACACAAATAAACATCAACAGTAGAGATTATTTCAAGTTTATATAGTAACGGTCTTGCTTACTAAATGTTATGAATCACTATAGAAATCCTGCTGACAGGCACCTGGCATTTTTATTCACATGAGATAAAAAAGGGGTTGAGGGGAAAAAAAAGCTGAATGTGCCAAAATTGAAAATAAACGACATGTGCAACTATGCAAACAGATTTATGTTGAGAGTGGGATATCTCGGGCGTGCACGTGGGCATCGTTTGGCAGGGCAGGGGGAGCAGAGAGCTCTGTTTCTCTGGCATTCGTTGTCCGAGAGAGCGGGGGCACAAAACGGGAGTCAACAGAAGGGCACGGGCAGGATAAACGGCTCGCTCTTATCCCCGCCGCGATTGGCTGGCACGATTGTGATTCTTTAAAGCACCACGATGGGAATCCTTCAAAAAGCATTTGCTTTTGTAATTAAAAACACAGGGTCAGGAGTGTGGCGATCGCCCCAGGATGGCACAAGCAGCATTGCATTGCATGGCATGCTATCTTTACTGCCATACAATATGTTAAGAATGGCTCAATAACACTACACACTCGTATTCATAATGGACCTAAATAGGGACAGTTTGTGTGGGGGAAAACATTTTGCTGGATAAAATTGAAATGAAAGTAAATGTGTGTGTGTTAAGCCACACTTTTAGATAAGAATTAAAATAAAAAGCACAGCACAGCACGTTCTGCTTGATCCCCGACTGGAATGTTTTTCATGGATAACAAACACACTTTGCTTTAAAAATTCACCTCAGAATCAAGATACCATGTGTGCGATAGAGGCAATATAGAGTGGAGACCTGCACTCTTCCAAAATAAACAATTACTTGTATAAATACCCAGGGACACATTGTTAATGACTGGTTTAGTGAGTCTTTCAAGGGGCTGTTGGTGTTCTCCAGTAATGAAAAAACAACAACACATCACTAATCCCAATTTGAAACCATTTTGTAAATATAAATGGAAACAGTAGCCGGCTCTTGGACACGGCGAGACAGATTTATCAAGACCTGTTCGTTTTTCCTGTGGATTATTGGCCAGGATCGCACCCAACTCCTTAATGTTCTTATTAATGAGCCTGTCACCATGGGGCCCGCGTTTGCAACTGTGGCACAATTAAAATGCTAATAAGGCTCCCTGCACTCCCGGGCTTGATTGAGACACAGACTGTCCTTATCAAGCGCGCTGAAGTGTCTAGCAGTAAACAATCAATTTATAGCTACATGTTTAACAATTTTCGGTTTTATTAGGTGAAGAAAATCTATCATAGAGCAAATGAGACCAAACATATTGCGATGTAGAGTGTTTCCATTGCACTGTCCACGAATAGATAGTCTTAAAGAGATTGTTCATTGTATACGCATCTAACCAGTAGATCTAAATGATAATTCAGAGGTTCAAAACCCTGGATACCCATCGGGCAAAAAAAGTAAGAGTGCTTATAAAATCAGATTCACTTATGTAAAATAATAATGCAATGTGCAAATTTACTGCCCTCCACAATTACCAGTGTAATGCCTGCAGGGCTTTTGTGCAAGTTAGTACTCGTAACGCAAGAAGACCTTTAATCTGTCATAATTGTGCAATTATATTTCTTTATAAATGTGATGTTATGATCTAATTTACTTTAAACCATTTGAGGCCACATTTACATTTACATTTTAAGCATTTAGCAGATGCTCTTATCCAGAGCGACTTACAAGATGTGCATTTATACATGGTATGATCAATCATTGTTTGTGCAAGAGATCAGTGCAGTAATACAGTAATAGACATCATTGTTGGCAGCTGTTGAAGCTTTTTTTACAGTTTTAAATAAATACAAAATACGAAATACAGTATTAACCCCCTGAGGTCCGTGCTTAGCTCAGAGAAGCTTTGTGATTTTGGTGTGGTCTGATATTTATCTCAATTTCATCAACTTAATACACACTTACTCCAAAGTGTTTGATATTTTTATTTGAAAGACAATCACAGCTACATTTATATGCCATCAATAGTTTGGTCAGTATCATATGCAGCTTGTAAATAGATCTACAAACACACAAGTTATAAAGAGTAAATATTTCTGCCGTCACAAAAGTTGTGAAAGCACACACTAAACTATAGTGATGAATTGTTTTGCCAATATGAGTTTGTTCATCAAGGTCTTGGTTATGTAAGGATGTCAAAACAGTTTAGCACATCTGAGATCTACGTAAATAGCTAACAACCTGTTTTTATCAGAACTGGTCAAATTTATTTTAGGCTGTGGGAGGGCTATATGCTAATTTCCTGAATATTCATGATCCAGGTTGTCCACACCTGTAAGATCTGTCAGATGGGCCATCTCTCTCTCAAAGGCCATCAGACACAGACAAAAGCTATCAGAGTAAGCAATAGTCAGTGAGCCATGCAGAAGACAGAAAAAAAAAGTTTTTTTCATTTTTGAAGATTTATTGAAAACATCACAACTATACACAAAAAAATCTAAATTAAAACATGGTGAGACAATCTGTTCTTTCACAGTCTTTGGTGCCACTTCTCAAAACAGTTTCTGGTCAACTGTAGACACAAGGGAACATCACAAACCTTGCACTCCCATGGAGTGCACTGTTGTTTCCCCGACATCTTGCAGAGTACACATTTCTTGCGACCAACAGAAGCCAGTTTGCCAACATCCAGAGTCTGTTTGGCAGTGGGCACAGGCACATGATCAAAAGTAGCCAGTTTTCTGGGTTTAAGATATTTATTTACCTTCAAACGTCTGTAGGAAAACAAAAGCAAAATCTGTGTCTGCGAAGACACAGAAAGACAAACAAAAATAACCACCGATTAGGAACAAACAAAACAAGTAAAACGGTAAATCCAAAACGTATCCAAAAACTCGGAATAAACTAAACACTGGGAATCTAAACAACAATAAGCACATGAACAAAAACGTTCTCGAGAGGCAAGAAACATTAATCACAATAGGTACTATCAAGCTAAGCTAGATAATGTCCACGCGCCGAAACAGAGAATGCCAGCTGGTTAAATATCCTCCCGTTAATTATTCGTAGCAGTTCGCAATTATTCAGATTGTTTCCGTATAGCATCACAAGACGCGGAATTCATATATTTTCATGAGTATTTGAAAACATGGGAAATAAAATAAATATCAGCATACACAGTCTGTTGCTGGCAGATCGCAACCATACACACAGACAAGATACTAGGCTATATAATGTCGGGACATTGTATGTGTTGTTTACACAGCGATTTCACACATGGCCCCACGCCCCTCCCTGAAACTAGCACCTAGTTACCATGTCAATAGAAGGGAGACGGTACTTCCAGGTAAAACAGGTGAAAAGCAAGGTTTACTTTTGGTCTAATTAACCTAATTTTAAAAATCTCATATTATTTGCCAGTGCAATGCTTTGAGAAGAAATCGGATGAATCTGGAATAAATATCAAACATATCTGTACCCAGTGTTATTTCTGATCGTTTTAAAATGAGGTCTGCCATTAACTGTGCGGGCACCGGAGTCCATTTTGTTGAGATGATATTAATGATTTTCCCAGCATGAGAGTACTAAGTGTTGCACAAATGATATATTTTGTAATATATGTCTGTATACCCTGACAAAGAGAACCAAATTAACACAAATGGACGTAGGAGAAATGATTGATGGAGTGTTTCGGACAGTTCGACTTTCAAGGTACTGGACTTCCCCTCAGAACTGGAGCAGGTCATACCTGGAGCCGGATCGCGGCTAGACTCTGAGCATGGAGGGACCAAGAGCAGGAGCAGAGATGGGCAGTATTTCTGTTACTTGTATTTGAAATACGTATTTCAATTACTTTTGAGTATTTTGTCATTTGTATTTGACAGGGCTGAAAAAATTCAAATGTAATTTGTAACAAGATACTTTAGGGTGGAGTAATTTTGTATTTTCAAAATACTCAAAATACTTTATCCATGATTCAAAGAACATAAAAAAAGAACAACAGTACACTTAGACACACTCACACAGTGATTTTTAGACCCGCTCTCTGTCGGTTGGACAAGGCAGTGAATGCATGCACATGTGGATGCATGCATGTATCTGGTCGCAGGCAGCTATTGAGAATTCAGCGCTTGTTTTCACACAAGCCTACTCACAGTATTCTAAGTGGCGTTTTGAGAAATCGTGACGTGACGTGAAAAGTTAGAAAAGACGATTTCTCAAAACACCACTTTGTGACACTTTGAAACACTAGCTAGCATGTACAATTCATGCTGATTTGTTTGTAAGTTTGTACTGCACTATTTTCAGTATTTTTCTTTTATATACAAATAGCATCAAAGATAAGAAATTGGTTGTCAATAGCCCAAACAACTAAAATGGAGGGAGTAATGTGGGCAAACGAATTAGGAGATGCTAAAGATGTGATTGTGCCTCTAACACTTAACACACGGCGATAGCCTATGTGATTTGGGCTTTTTGCTCATATTCATAGAGAAAGGCAGCCACCTATTCATATGTTGGAGACATATTGGAGACAAGTTTTTTTCCCTGTATTTTGAAAATACAAAATACATGTATTTTATCTGATACATTTTCTGGCACCAGTATTTTGTATTTTGATCTGATACATTTATTTGAGGGGTATTTTGTATTTTGTAACAAGATACATTTTGATGTATCTTTGCCCATCTCTGGGCAGGAGAAAGTGAAGCATTCAGGTACTGGTGCTACAGTGCCCTCCAGAATTAGTACTAAATGCAGGGGTGTCATAATTGTGACACACGTGTTTTTGAGGATTATTATTATTTTTTGTTAAGGATTTATAATCTTTTTTATATATATATTGTGGCATTCCAAGGGGCTGCCCAAGGGAATGGCTGCCTGGCCCTTTAAACCACTGGAGCCAGAAAAGACTGCATTTTCCAGCAGCCTGCAGTCCCACAGCTGAAGCCCATAAAGCTATGGACAGATGAAGGCAATATAGAGGCCTATTTGAAGGACTGTGTTTGGTCACACTGGGAAGGAGTAGTTGGTGTGGAGAGTGGTGAGTGTTTTGGAGAGTGTTGTGGGATTGCTGGTTGGATAGTTTTTTTGGATTGATTTGGATTGTTCGAACCATGACCACGATAGGCAGCTCACACTCGTAAACGAATGCATTAGACTGTCACACTATCGAGGCCCCCACCCATTGCAGTTTGTACTGAAAACTGTTTCAGTTGTCTTTGACCTGTGACCTTCAAAAATATAAAAAAATGATTTTTTTCCTAACACAACTTTTAAACAAACCATTCCTCTTTAAATTGTCCCTTTTTAATTCTCTGCATCCTCTGTCTTTCCTTGATGCTTATGGGAGTCGCTGGCTTCTCTGTACACACTGGTTCTGCTGCTCATCTACTTTAATAATCTTGTATCTTTCCTATGATGGAGAGAATAGGTTAAATATAATGCAGCAATGCCTTTTTCTGTCTGATTTTTTGCCTTAAATTGGAGCAATAATCTTGTTTTGGTTAAGATTTATGGCCAGAAATTGGCAGTGGCAATGCAATAAGGCTCAATTTGATTAGAGGCTCGTGTGTTTTGAACATTGTGCTTTTAAATGCAATAGTCTCAAAAATTGGGAAATGCCAGGAAGTTCCAGCACTGGCCTGTCAAAGGATGCCTTATATTAGTGGTCATGACTGAAGAATGAGATGTGTTGCCTGGAATTGTTGTAGATTTGGGATATGTTGATATTTGTTGATGATGAATAACATGTTGATAACTGGTTGGTTTTGTAGATCATGAGTTGGCTTTCAGGTTGTAGTTTCCTTCTTGTTCATACTGGCAATGCTCTAATTGTAAAATTGTAAATAAACATTATTATGTCCGGAAAATAAATTTTGATTACAACTGAATTCCCTGACCAGCACTAACACCACATAATTTCTCACTGTATGAATACTGTGTCCAAATACAAATCACAGCAAAGTAGATATATCTGCTTCTTCCAATCTGGGATAAATATTATCGCGCCGGTTTCAAAAACTGAAGGTCAGAACCTTATCGTGATGCTCTTGAATCTTTCGACTTTACAATGCCAAGTGTAACAGGAAGTGCCTGTTTAATAACAGGATGTGCCTGTTACTGAAACAGGAAGTGCCTGTTTAATAACAGGATGTGCCTGTTTAATACGTCCGTTGGAGGAACGCATCAACTGACAGTTGAACTGGACAATCTTATCGCCATGACGGGATGAGGATGCCTATCATGTTGTTCATGCCTTTAAACAATGGCCAGTGGTCTGAGGTGAAATCGTTTCTCAGTTACAATTTAATCATTTCTAATGTTAACCTTTCATATTGGACTGGGTTTCACCATGTTGTGAACTATTGTATAGTTATATATACGTATGTATATGTATCTATATGCATTCGTTTTTCATCGGTGTACATGCAAGGTACAGAGCATTAAATACACAACACATGTGCATGGTACAAGTAACTGGAAATATTAAGGAAACATTTGAGTAAAGGATAACAGGTTTTTTTGAAAGCAGGTGTTTCCACACAGGTGTGGTTCATGAGTTCATTAAGCAATTAACATCCCATCATGCTTAGGATCATGTATAAAAATGCTAGGCTGGCCCAGTTGCCCATTATTTTGGCCCCAGATGAGCAACTTTGGTAAGGAAACATATAGTGTCTTAATAGGTTTGCAAACCGACTACTGTATCTGGTGGTGATAGTCATCACAGGTGTACATTAAGACACTATATGTTTCCTTTATTTTGGCCATTACCTGTACATCAGGTTGACAGCAAATATCGAAATAGGACGTGAGCAGGCAGTTTCATCAAGAACAGTCCGTCGACGAAGTTCACTGAGAGGGATACTGTGGTCGGGTTGCAACCCTATTAAGACACTATATGTTTTATTTATTTTGGCCATTACCTGTACATAATGATGTATTAGTGATACATATAAATATAAATTGGTATGAAATTAGGGGCGATATGGTGGTGCAATGGATAGTACTGTCAAGCAGGAAGGTCCTGGGTTCGAATGCCGGCCGTGACATTTCTGTGTGGAGTTGTTCTCCCCGTGTCTGCATGGGTTTCTTTCGTGTACACTGGTTTCCTCCCACAGTCCAAAGACATGCACGTTAGGCTAATTGGAGAGTCTAAATTGCCTGTAGGTATGAGTGTGTGACTGAATGGTGTATGTGCCCTGCGATGGATTGACGACCTGTCCAGGATGTATTCCTGCCTCTCGCCCAATGCATGCTGGGACAGGCTCCAGCCCCCCTGACCAGGAACAAGCAGGTTAGATAATGGATGGATGGATGGTATGAAATTAGTGTTGAATACATATGTAGAGTACAACAGCAGAGCCCAGTGCAGGGGGGATATTTAGCTAATTTAGTGTGCCATGCTTGTTGTCCCCTATTGATCCAGTGTGTTAATGAAGTGCAGATCAGAATGTTGATGCCCCTGCTGTACTTGAAAGTCACGATTCTGTGTAGGACACATTAAAAATAGCGACACACTACACAGTTACAAGCAGGAGGGGGAAATCAACAGCATTACTTTAATATAAAATAGGCAATTGGATTTTTTTTTAAACATTTATATAGTCACCTATTTAACTGGCTTTGATGCTTATATAATAAATTGAAAAAAATTGTCTGTTTTCAGTATGATTTCTCATGGTTATAAAGGCTATTTTTCAGAATTATGTTAACATCATTTATAATGGAAGGCTTTCCATACAATGTTTTTTTTCCCATTATAGACTTAGGTCTGGTTTAAATATAACTTAAATGTGCATTGTCATTTCTTACATGTATGTTTTGTTGTCAGTTTTTAGAAATACAACATAACTACCGGCTTTGTCTTTCTTAGCAGCATGTGGTCCAATATTTGGCTCTTATCCTGCTCTTGCCATTGGGGATTGCCTTAGTCAAATTAATGTTTTTCTATACAACCCCCAAGGACGCACGGGAGAATCTGTTCCTTGTCTGACATTTATGTCGAAAACACCGACAAACATGTCTCATATTGACACTTGGCAGGGCTCAGTGGACTCCGGTACATTTGAGAAGGCAGATTTGCTTCTAAGCCTTTGAAAGGAGGCTTATTACTGAGACTAATTAACTTGACAAGAAGTTTCGCTTGTTAAATTGTTTTTCCCAGGTGGCAAGACAGGCCAAGACAAAGATTTTCACAACGTGCAGGAAGTCGAATTGGCCATAAATTAGTCATTTTCTTTCATTGCTGCAGCAGCAGTCACCAGAATATTATCACAGGCAAGACCTCAGTACAGAGAAGGCATGCAAGCCATGATATTGCAGCATCTGAAACAGGAAGGTAACTTTCACCATCTACGAATAATACAATTGTGGCTTGGAATACAGTGCATTAGAACCTCAGAAAGTGTCTGACAATAGTAGCGGCATGGCATGTTTCACTATACTAGCGGCATAGCATTTGTCTTTGACAAACACTCAGGATAAAAGCATGAATACTAGCGGCATAGCATGACATACAAAGAGCACAAACAGAAACTGATGTCTGTTTGTTTGGGTAAGTCAAGATGTTCATTAGATATCGCTTTTCCTAGCATTGCTGTTTCAAGCATACATACATACATACATACATACATTGGAATTTGTCTTTGACAAACACTCAGGATAAAAAAAGAGACAACAACAAAGACACAAACAAACATTCGGAAACATGTAGTAGTATGTAGTAAAAAGATCATATAGTAAAAAGAGTAGCAAAATGAGTACAGTTGACTAAAATCAACTGTTATTGATAGCTCAAAAGTGCAAGTGCGTCCAGTAGAAAATAAAATAAAACCTCTTAGGTACATAAGTGTCTGCCATGCTTATCCCTTTGTTTTAATGTAGCTTTAAGGTGGTCATTTAGTACACAGTCAGAGCCTTTCCCATTCATCCCTATTCAGAGGGAATAATTCAACCAGCACGTAAAGACTTAACTTAACAGCACGTAAAGTCCAAATGCACACTGAGTGGTGCTGGGAAAATGACTGCGAATTGTGTCTTGCTGCATTAATGGAACGGCCACACAGCACAGGGATGGGGGCACGAATCCAGAGCGAAGCAGGTAGACCATAACTCAGGGAGTGGAGAGGGGCTTATTGTCCGACCCTTAATGGATGTAAGGGTGCACTGCTCAGGATAGCATGCAGTCTGCCTCATCTCCGACCTGAGGGAGGACGTTTTCAAATTTAGCCAGAGTTGTGCAGTATTTTTAAGGTCATCGAACCCTGAACTGAACAGTTGTGTGCGAGTTTAATGGGACATTGTTAAATGTGTTTTTTAGTTTTTAGATATTTTTGTAGAAATTTGCACAGCTTTCATTTACAGTTAATTAATTTACAATTTAAGTGTGAACTGTTTACACTGGAATGACAGCTCTTAAGAAAATAGTTTGATGTACAATACAAAAAAAGAAGTGATTTACACATTCTATTACATACTGACATGGTAGCGTTATACACTATATGGCCAAAAGTCAGTGGACACCCCTACTAATTATTGAGTTCAGGTGTTTCAGCCACACCCATTGCCAACAGGTACATAAAATCCAGCACATAGCCATGCAATCTCCACAGACAAACATTTAGAATTCAGAATGGTTCGTAAAGAGCTCAGTGACTTTAAACGCGGCACTGTCATAGGATGCCACCTTTGCCACAAGTCAGTTCGTGAAATTTCTGCCCTACTAGATGTGCCCCGGTCAACTGTAAGTGCTATTATTGTGAAGTGGAAGCGCCTAGGAGCAACAGCAGCTCGGCCACGAAGTGGTAGACCACGCAAACTCACAGAGCGGGCCCGACAAGTGCTGAAGCCCATAGTGGGCTGATGGACGAATCTGGGTTTGGCGGATGCCAGGAGAATGCTACCTTCCGGAATGCATAGTGCCTACTGTAAAGTTTGGTGGAGGAGGGATAATGGTCTGGGGCTGTTTCTCAGGGTTTGGGATAGGCCCCTTAGTTCCAGTGAAGGGTATTCTTAATGCTACAGGATACGAAGACATCTTAGCCAATTGGGCACTTCCAACTTTGTGGCAACAGTTTGGGGAAGGCCCTTTGCTGTTCCAGCATGACTGTGCCCCTGTGCACAAAGCGAGGTCCATAAAGACATGGTTAGACGAATTTGGTGTGGAGGAACTCGATTGACCTGCACAGAGCCCTGACCTCAACCCCATTGAACACCTTTGGGAGGAATTAGAAAGCCGATTGCGAGCCAGGCCTTCTCGTCCAACATCAGTGCCTGACCTCACAGATGCTCTTTGGGCTGAATGGGCACAAATTCCCACAGACACACTCCAAAATCTTGTGGAAAGCCTTCCCAGAAGAGTGGCAGCTGTCATAGCTGCGAAGGGGGGTCCAACTCCATATTAATGCCCATGGTTTTAGAATGTGATGTCCAACAAGCTCATATAGGTGTGATGGTCAGGTGTCCACTGACTTTTGGCCATATAGTGTACCTAAAACACAGGTACACAGGTAACTGTCAAAATAAAGGCAACACTTGAGTAAATGAGGGATCCTCTAATCAGGTGCAGTATCACAAGTGTCCGTCAGGGGGTGCCGGTACCGGTGGATAGGCCCAGCCCTCCCTTTTCCAACAAGACCCCACACACCCTACTGGGACTCTCCTAACTCGGTCCAGGCCCAAGTGTTGCCTTGTTGCCAAATTGTTGCCTTTATTTTGGCAGTTACCTATAAATCAATACAGAGTATGCTTTAGAACCCTCCTGCAAATGGAGAGAAAACGAGACAGATAGGAGTATGTTGAGTTAGCTCTCTGCAACAGTTTTCTACTTTTCCCTGACAACATGACCAAACCTATCTTAGTCCTGATAAGGGAAACAGAAAGCAGTCGTCACAGGAATATTTCAGGATCTCTATCTAGCCCAATTCTTCTGAGTAGCTCTCATATGTATTCACTCTGGATGTGAATGGGGTAAAGTGAAACACTGACACCCTGCAATATTCAACTGTGTCTGTATAAACAGAGTATAAATATATATAAGCTGTGTCTGAAACTGCTTTCATCACCTTCTCTTTTTCTCAGCCGGGAGAGCAAAATCAGCCAGTGCTAAAATCTTGACCAAAGTGCGGCAGAATAATCTACAATGCCATGAAAAATTCACACTGCAGGAGACTGAGGCTTTGTCTTCCATGATTAGATTTATATGCAAATCACCACAAGCAGGCAGGGAAATCGCTCGTCTTCTTTTTTGTTTTAAAATGGAGACACTACAGTGTAGCAGCACCTGTTTTTAGCAGCTCTAAATGGGACAGAATGTAGCAGTGGAACAGCAGAAAAAAATAGTTTTCAGGTAAAAATAGACAGTCCACTTCTCGTCAATAACCTTGATGCTCTCTAAACTCAGATTATCTCATCATCAGTTCGTCTTTAATACTGGACGTGACTAACTGGCATTCAACAGAGGTCATGGCTGAGCCTGCTTTGGAGGTTGCCATAGCAACCCCAAAAAAGCATCTTTTCATTTTCACAAAGGTGATTTTCGCAAGATTCATCCAAATCTGTCCAGAACCCGTTTTCAGTTTCTCTGTTCACAGATACAGATAAAAGCCCGCAAGGATGATTGAATAGCTTTCGCTCCACCTACTGGTGGTGGAAATAACTAGCCCAAGAAAAGAAAAAAACACCCTACACACCTACCCGTTGTGTTTCTATTCTGGTCTGAGACAAAATGGTTTTAGCAGGTAAAAATGAATCATAACATCCTAAGTGGCCCGGAAGCTTTTAACCAGAGGTTTACGGGTTCAAGTTTAAGTTCAAAGAAGGGGCGGTATTGTTTTACGCTTGCATACTTTACCTTAATTGCTTTATAAATATTCAGCTTCATGAACATATATAATTGAAGTCATGTAATTAACCTTGGAATAGAGCATCTGCCGACCTACATATTAATATAATGGAGCGGTCTTATTGTTCATAAATGTTATTCATACGTAAGCCAAAACCTCTTGAGTGCCTGTAGGCTAGTCCATTAGTGGGTATATCGAAAGTGTTAACCCTCACAATGTCTTCCCCCGTAAAGAACTATCCCCCCGAACTGCCAGTGGCATTCAATTTGACAGATGTTGGATTGACAACATCATATCACCAGGGAGATGCCAATTCCAGCCAGTCTGACATTTACATAGAAACATTAATAGCAATACTGAAAACAATAGAAACAAAACACACACACACACACTCACACACACACACACTCCCACCTGCCAAACACACTATCCTGTGCGATTCTTGATTCTTGAATTATATACAAACCACTATAACCTGTCTTCAGTGAATAGCAAGCACTTTTACTGTGCATAGTGCACACGAAGCTCATTAATTTAATGTTCCATCTACTTTTCCAGATGTCTACTACCCATTGCAGATCTCTATCAAGAGCTTGAGGAAACTGAGAAAAACACAGACCAAAAAATCACAGCAGGACAAAAATCCAAAAGAAGTATATTACAGTTCACTGTAATGTCCACAGAGACACTTTAATCTCTAGAAGATTTAACAGTTGACATATGAATCCAAATAAACATCAGCTGCAACAGTTAATTTCCCCCTAAAACAATTGTGGGATAAAAGTAAAAGTAATCTGAATCACACAAACAATTGTTTGATTCAAATTGCTTACAGAGCACCATGTGTTTGTATCGTGTCCTCTGGCATTGCTCTCACACGTCTCTTGCATGATGGAATGTCTAATTTGTGTCAGTAGGGGGCAGTGCTCTACTGCGGACTTACCTGTGCTCTGTCAGCTGATGGCTGATTATTCATCCCTCTTTCAGTGTGGATGAAGTCCTATGCTCCAAATGGCTCTGTTTGTTAACCCATGAGGTGAAGAGTCAGGAAGGACAACTGACCGGAGCTTCACATGGAATCATTCAGTGCATCCATGGTGTGAGGTACACCACAAACACACACACACACACACACACACACAATATTCCACACATTTTAGGAAAGAAGATTAACATAATAAAAAAACAATCCTTTGGTCTTATTAATCTAATTTAGATAAAAACATGGTAAACATAATTTATAGTTATTGTTCGAAATATTCTAAGCTACCCTAGCTCTAAGCTAACAAGACATAATTGAAATTATAAAAGAAAAAAGAAATAACACTCATGCCCCTCATATATGTTTGTCTTTAATGAGCACATAAAATAATGAAAAGCAAAAAAGTCACATCACACACTGTGGTGTTCTGATGACCAGAGATATGCATCTGGAGAAGCCCGAAGCCAAATTAATATAGGGATATCTGTGTCTGCTATTAACACGGTTTGGTATAACTGATCTAATATATCGATTGAGAAGGAGTGCTGCTTTGGTGTTTGGCTGGGGAGTGTCCCACCTCCATAAATATCAAGAAAACTGAAGATCTTGTTTGGCCTGTGACATCTGACTTGTCCCCATTTGTGTCATGGTATTTCACTGTTTCCACTTTAACTTCCAAATTCTCTCATTATGTGTTGTAAAATATTGGGGCCTTCTTAAAAATTATGTATTTTTATATCCTGAAGCCAACTTTGGCTTGTAAAAGAAGCATTCTGCTAATATTAACCTCCGTCTTCAATGCTAAAATTATTATTGAGGTGGAAGTTAATTAAATGGTGCTTTGTCATTTTGCAGACTGAGTTGAACCAGGGGTGTAGAGTCTTGGACAAGAGCTTCTGAGAAACAGAGGAATTGTAATACTTAACCACTAGGGTGCAAATATAACCTATTGATGGCCACCTTCTGCAAATGCAAAAAGAGCAAAGGCAACTAGATGAATGGCTTAGCATTCCTTGTTTGTTAAAGACAATGGCGGAGTGGCTAGTTACGGCCTGACATTCACCTGAACGCTTCTGGTTAACCAATATCAGGAACTCATCCTGACTTCCGCTCAAAATTACATGGGCCAAACACCTGCAGTTCTCCTCAAGTGATAGCCACCAACCTCCATGTCAGAACATGTTTATGCACACAGTTAATGTGATCCACTCTCAGCCAGAGTGTGACAGGTTGGTGCGGTTTTGGAGGCCGTAGTGTTGACTGACATCTTGCGCGGGGCCCATATCCCTCCTCTGGGCCCAATCACAGTAAACATCCCTTCAGCCCTCTGAGCGACAGCTCTGTCGATGGCCGTTCTTAATGGCGGCTGGCCGAGACGGGAACGCCGCTGGGCTGGCTGAGCATCTGGACGGGCAATGAGATGAGCTAATGATTGAAGCCCTGTGACTCTGGCTGTCAGTTCACTAATGGCAGCAAACAAGGGTTTCGGGGTGAAGGGGGGTGATGGAGGGAGGCATGCAAGTTTTTTTTAAGAATTTGTTTCTGATTTCATCCCGTTTTCTCCCAATTTAGTAGCCAATTACACCCTCTCTTTTTCATGTAAATGCCCCCCTCGTATTGTGAGTTCCCTGCCAATTTATAGTCCTGTGACTCCCGCATGAAGTGACATGGGCAAGGCAATCGTCTCCTCCAAGACGGCACTCGCCAAAGTGGCCAATTTATACCCTCCATTTCTTTTGATTCGTCCTCCCCCATGAACTCGCCGCCCGTCTCTGCAAGGCAAGCTAATTCCCTGATAGTGGTGAGAAACCCGACAGAGACCCGATGGAGTCTCTTGCCCACCTAATTTCTGGAGACTCCATGGAGTGCTCGTCATTTCTGTGTGGGTTAACACAGGAGTGACTTGAGAGAGAATACGGGGGAAAAACATCACTTAATCATTGACTTCAGTAGCATTTATGAAATTCTTCCATGTAGAACAGAACTTATGGGGGGCATTTTAGAGAACTGGCCCCATATTCATAAAGCTTCTCAGTGTTGGTATGCTGATCCAGGATGAGTTTAGCATTTTAGCTCTTAATAGATAAGGCTAGGATATGAACAGGGGAAAGCCTAGACCAGCAGTCCTGCTCTGAGATGCTTTATGAATATGGGCCCAGATCATGCATTCAATCAGACCCTAACTTTGGCTCAATGTTTATCACAAGTGTTCAGTGTTTCCTGCAAACACAGTTTGGCGAGTTCAGCGATTTTGAACAAGCTCTATCACCTACAGTACATAATTTGTTTTGCACTTAGTGTCCATTTTAAAAGTGAATGATTGTTGCTATTAGGACTGATGCATTTTGTTTTAATCAGCGTGAAACAAATATAATGATAAATAAGTAACTAAACAAGCAACCAGACTCCTTAGACTACTACTTACATTTTGTTGGCGCACAATTGGCTAGTACATGATTGGCTAGCACATGATTGGCTAGCACATCATTGGTTGCAGCATCACAAATCAGAGTGCTATCAGTCAAATCTAAACACAAGTCATATTGTTAAAAATGCTAGGACTGTAATATATACAGGTTATCTCACGGTCACTGCCAAATCACAGTAAAATATAAGATTACATCTTCTTCCTCAGTAACCCCAGTCTGTTTGAGGAGATTTCTCAGATAGGTTACCAGGTGTTCCAGTTCAGGCCTGTTTGGTTTGGTTCTGCTCCTGCAGGAGAGAATGGGACACCCGCCAGAACTTGATTTTTATCTCTTTGATTACAGTGTGGAGCTGTTTAAATTTACTCTTGTTCTGTCGCGGTGGAAATGAACTATATCCGTTGGCTTAGAATCTGGCCACATTACCTTTCTTTTTTTTTTTGAAGACAGAGACTTGGCACCTGATCATTTTTTCCCTGTGTGCACAGGGGGGCGGATCAAGGAGCCCTGATCCTGGAAGACCTTAATCAATCATTTCATTTGAGTTAAAAATGTACACGTTCATTCAGTCCTGCGGCAGAGAAAATCCCCTGCTGAACAGCCTTAAAGCTGACAATCATGGCGGCAATGAGACGTAAAGGTTGGCTAAAGATGTAATAATTGTGTCACAAAGGACACTCCTTCCTAATTATTCAAATCAAACGATGGAATAAGTACAATGCCTTTTATAATCGACTTTGACAAAAAAAAAAAAAAAAAATACTTTTTCCTTATGCTATAAAACTGCTGCATTCTTAATGCGCCGTAAGAATAGAAAATAGTAATGATAAGTGTAACACAGGGAATCAGAATCCTTGTGACACAGCCACTTGTTAATCATCCAAAAGTAATCTGACTTTGCACACGCAACGAGAACACATAAAACCTACACCATGTTAAAGTCTTCCTGCGCATTGTTCGTGAACTACATTCTAAAGCCCACTAAATGTATATGTGGTTACACACTATTTTCCTTCACAACAAGACAGTTTGAATAAAGTGAAGGCTCATTTGATGTGGAATCTAAAATGGCTTTGTATGAGCATGCCATTGTCCTCTTCCCTCTATGGCTGTGTTATAATTTACAGAAAGAGGAGAAAGCTTGCTTTTTATTGTATTCCCTTCATACATGCAATAATGTATGTGTTTTTAATTACAGTTTGAAAGGAAAATGTGTATATACTTTTTCGACAAATTAAACATGAAGTACCTTGTATTTCACGGAGCCAGATGTGTGCAACTCAAACTGGAGGTTTTCGCCATGTGCCGTTAGGTGCTCCGTACTCTGCCTGTAAAAATTGAAACGACTTGGGCCAATTGTTATGACCTTAGCATGATTCTAAACTTGAGTTCTGACCGCCAGACCGCTTGAGCTTACTGGAACGCCTGTCTCTAATAGGAAAAGGCTGTTCTAATAGAATTCAGTGGTCTAGCGGTCTAAACTGGAGGTTTAAACCCTCCAATAAGTCCACTGAAATTGGCCCCCTTGGGGTCTTTATCTGAACAAGCGGCCTGTCAAAGTGCCATGCTGAAACAGAGCTGAGAGACGTGACAATTCTCGTGCGACAGAATAGAAAATATGCTCATTGCCTGTTGCCCTCTTTCCTATTGTGAGATAGGCAGTTTAAAGGGAACTCAAACAAAGTTGAACTTATTCATCCTTGTACTGGTAAAAAAAAAAGTAATACCTCCAAAAGGGAACAACCCCTCTCCCTTTGACTGTCAGGACTGTGGTAGGTGTGGAACCAAGTGCAGGTGAGAGAGAGACCCAGAATGCGGAAATGCATTTCAGATTTTATTTATCTTTAAATGCTGGCAGGAAACGAAAGCAAAAACCATGTCTGCGAAGACACGTAAAGTTACTAACAAAACAAACCAAAATAACAAGCGAACAGGAACAAACAAAAACTAGCTAATAAGAAAATCCAAAACGTATTCCAAAACTCGGAAATAACCTGAACACTGGAACTCTAAGAAATAAACAAGAACATGAACAAACAATTTCAAGGAGGCAATAACACTAAGTAACAGTGGGTACGTCTAAGCAAAGCAAGATAATGTCCAAGCAACAAACAAAGAAAGTCAGCCGGTTAAATGTCCTCCCGGTTAATTATTCCCAGCTGTCAGTAATGACCTTGATTGTCTTTTCGCATTTTTGGCATGCCTCTCACTTCTCCTGATTGGGGCTTGGGGGAAATGCCTGTTTGCTGGTCGAGTCATGACATTGACATCAGATCATAATCGTAATTCTCTCTTTCTCTTAGGAAAGAAAGGGAGACTTCTTTGACTTTGTCCATACCATCAACCACCCCATCCTGCACACGTATTATAAAGCAGCCAGAGAAGTCACATGCACACTGGGTCTCTCTCAATATTTCAATTTATTTCAATCAATCTTTTCAATTGAGCAACAATTCTAAACAACGATATTAGGGTTGGGCTTAGTGGACATTGACTAACTGGAGCTGATCAGTCCTGTCTATGTAAGTAATCTGTATCTAAATAGGAGGGTGTGGAAAAACAGGGAATGAACACCAGAGTGATGCAGATCCAGCAAAGTATGTGTGAAATAAATACCTTATAAAGATTTTAAAAAATAAGAAAATTATTCCCCACAGTTGACCCTACATCCTCTCTTATTGCACACATTAAAAGATCATCTCTGATAACTCAGTAAAGCTGGGTGCTGCCTGAGCAGATTATTTATTTTTATTTTGGATAGAAGATAGGATCTTATTATTTTTTATTAATGTGCAGTATATTAGTGTGACTTATTCAGTTCAAGTGTGTTTCAATCTGTATTTGTGTAAAATATTTTAGTGAACAGTTTTGCTTCATCACACTGGAGGCATCATTTTTAATTTTGGCTGGGTGTGGATGTTGGCATGAACACATGCGGGATGTCTGTGGGATTTTAGCTTGTGAGTTCCTCTTAGAAGTTATCAATCTAAATGAAATGCACTTTGTCCTTCAGTTTAAGTAAAGAATTTAGGTTACAAACAAAAAAAAAGACATAAAGCCCTGGTTCAAATTAACTTTGAAGTGTTCGATAAAAATTTAAAAAAGCACAGCCCTTCACTTAAATATGATACATAAAGTTAAGGGGCGAAGCAAAACTGTGGTGAACTTTTATATGGACTTTTAGATTAAGAACATCATGTGGCTGACACCCTCAAAAATCTAAGAGAGTGAGAGAAAGAAGTTAAGGAAATGAAATAATATCCATTGACAGGTTCATGCACTATCCATCTAATATGGTTGCTGTTTCGTTTTGATTTCATCTGAATGTTGAGCTGAATTTCTGTTATTTATGCTTTCAAATAATTATTATAATCAATTGTTCCGCAATATAACCTCGTATTCACAGCAGTTTTATAATTAGGTATACGTGGGCCAACTAGAATTCCCACGGAGCAGCATATTCATAAATATGTGCATATTAAGAATTCTTTCTCTTCTCCAGCGAGGGTGTGTATTGCTCAGTTAAATTCACAGCAGATGAGACAGTTATTAATATAAGATGGAGCGGTGCTAGCCCCGAGTACATGTGAACGAGCGCAGGGCTGTTGTGGCGCTTCTCTTAGTAATTATGGGTAAAGTATAAAATCGAGTAATTTAATGTCTCACTTTTGCGTGGCTTGTGATTGGGAGCCAGCGCATTCCGAAATGTGTTCCGAATGTGTGGGAACTCGAGCTTGAGGAATTGCGCGTCGACCAGATGCATATTCTGCATACGCTGTATAGTTGTAGTTGCAGTTGAAGAGCTACGAAGAAAGAATAAGTTATTGCTGGACTACGAAGAGAGAGGATGACTCTACCTTTGTTGATGACATATCAATTTCAAAAAGCCAGCCCCACCAGACGACCGTAGAGGCGGAACAATTCCCGACGATGATTTCACGGCGCAGTAACACTAAAACAAACCGCTAGAAAACGTGTTTCTTCTTCCAGATGGCTGAGCGGCGCAGCTGAGTAATTACAACTTGACAATTCCATCATGAATCCATTACTTTACTCTCTTCAGTTCTGCCCACATTGCGGTTTGTTTTATGAAGTTCACTCAGTTCAATGGAAGGGTCCCATATTTGCACTATATATATATATAGTGCAAATATGGGACCCTTCCATTGAACTGAGTATATATATATAATTGTTATTAATATCACCTGTTGTTATAGAAATGCATATATTTTGTTTATTTGTTTTTGGGGGGTTTTTAGGGGGGGACTCATGGCATCTTTGTATGAAGAAAAAATGCACTGAGCACACACTACATGGTTTGTGCACACAGGGTGTGCATACTGTGAGAAAACAATGAACGTCACAAAATGTTGGAACCGTTGTTCCGTCGTATTTATGACTCCAGACCCACATAAACCGATGTCAACCTGGCGTAAGCTATGAAGTTCCTGCTGATGGTCATCCCAGATGTTCTCCCTTGAATTTAATTTAATCCAACACCTTTTTCAGGATACTGCCCGGCAATAAATCAAGGGAGAAATGCTGGCTATGAAAGGCTACGCGTCTGGCTGCGCAGGTCATGTGCTGAACACGTGACCTCAGTGTGAATATCCCAAGTGTGTGTGTGTGTGTGTGTGTGTGTGTGTGTGTGTGTGTGTGTTTTGGTAGGCTTGAAATGATTCACTGTTAAGTTCAAGCCCCTGGAGTTACAAGCTCTTCTAGAGAAGGGTAAAGAAGGAGAAGGTCCCTCTTCCTTAGTTCTAGTCTTTGGAACTAGGGGGCTAATCCTGTTCCACCAATTATAATGACAGGTCAAAATTAATTCATGAATTCATTTTTGGATTCATTTGTCATTCATTTATTATATTTAAAAAAAATGATGAAACATTAAGGGGTATAACTGGTGTGATTTAAAGTTGTGCACATTTGTATATTTCGTACTAGTTGTGTAGATCCCAACCAAATAATTAACATTTAATTGCACAATATTACCTCTGCATCCAGGTATTGTTGTGTTGTGTCTCAAATGTGTTGTTGTTGTCATAAGTGTGAATGCAGAGGGGGGAGCTATATTTTGTTCCCTGACCAATGGATACGTGAATGCTTATATTGTATTTCTGTCTGAGAGTAATATGAACAAAATACACCTCAAAGGTAACCCAAATTGAAAGCAAAGCATATCCGTGGTCTGGACATTGCAATGACTACAATACAAGATTGAACAAAATTATTCTTGCCAATGTAAAATTGATTGTTGGAATAGTCTGAACTGCTGAATCTGTGTTGTGACATGGAAATTGTAGCCGTGTTTATTTAATCCAGGTACAATACTTGGACAATGATCAACTATTTTGCTTTTTGAAAGAGAGCAGCTCATAACATTTTAAATCATTGTTGACGTTTAACCACTCCAAATGTGGTTACATGTTGACGGAATATGGCTGTGTTGTGGCTAAAACGCACATACTTTTACACACGCGCATACTTTTGATCATTTATGAATAATTGAATTTATGATTCATATTTACTATGTTTGGTTTTGTCAATGTGACATGTGTCATTCCCTGAAACCTTTTAGATCCATAACAGGTGGAATGAGTGAGATATGCTGTTCATAGCACTTAGTGACATTTTTCAGTATTACCCATATGTGCGAGCTGACACATTTCTCCACCGAATCCCCGGGCCTCCCCACAGAGTCTATCTGAGGTTGAAACATTTCGGATTCCACATAAGTCAGTGAGTGTTTCACGTTAGTAGGTTTAATTTTCCTGGTGGCTCCTTGGAAGTGCCGGAACATTAGCCACCAGTGTTGAGACAGGGCCTGAAAAAGTGAGAGGTTCCTTTTTTATATATACTGTAAGTGCACGTATGTGACCATTTATTTGCCAGACGAATGTTGTGAAAAGGGTGTGCCCTTTGTAAATTCCATTAATCCTTTCTGTCATCACGACTTGTAGGCCTGTTCACAGAACAGATCTTCTATTCTGTCTCACTCAGTCTGTTGCAGATTTTATAAAACAATGTGAATTTAGTAAATTATGTATTTTTCAATCCTGAGATGAAAGCATGGGGATTTAAAGTTCAGAGACGTTAATGCGTTATACGACTGCTGGGAAAAATGGACATCTTCCTGAGGCTCATGGAATGGGGGAACCAAACCCCAGAAAACATAAAATAAAGTCATATATTAGAGAAATGAGATGAAACCATTCAGATGTTTTACCAAACCTGGGTTCTTAAGGTTTTTATGATCATTTAGACATTTGCTGGTAGTTTCGCGGGCCCTTTGAAAATAAGCTACTGAAGCAGACATTTATTGGACGTTTCACATCTGCGGTGTCTCCTACTCTCTCCTGTGGGAGCCGTTAGTCACCTTTTCACATTAGAGACCTCAAAATGAACATGTCCATAGACCTGCCACCAGAACTTCACAAGGGTCGAGGAACAGCTGGGAAATAATATCAGATGCATGCCAGCTAATTTGGTCTTGAATGGCCTACCCCCCCACTCATTTTGGTATTTTCTTTTTTTTCTTACATTTCTGTGAGGTACCCATGGAAATGCATGCACTCACTGCTTGTGTTTTGGGTTAGATTCAGCTCCCTATCTTAATTTCTATTTTAGACAGCCACAAAATGATACAAATGGTTTTTTTAAATGTGCTTAAGCAATGGGAAAAAAAACTATCTCATGATGTGATAGGATATCACTTAAACTCACTGTGATTTAAAGTGGCACTGTGTTATAAAACACCCAAAAGGGTTTATTACAACACACCAATAACAGTCAAATAACAGTCCAATCGGAGCCAAACAAACACTGTTCTAACACCCTTAGAATCTGACAATGTGCCAAGCTGGTGAATGCTGACATTAGAAGACGTATCCTATGCTTCAGTGTCTACTTGCATGAGAATCAAGATAGCAGTGTACCTTTGAGATTATGTGAGGGATCCAGGTGAAATGATGAAGTCTGATTTTGGTCATTTTTCACATCTGATGACTTAACCAAATGTGAAGTAAATCTAACTTTATCAATTTAGTTACCAGCCCTGATTTATACAGTTCCCCAGCTCTCAAAATCAAAGTGGTCATTGCAAATTAGCACGCACATTAGTAAAATCATTTTTGGAAAATTGTTGGACATGCTAAACTTTGATTATAATAGGCATATTTGTTACGACTGAAGTGCACCCGGACCGTTATAAATGCAACCAGTATGACTGCATAAATGAATAATTGCCTACTGCTGCTTTAAATCATATGCCGGAAAATCATATCATGTGCAATCTCCACACGCAATATGTATTGCATATACATTTACTTTGTGTAACAGGGGCTTTAGATTATAGATACAAGGATGATAAGATTCGTTAACCTCCTTTTAGGCCCATCTGTTCTTCAGGACAAAGTTGGAGGAGATGAGTGGTCCCATATCCATCCTGGCCAGATGCAAAAGCATGTAAAATGAGCAGCTGGAGCAAAGTTCTGCTTTCACAGATAACAGCAGATAGGGATACAGGTCTCAGCTCTCCTCTTTAGAAACACCAAATCATTTCACATTTGATTCAGCATGCTTTGAGGCCTTCCTGAAATCTAGCCCTATCTAGCACTGTCAAATATAGATTTAAAGATTTCTAGTTTATTGTCCTCCAAAGAAGGATATGTCTCTACAGCTCAGCATATTCTTTACAGAGAAATACAAAGGGAACACTTTGCATTTGCATTACAGCAAAATATCATTTTAAGATAAAGTAAAGCGGAGAGAGTTTGTTGAGAGTTTGGATAACCATAGGAACAATTGTAGATTGCAGTCAAATAATTCAAATCTCTTCCAACCAAACAACTAGTGCACAATCTGCTCCATTGATTAAGTTGACTCTTACTTGTTTTATGGAATTTTTAAACAGTGTTGTTGCATTATTGCATTGTTTTGCACTGTGACAGGCGCATACGATTTTCACTTCCTCACTGCACCTTACAACAGTGGATCATGTGCATGTGTACAAGTGTGCAAGTGTACTTTGTGTACTCTATGTTTGTCTATATGTAAATATGTTTTTTTTTTTTTTTAAGATGTGTGTTTATATATAGTTATAATAGACACTGTAAATGCTGCTTTTTTATTCAGTTTGTAATTGTGAGCAAGAATATAATCAAGTCAAAAGTCAAGTCATGTGCTGAAATCTGATGTGTGATGAGTCACTGACCCTCTTCATAGTCTCAGCCTGTTTGCAGTCATACCCTATAATTTTAAATTAAAAGCTCATTTTGGACCTGTGTGAGACAACACTTCAGATGATGAATAACTGCCCCCCCCCTCCCCTCCCCTCCAAGTTGTTTCTAAGTTGATGGGTTTGCTGAGGAGCATAAAAGGCCTCATATAAGTCATGGGTGGAGAATGGTCTGGGTTTCTGTGGGTCAGATGAAGGTCAGAAGAAGGTTGCCAGGATTTCAGAAAGCCCTCATATTGCACTTATGGGACCAGACCTAGTATAATGTAACCTCTCATGTTTACTGTGGGAGTCGTAAATGTCAAAAGAGGAGATTTTACTGAATGTGGACTGCCAAGTCAGTCCAACAAAAAAAGAAAATGACATTTATAGCCCGTTCAAAAATTATTGTTTGAAATTTGAAAGTTAAAGAATGAATTGTGGGTCATGTATTAAAAAGTGAATAGTCCATGGATTCCATGAGTCAATGATTTCTAATATACCACCATTACAATTACTATCATTTTAAATGAAGCCATGAATTATAACCAGCCTCCTCCAAATTATTATTCTGCATACTAAGTCCATGTCCATATATAGGGAATATGATAGCAGAATATCATAAAATAGATGTAATATAATCAAATAAATAGAATGTTACCTTTCTAAAACTCAAGAAAATGCAAGAAAAGCATGTTCTTCAGACATGATTTAAAAATACATTCCTGCAGCCACTAATCAGGGATATTAGGGAAAATGATGTGCTAATACTTCACAGATTTTATGAACCGAAGCATATTTAGTTATCTGTAATATTATATTTTGTTTTTCTTTGTAGTTGAGTTCAGTTATGTCTGTCCCAGACCTGGCTCAAGTACCTATTTTTTAAATAAATTAAAAAATCTGGTCAAATTTTAGGATACTCCTGCAGGTCCCTGAGAATTTTCAACAACAAAAAATTCACTTACTCAAACAAATAGTAGAAAATAAATGTTATCAATATTGATGAGAAACAGGTTTTCTTTTAAAAGGTTTCTGTAAATCTTCAGGAATTTTACTGGTCTCTAAAGGGTTTCAAATAATTATTGTGGTCGAATCCTTCTTAGAAAATCTGTTAAGAGCATTATTTTTCCATAAACTGTGAAGAATAAAGGGTTTGTCACACTTCCAAAACCCGAATATAAAATGTGTGAAATATTCTTCATTTACACACTGCGCTCCAATTTAAAATTCTTTCCCTTTGTCATAATCCTGTAGGGATTTCTTGGCCTCCTCCTCCATATCCTTTAGCCTTGGATATGAAACATCCCTCTGGCCTCTTTGACAGTCTTGGCTTCTGCTTTTCCTCCAATGAACAAGAAGCAATTTTTCATCACTCCATCCTATGGGAAGGTGCAATCACCTTTTTCTCACAACAATATTTGTGTAATATCCATATAACAGACAAACTTGTACAAACCAGTGGTTTTATCAATCCAGGAGTCAAACATGATGTATGAGAGCATATACCTGAAAGGTAATACTTTGCAATGAAAAGCAGCAGTCATTTAAATCTCTCTGCTCAATGCTGAACGGTGAACCAGTGAAGACTCTCTTATGAGAGCCTTCATTAGTTCACTCTGGACCAAGCAATTAAATAAATGCCGCAGGACAGTGATGGGGACACTGTGCTGTAGGATGTGGAAACCTTTAGAATATAATGTTGTTCAGATAAGACATCAAATCACAAATGACTCATCATTTTCATTAAAGATCACAGAGAGTATGTATCAGGTTATCCAATCTGGCTCTCTAGTCATTCCCAAGTTTGGCCAAATAAATCCCTCCTCTGTCAACATCAGCTGATGTGTGGTAAATGTTCCGGCATAAAATGGCTGCTCATATGGGTGCTAAACGTTGGTGGTGCTTGAAGTGTGCCTTCAATCCACATTGCCTGTTCCCCATGGTGGTTAATCTGCTATGACATGGGCAGCCATCTCATGGGAGTCATTGTATTCAATTATTACTCTGCATGGTAGAATTTCATCCATGGAATACGAAACCATTTTAGGAGACCAGGTGCACCCTATAGTGCAAACATTGTTTCCTCAGGATTCCTCAAGATGACCATACACACTGCTAAATTGATTCAAGAGTGGTTTCATGAACACCAAGATGAAGTCAAGCTCCTTCCATGGCCTCCCCAATCACCAGATCTAAACATCATAGAACCTTTATGGGAAGTTCTGAAACGTACTGCAGAGTAGATTTCCACTGCCTTCATCTCTCAAAAAACTGGAGGTTTTCCTTCTTGAAGAATGGTCCAGTATCCCACTAGAAACAGTTCAAACCTTTTATGACAGCAGTCCAAAGACTGAAGCTGTTCTGAAGGAAAAAGCCAGCCCAACTCCATCCATCCATCCATTATCTAAGCCGCTTATTCCTGGTCAGGGTCGCGGGGGGGCTGGAGCCTATCCCAGCATGCGTTCGGGCGAGAGGCAGGAATACACCCTGGACAGGTCGCCAATCCATCGCAGGGCACACACACCATTCACTCACACACTCATACCTACGGGCAATTTAGACTCTCCAATTAGCCTAACGTGCATGTCTTTGGACTGTGGGAGGAAACCGGAGTACCCGGAGGAAACCCATGCGGACACGGGGAGAACATGCAAACTCCGCACAGAAAGGCCCCGGCCTGGATTCGAACCCGAGACCTTCTTGCTGTGAGGCGACAGCGCTATCCACTGCACCACCATGCCGCCCCAGCCCAACTCCTTATTAGTTAATAAATATTCATACATTATTAGCCCCTTGTATATGTTAGTAGCATATTTTTACATTTACATTTTAAGCATTTAGCAGACGCTCTTATCCAGAGCGACTTACAAGATGTGCATCAATACATGGTAGGAGCAATCACAGTTAGCGCACGAGATCAGTGCAGGAATACAGCAATAGACATCATTGCAGGCATCTGCGTACCATACCTGTAACACCGGGAAGGAAAAGGTATTTTACAATGTTTACAAAATGTACATTTTTATTTTTTTTTATTTTTAAAGAGTATAGTGTTGAACAAGTAGACAGTGGTGAAGACAATTTAGCTAGATGGACAGAGATCAGGGGTAGTGGAGTCTGAAGAGGTGGGTTTTGAGTCTCTTGCGGAAGATTGGAAGTGATTCCGCAGTCCTGACCAATTGCGGGAGGTCGTTCCACCAACGAGGACCAGGACAGAGAAGAGGCGAGACCGCGAGGGAGCGCTGCCAGGCGCCCGGAGGGATGGGGCAGTCAGTCTGCCAGCGGAGGCGGAGCGGAGAGGTCTGGACGGGGTGTAGGGCGTGATGAGTGACTGGAGGTATGGGGAGCAGTACCTCTGGCCGCTTGAAAAGCAAGCACCAGTGACTTGAATCTGATGCGTGCTGCGATGGGGAGCCAGTGCAGAGAGGAGAGTAGAGGGGTGACGTGGGTGAACTTCGGCTGGTTGAACACCAGGCGAGCGGCAGCGTTCTGGACTAGTTGCAGTGGCTTGATGGCACAGGCCGGAAGGCCTGCCAGCAAGGAGTTGCAGTAGTCCAGACGTGAGATCACCAGGGCCTGGACCAGGAGTTGAGTGGCCTCTTGGGTGAGGAACGGTCGGATCCTCCGGATGTTGTGGAGGAGAAACGGCAGGTCCAGTGATCGCTGCAATATGGCTCGAGAAGCACAGCTGGTTGTCCAGGGTTACCCCAAGACTCCTGGCAGACTGGGACGGAGACACTATGGAGCCTTCCACGGTGATTGACGCATCAATCATCGGGGAGCCCTTCGCTGGGAGGAAGAGCAGCTCTGTCTTCCCCAGGTTCAGCTTCAGGTGGTGGGTGGACATCCATGCGGAGATGTCAGCCAGGCATGCAGAGATCCGTGCCGGGACCCGGGTATCAGATGGAGGGAAGGAGAGAAACAGTTGAGTGTCATCAGCATAACAGTGATAGGAAAAACCATGAGCAGAAATAACAGAACCAAGTGACTTGGTGTACAGAGAAAATAGGACAGGGCCTAGCACCGAGCCCTGCGGGACACCGGTAGAGAGGGTGCGGGGGAGGAGAGGATCCTCTCCAGGCCACCTGGTAGGACCGGTCAGCCAGGTAGGACTCAAACCATGTCAACACAGATCCAGAGATTCCCATCTCGACGAGAGATGAGAGCAGGATCCGGTGGTCCACGGTGTCGAATGCCGCCGACAGGTCGAGGAGAAGGAGGACGGAGCTAAGGGATCGGGACTTAGCGACGTGAAGAGCCTCTGTGACCGCAAGGAGAGCAGTCTCTGTGGAGTGGCCTGCTCTGAACCCAGATTGGTTAGGATCAAGCAGGTCGTTCTGTGAGAGATGAGCAGACAGTTGATTATAGACAGCCCGCTCTAACGTTTTGGAGAGGAATGGGAGGAGAGAGACAGGTCGGTAGTTAGAGATGACAGCAGGATTCAGAGAGGGTTTTTTTGAGGAGGGGGACAACCTGAGCGCATTTGAGGAGGAGGGGACAGAGCCAGAGGAAAGAGAGGAGTTAATGACATTAGAGACAAAGGGGAGGATGTCCATAGCAATGGACTGGAAGAGGGGGGAAGGAATGGGATCAAGAGGGCAGGTGGTGGGACGGTGGGAGAGAACAAGTTGAAGGATGTCAGAGTCAGGGAGGGGTGAGAAGGAGGACAGAGGAGTGGGAGGTTTAGGTAGCGGGATGGGAGAGGGAGAGGTTGGGGGGAAGGAGTTGCGAATGACCTCAACCTTCTCGTGAAAGAAGGATGAGAAGTCATCGGCGGTTATAGAGGAGGGGGGTGGGGGGGAGGAGGGGGTGAGGAGAGAGGAAAATGTAGCATAGAGTTTACGTGGGTTGGAAACAGAGGATTGTATCTTAGAAAGGAAGAATGCAGACTTAGCAGAGGAGAGGTTAGCGGAGAAGGAAGCCAGGAGTGTGTGGAAGTCAGACAGAGCTGCAGGGGATTTGGATTTTCTCCATTTCCTTTCTGCCGCACGCAGCTTCAGTCGGTTAGCCGAATGGAATCGGTTAGCCAGGGGCGGGGCGGAGACGAGCGGGTTTAGCGGATAGAGGACAGAGTAAGTCAAAGGAGGAGGAGAGAGAGGAAAGTAGGGTGGATGATGCTACTTCAGCAGGTAGCTGAGAGAAGGCATCAGTAGGGGGAAGGAAGATAGGACAGTAGCTGACAGGGCAGCGGGTGAGAGAGTGCGGAGGTTGCGACGGACAAGGACAGTGGGAGCAGGTGAAGATGGTTTAGGGACAGAGGGAGGGGGAGGGAGAAAGACAGAAAGGAATGGTCAGACACATGTAGGCGATACCGTAATGTTGGGTGAGGCACAGTTCCTGGTGAAGACCAGGTCCAGTTGGTTACCGGCCTTGTGGGTGGATGGGGATTCAGCCATGGTGAAGTCAAAGGACTGAAGCAGGGGGAGGAATGCAGAGGCCTGGGAGGACTCTAGCTGCAGGTTGAAGTCCCGAGGAGTAAGACGGAGTGCCATCCTCAGGAAGGCACTGAGTAGGGCATCCATCTCATCTAGGAAACTCCCCAGTGGACCTGGAGGGGTAAAGAACAATGATGTGCAGTTTACATGGAACAGTGACAGTGACAGCATGAAATTCAAAGGAGGGGAGAAGTGAGGAAGAGGAACAATACCAAATCTCCACAGGGGGAGATCAGTATACCTGTCCCTCCACCTCTACCTGAGGGTCGTGGAGTGTGGGAGAAGGTGTAGGCGGCAGAGAGAGCAGCAGGGGTGGCCGTGTTTTGCGGAGTGATCCAGGTCTCCGTAAGCGCCAGGAACTGCAGGGAGAGTAGTGAGGCCTGGGCCGAGATGAAATCGGCCTTCTGGACAGCGGACTGGCAGTTCCATAGTCCGCCAGCTACCACCACGTCAACACCGGGAGATCTAGGAGGGTGGATGAGGTTGGACAGATTACGGGTGTGGGTAGAATCTCTCCATCTAGGCAATCTAGAAGAGGAGACATGGACTGGAATAGGGAGGAAGCATGTAGTGTTAGATGCAGAGGTAGTACAATAGGGAGATACAAAACTATGATACTCACCGTGCGGCGAGCACTCCCTAGCTGGCCCCCCTCGGTGGACTCCTGCAGGTAGACTCCTTTGTCTTTGTGTCTTTGACTCCCAGGTAGACTCCTTTGTCTTTGTAGAGTCTTTGTACTCCTGCAGGTAGACTCCTTTGTCTTTGTCCGCTGAGTCTTCGTTCGGTGAGGCTAGGAAGGTGAGGCTGCCGCGAAAAGCTGCCGCTATCCACAACTATGATTGCTTATATGTGGCGAATGCCCCCTGACAACAATAGAGACTAATTACCAATTCCTTACATTAATCAACTGCAAACACGGGTGCTAAGCCTGGTAATCAAAACTGGTTGAAACGCTAAGTATCAATCAAACTTTGAACTAAATCTTCTAAGCAGCGACTGAAGCTAGTAATCAACCAATAAACCGTGGAACAAAAGCAACAAGCTGCTAATTAGACTAACAAAGTAACGAGACCTGCCCCTTCAACGGGTGCAAACAGGCAGGGAACGCAGAACTACACACGAAGTCTAACGCGGGGTAACCAACACGGACTGGAACGCAACAAGATACTCTTACCGTGGTCAGATGCACACTGATAAGATTCAGCCGATAACACGCTTAAATCCTCCCTGACAACAATACAGACTAATTACCAATTCCTTACATTAATCAACTGCAAACACGGGTGCTAAGCCTGGTAATCAAAACTGGTTGAAACGCTAAGTATCAATCAAACTTTGAACTAAATCTTCTAAGCAGCGACTGAAGCTAGTAATCAACCAATAAACCGTGGAACAAAAGCAACAAGTCTATCACCTGTCTTTAAGCCATTTATATTTATTCTTTCATGGCCCAGACATCATATACAGTATTTGCATGCGCCTCCAGCACAGATATGTACAGAAATCCTCCCTTGTAAGAATACCCTTCTCAGTCAAAGGGTGAAATTGAGAAATTTCTGCACTTCAAATGGTAGCTTATCAGTATTCCTGTAATGCACAATTCCCCATAAATAAAACTGAGTGAGTCACAACTGTTCCACTCATCATGGACCTATGAAGGTGACCCAAGGAATTCACAATACAAGTCAGTCATACTCCACATCCAATTATGGTCTATTACTGTTGTACAAAATGAATCATTCAGTCGTTTAGTGAGAGACTGACAATCCCCTAAAACTGAGCACTCACAGAATAACTCAACCAACCACTTAACTTTAAGAGCAAAGATTAACACTATGAAATCATTTTCCAGCACTTGCTTTGATAAGCAAATTTTGCATCGAACTTGATCATACATTTAATGGGGGGAAAATGTAATTTGGCTTTTAATCCAGATCCCCTTTTGCCATTTTTTAGGATGTGAATAACATTAATATGTAAAGATTCTAAAAAGCTAATGTTTTTGCTTTTTCAAATTCTCCTAAAAAATACTTTGTTCATTTGTTTGTTTGTTTTTATCTAACTGGGTCAGTGCAGTAAGATTAATCATACTGTGTTTTGGCTGTTTGGATTCACCATATCAATTCACCAAAGCTAGGAGGGCCCCATTGACTTTGAGAATAGGTGCATCCTTACTTTGCGCATGACTCACCATCAAAATGCCATGTGTTGCGCACCTGTGTCTCATGGAGGACACATTCTCCAGATGGAGTTGAATTGACTGATTGCTGATTGATGCCCACATGTGAACACCTGCTTGCCTGATTGCCGCAGGGCATAAAATCCGGACTACACCAGCTCCTTGAGGTCAGTTCCTTTGTTCTGGCTCCTGTTTGTAGACTGTAATTGCGTGCCTCGTGTGTAGGTTGCAGTTGGATGTGCAGTGTTTTCTTTGTTTTGCCACCTTATTAGGTAAGTGTAGGTCAGGGCAGGGAATCAGCTTCCTGGAAGACCCACTACTTTTACTTTTGCTCCAGTAGAGAGGGATAGAAGACCTTAGCATTAGGATAGGCGTAGCATAGTAGTGTCGCTGTTCCATCTAACCACATGTTCGTCTCTGTTACATTTTGTTTTGTGATTATTGCTTATCTGTTTAGTGTGTGTATGTTGTAATAAAGGGCGGCACGGAGGTGCAGTGGATAGCACTGTTGCTGACAGCAAGAAGGTCCCGGGTTCGAATCCCGGCCAGGACCTTTCTGTGGAGTTTGCATGCTCTCTCCCCGTGTCCGCGTGGGTTTCCTCCGGGTGCTCCGGGTTCCTCCCACAGTCCAAAGACATGCACGTTAGGCTAATTGGAGAGTCTAAATTGCCTGTAGGTATGAGTGTGTGAGTGAATGGTGTATGTGCCCTGCAAAGGATTGGCGACCTGTCCAGGATGTATTCCTGCCTCTCGTCCAATGTATGCTGGGATAGGCTCCAGCCCCCCCGCAACCCTGACCAGGAATAAGTGGTTTAGATAATGGATGGATGGATTTAATAAACTTGGTTACACTACATGTGGATTGGTTGCCTGGTAGGTTTTAATGTGTCCGGTGTTGTTCCCCGGTTATTGGAACACGGGCGCATTTTGGGACGTAGCACATGGCTCCAGTGATCTGTGGAAAGTACTTCCCCCAGTGATGGCGCTGTTCTCAGCAAGGTGTCAACACGAACAGGGTTTACCAGGAATTCATGTTTTTTTATCAGGACAAAATGATCTCTCATTGTGCCCAGGGACAAATATTTCAGTTTACTAGGAATCTTGCATAAGCTCACAAGCGCCAAAATAAATGATTTTCTAGCACAATTTAAGGCAGTTTGCCTGCGATGAAATGATCAGAAGCATGTGTGGAGTACTTCACAAATGCATAAAACCTTTGGATATGAATTGGAGCAATGCAAAGGGTTATGGAATGGAGACCCTGAGTAATCCTGTTTAAGGGAGGAAGGAAAAACGCCCTTACTACTTTAAGATTATGCAACAGTGAAAATCTTAGAGCCGACTCGGTTTTTGATAGCTGATAAACCTTTCACTTTCACACCAATATAAGCAAAAGTTTTATAACTACTTATAATATTTGTTACCTGTGTTCTACTTTCCACGTGTTTTTTGGAAAGTAGAACAGAATGTCATTGGGGTAATGTCCCTTTCATTCTATGGAAATGTGCAATGTCAGTCTATACTTTCAATGGAAAACTGCAGTGTAGTATATTCAGCTTGTTGCTTGGCAAATGAAGACCATTTGATCAATACTAATTTACTTAAACAATGGGAAATATAGATAAGGAGTAGGATAGATCAATACGTTCTTTGCTGGCATGCATGCCATTGTCTTTGAAGCTCAGAGGCAATGGACAAATGAGTGTTCAACTGCTCTAATTTCACTGAGACATTATGGTTTCATTTTCATATTATTTACAAACCATTGGTTGATTACATTAACTTGCTTAAATGAAATATTCAGTGTGACAGGATGTATTCTGTGCCCTTTATAAACCCAATAAATATAGTATTTGTCTTTAGGGATGATTTGGCTAATATTTTAAATAAATAAGGATTTTGAAACAAAAAAATGTAGCGTGATAACTCGAATAAAGTTTGTTTTCCCCTCATCCCCTTGCCACCAATATGTGTGTTTTGGATTCCCCAATAAGTGATACCAAGTTTTATTAAATACAGAAATTAAATAGTTTGTTTTCATTATCATGTCCCTATCTGCAAGTGGTTTAAGTGTGAGCAAGAACTCAAACCCACAAATGTTCCAACTAGACAGCATGACTCCCTTTGAAAAAAGAAAATTATCTCACTGAAGGAAGTTCCAGGCCCATCACACAGAGGACTAATCAAGCTGGTCTCTGCTCTGTCCTCCAGAGTGTGATGTCACCAGCTGTGGTAGACTCATACAACAATACACTGGCCTCTTCTTCATAAGGTCTATATGCCATATGTGGTGTGTATTTATCAATAATAGCCGGTTAAAAAGGCAATGACACTGAACTGACAATATACTGACAACTGACTCATTGTATGTCATTTTAGGTCAGTAGAACATGGCCTGTAGGAATTTCCTGTAGGAGTATAATCATCTGTAATGATACCCAATATGTTGAGACAGGAATTCAAAGGATGGATCATTGCATTTGTTAATTATTACAATATACCATATAAACCAGGATTAATTATTTATTCATTTAAATATTGCCATGCACATGAAATTCATTAAATATTTAAGCATGGTGTTTAACAGTACGGTGACTTTATTAACAACTACCGGCTTAATTTGGATAATAAAAAAAAAGACAGGACTGGTAAGTAGAACAGGTATTCCCTGTCTGTTGATAAATCAAAATACTGAATCAGAGTAAAATAATCTCCTTATTGATCGTATTGATTAAGAGACGGACCCGATGTTCATAACAGAAGACAAGGAAGTTTAATTGCACAACCAGTGGCGGGAACAGACGCGTGTTACAATGTATAAACGGTACAAGGTTTAGCTCTTTGTTATCCAGTTAACAAGGTACACATACATGAATTCACACTGGGGGGGGTGAGACGCAGGGCACTGCCTGATTGGGCCAGAAACACTATTGTTACAAGACATCTCAACCAGCGAGCTCAGACAAACATAGCAGTGTCGTCCATGCAGTCTCTAATACACAAACACAAACCTCATCTCTGTGTCCTCAGACTCAGTGTGTCCCAAACGTCACGTTTCTTACATTCTCACTTGGCCAAGATGCATTGTTTTCTGGTGGTTTGTAAACTGAAATAGAATATATGACAGTCCTTGGCTCTTAGTGCTGACCGGGGACATGTGAGCCAATAATAAACAGTGTTTGCTTTGTTTCCACACAACATTAAACCCTAAGAACAATCTTAGTTATGGAACAACATAAATCACAATGTCTCATTATCAGATAAAGGACTAGTATGTCTGCTTTTGTTCTTCCCGGTTTTATGTTCTTTCAAGGTAGTAGTTTTATTTTTTACAGTTATGTAAGGGTCTAGGAAAACACAAAATATCCTCTGTAATTTTGTTGTATCGCAAAGCTTGCATGAGGGCATTGTGAATTCCTGACCCTGAATTGAAAACCTTGAGCTGTGTGTTTATTGACCATGTTTTTGTGTTTAATAGCAGTGTGTGCTATCAGCAATTTCACAGTGCTGCTCTCCTGGGCTGTTGGTATTGTTTTCTCTCCACTGATATTCATTGCTGTATTGTTTACACTACACAGTGCATTTTTTAAAATCTGAATAAGCAGGCTGCTCATTGCCTATATAACTAGCATTTCAAAATATCTGGGGAGAATTCAGAATCCGGTCAGCCAGAATCCCTGGAGTTCCCTCCATGACAGTGAAGGAGTTAAATAGACAATGTTAAATCGTCACACTTTCTCTGAAGCATCCATTAATCAAAGCAAAGTCTTCCTTTACGTCTGCATAAAGTCAATGTGTACCGTAATGTTATTAAAGAGAAGCTCTCACTAAGCAAACTCACCCAATTCCTGATAAGAGCTTTGATTTCTTCAATGAGAACAAATGTAAGTTTGTGTGTGTGTGTGTGTGTGTGTGTGTGTGTGTGTGTGTGTGTGTGTGTGTGTGTGTGTGTGTACCACTGTAGTTAGACAAAATGATCACAATAGTTTATGTACTTAAAAAGGCTTTTACGCATATTGCAAATTAGATTCTGACAATCTATGCATGAGAATGTACAGTGTAGTATAAAGCTCTGTGGCAGATTGTTAAAACTGCAGTTGTCGACTTGCGGCCGTAAGGTGTGAGGATGTGTGCTTGTTAATAATTCATTACAGCCTATTTATGTTTTAAATGTAATCCTGTCTCATTGAGTTAGAACAAATCGCCCATGTGCCATAGTTAAATGCTTTTCCACACTTTGACGCATTCTCACTAACAGATTAAGTAAATGTGTTTGTTCAGTGTTAGTTTAACTTTTCCAGAAAGGGCTCACTCACAACTGTGATGTGGAGGTTACAAAACACATGGAAATGGTTAACGCTTTTGGAACATGAAGGAATTCTCATATTTTGTTATAATGGGCAGTTATTTGTGTAAATGGAAAAAACAGTAACACAATATTAGTTACTGTGGTAATGTGTGTGTGCGTGTGTGTGTGTGTGTGTGTGAGAGAGAGAGAGAGAGAGAGAGAGAGAGAGAGAGAGAGAGAGAGAGAGAGAGAGAGAGAGAGAGAGAGAGAGAGAGAGAGAGAGAGAGAGAGAGAGAGAGAGAGAGAGAGAGAGAGAGAGAGAGAGTTCAAAATGCTTCCTATTGTTCTGGAGAAACAAATTGGAGTAAAATTGGAGAGGTATGACAAGAAGGACACAAGCCATGAAACTGTGACTAATGAGAAGCAGACAAGGGAGCTAGATATTGTTTTGCACAGGTTTGCTTTGGAGTCAGCTGTCCTACATGTTACATGAATAGATAGATATTTGGAAAGTTCCTTTCCTATCAGGCCCAGTTTTTTTCACTTACAGGTTTCAGGTTTGAAATGCCCTCTCTTCATCGACAATTGACACCAGAGTTTTGCCAATTAAAAACTTGTGGGATATTTCAGCCTGTTGGGCAATTGCATTCAAATTGCTCTGGATTCTGAGAGAACAGTTTTTTTATTATATATTTAATAAAAACAGGTTGTGGACACAGAAATGTTGACTGATGGGTACGTTTGATACATGTACAGGTGAACAGAATGATGCATATGGTAAGGATGAACACATCATGAGGCCCATTACATGAGCGTGTATTTGACCAAAATAGTACAACCTCAGAGATTCAAATGCATCGGAAATGGAGGTAGTTCAGAACTGAGATGTCCGTAACTATGAAAGTGATGACAAAATACAGCAATGTTAAGAAGTTTAATCCTCAATTGTTTGAAATCGTTACTTGCAGTACTTTAGCCTTATTTCTGAAATAGGCTACTCTCATTTTGTAGCTATAATCCTTTCTATAGCTGAAGTTGAAATGACTAATCAATAATCAATTATTAACTGGTAATCGGCATCTCATTAGAACATTCAGTATTGTTTTCTGTCCACCAGCTCTTTGGCTTTTGCAAATTGTTTGGTTTTATTCTTGTCCGTCTTTCATTTTATTCATTTTATTTGTATTCAATGCTCACATTTTTTAAAACAATTATAATAAGGAGCTTGATATAAGGAATAATGTTTTGTTCTACTTCCTGTTTAGTATTCCATTCTGTTGACCCATCAGTCAGAATTTCATATGTATTTCTGAGGCTCTACTGTATTATAGTCTAAAACGTGATACATAGTGTTTTATTTCCTGTTTTCAACATAGTTATCCCAAAACAAAGCCATATATTGTGCTTTATAATATTGCTATATGCTTTTAAGTTTGAATGAATTTTGTAATGAATTGGTCATTTTCATTAGCAAAAATGTAACATTTGTGTTGTATTGTTAAATACCTCAGCATTCCATTGAGGGTGACAGATTTTGAGGTTGCTGTAAGAAATTGTTTTGTAGATTTGTATTACAGGATTCATACCAACAAGTTCCATTTTATATTGACAAATGCAATCCAAATATCCAGGTGAATTACATTAATGCAAGTTAAGCATGACCATGCATGACCCCCCCTCAAGGTGAGCTTTCATTAAGTGGTGGTGAATACATAAAGAGCGGCTGGTCAACATCCAGGTAAGGAATACAGACGGGGGGCTTCCGATAGCGTAGCAGTCTAACGCACTTGTTTTCACTGGTGCTTAACAAGTGTGAGCTGCCTTTCACGATCGCGCTTCGAAACCCGACTGTGTCAGCCCCAGGGGGAGAGGGAAGGGTGAGCCGGCACGAACTCGCCGAGAAGCGCAAAGGGCTGAAACGGTGAAAAAAAATCTGAAACAAGTTTTAAGGAAAGGAAAACAGACCGAGCTAATGGGTTTTGAGATTTGCTGCGACTACGAAACTGGTTTCCGAAACTACCTGGTCAAGCAAGGTGAAGCTCACTCCTGCTTTCAGCCTCTGTCAGGTGTTAGAACGATTGTAGTTCATCCTGTCTCTCAAATGTCATATGCTACAGTGGGGTCCAAGAGTCTGAGTCCACTACCATGATCTGTTTGTTTTCATCGTTTATCGAAAACAAACACACAATTTGTACTAATGCTATTTGGTTTGAGAAAGGATGGTATTAAATTGAAATATCTATAAATATTTTGTTTGCACACCATTGCCTTTCATTTCCTCAAAATGTTGTGACACCTTATGTTTCATTCAAGTTTTAATGCATGGGCACTCCTAATGTCCAGTGTGAGTTATTTTGGTCTTGTAACAATTAATACCGGATATTGACATCATTAATATTGTCTTCTATGTATTCTCGTTGCTACTGCAGGTGCTTTAATCTTGAAAAAGGACACTTCCTTTGCAAAGGTTTTTGCAGCTGTTTGTAATTATGTCAGCAGAACTTAGTGAAGTAGTTAGAGGTCAAATTGTTCTCCTCAGTAAAAAATGTTGTTAGTTTTTGATGAATGATGAAAACAAACAGATCTTAGTAGTGGACTCAGACTTTTGGACCCCACTGTACATCTCTGGGTAATTACAATCCATGAAACTCAAATGAGAAAAGGGTGATCTGCTGCAACTACCTTGAATAAAATGGGTTTATATTGCCATTTATGAATATGGATTTAATTAATCATAAATGTATTACTCTTTCTGCACTAACAGTTAACACAGACTTGGACAGAAATATGAATGATATCGGCAGTTGCTTTAACTTGGAAGGTGGCTAGGAAAAGTTTATCACGCTCGTAGACTTCCTAGATAATTACATTTCCATGCGTTCATATTGAGTTAATGCTTCCTCTGTAAACTTGGGAATATATATATATTTTTTAATTCTAATAAAAAAGAAACATCTCTCTTCATAATGAACACTCTTAGTTAAAGTGCCAAGAGAGAGAGGATGTTGGAAGAGAAGAAGTCGAGAATGGATAGCGACAGCCAAGAAAGTTTGCAGGCCAACTGGAAAGGTGGGAGTTGGAGATGGTCTAGGCAACCAATGAGACTCTCATAATTAAAAAACTAAATGTATTATTTAGAACTTACAGCAACTAAATATTTGCAGTTCACTGTGTGTAAAATTATTATTTGGGTGTATTGCTGACCTTTTGTGACACTTTGCAAATAATAATAACAATAATAATAATACATTTTATTTATAAGACACTTTTCATTCAAAATAAATCTCAAAATGCTAAAGTATGCTTCAAACCCTCTTTAGAGTAGACTTCAAATAAATAAATGTGCTTTTAGAACAGAATTCCAGCTTCTCGTGAAAGGCTAGACTCACTTAAGAAATTGCAAGGCCTGGCTGTCATCACTCTCTGCGGCAGAAAGCCCTACTTGTAACAGAACAAAAAAAAATCTCTTCATATTGTGAAGCAATATTTGCTGGGCTTTTATGAAAAGGTAATTCAATAAGGTGAAGGGCACTGTGGACCCCGTGGCTTTCAATGAAGGAGACTGGAAGAGAGGGAGGGAAAGATTGACCTATCTGCCCTAGGATGGGAACCAGGCAAGATTTCATCATTTCTCATAAGCCTGCCTCCGCTGGAAAAAAAAACTGGTTGCTATTGTTGCACAGTGACGTTTTTTTGGAGAGGATTCAGTTATTACCAGAGAATGAAACCCTGAAAGAAGCACAATGAATTATGGGTTCTATCAGGCCCGTGTTTTCGAAGAATTGTGTTGTATTTTATTTGTTTATTTTTCACTTGCACAATTTATCAATTGAACCATATGAAATTTCCTGTCGCACTGGAAATGCTGTTTTGCACATAAAACACCCCTTTATGTGAGTCTTAGTGGATGTAATGCCTTCTACATTAAACTGAACAGAAATATTGGCTAAATGATTGAGCACCCAAGACTCCACAGGTGGCTTTTCTTGTTTTCTTTGTTGCCATAAGGCTCTTCATAATGGCAGTAATATATACCAAAAGTATTACCAAGAGTCTTCAAAAACAATTTCCTCTCAGAATACATATCCTGTAGGTTTGCTCAATGCCGGAGATCGCTCTCTTTTCTCATTCCTCTCTTGTTTCTCCTGCAAGCGGAGGAGTACAAGCAGATGTCCTGCTTGAGACCTCGGCCCACATTACCATATACCTGCCAGGGACAGTATGGAAGTGTGTGAGCTTGCGGTACTGCAAATGCTGTAAAGATTGACTTGTGCTCAGGCTGCAAACCTTGGCTAGCCCCATTCATGAAGCAACCCAGGTCCTCTCCAGTATGTAGTGTTAACAGAATAAAATGGCCCCAAAAAAATTGCTTAAATCACATTTCATCACATGCTACTCCCTTAAGTATTCAACAGAACTCCATTACAGAGAAATATACGCTCTTGACAGGGGAAATTGTTCCACGTTCCGGGCGTCCAGTGCCTTCAGCAAGACGTGTCCGGGCTTGGGGAACAGTAAACCGGTCAGTGCACAAAGGCCCTTCCAAAGCCATGTCACACAAAGACATTTCATGGCAGATTTTCAATCAGGAAAAGCAATGAAAGAAAAAAGAAAGAAGTTCAAGGCACCTGATTAGGATTGATTCCACCGAGGCCTCTTGTGAAATGAGAACTACCGCCCAAGCTGGCAAAAACATCAGTTGAGCGGGGGCGTGTCATTTATGGCTTTTGACTTGTCACTGTCAGTGAATGCTCGCATACGACCGTATCAAGGGAGACGTGGACCAGAGGTGGCCAGGGGGAACTAGTTGCTTTTGTGAGGCTCTGTCTGAGAGCAATCCATAAACCGTTAACAAGAGCCAGACCCATCTGAGAGACTGCCGTTCCTGGCAATTGCACTTAATATTTGGTATTCTACAAAAGACAGATAAAGGCCAGACATCCTCTACTGGGATTCCAGAACAACCACTTGAGTGGCCAGTTAATTAGATGCTTGTTTTTTTATTTTATTATCTTTGTATATTATAGCTTACTTTGTTCAGATTTCTCTCACTAATAATATCAATCAGGATAGCCTGGAATATACATTTTTTCTAAACAGTTTTCGGTTAATGAAAAGCAATAGAATAACATCATTTGGAATGGGCACGCTGAGCAGATTGGGAGTGAGGGAGGAATATCCGTCACCAGCGCTGGTATAATCATGCACAGTGTTTTGTTTGTCTTAGATCATTAGTGGTCCCGCTTTGATCACACCACTGCTTCGAGCTGCACAACTTATGTCCATGAACCCAGCAGTGCGGATGATTGCATAAGACTCTTTCAAGGATAAGAAAAATTCCATCAATCAAAGGCTGAATTAATTAATTTAGCTAATTAAGGACTCCAAGGAAATTGATTCCAGGGCGCTGACTCTCACATCCCCCCAGCTCCAATATTTATGTTTTTCTTTCCACCGAAGGAAACTAGACCAGATCTAGGCCTCAAATATATAAGAATGGAAATAGTAAATTAAGTATCTTGAAATGTTTTCCTGTTCATAAAACATTCTATTTAATACAATAAAGGCCTCTGAAATTCAGCCCACCTTATTGTCACGTTATTATTATGAATATTCTGTAGAACCTCATTTGTCCTTTTGCTTGAATGTCTACCATGACCCAATGGCTTAAAATCTAATTTCCCAACACCAAAAAGCTCTGGGCATAGCCTTGATATAATCACAAATATATCATCCATCCATCCATCCATTATCTAAGCCGCTTATTCCTGGTCAGGGTCGCGGGGGGGCTAGAGCCTATCCCAGCATGCGTTCCGGGCGAGAGGCAGGAATACAGCCTGGACAGGTGGCCAATCCATCGCAGGGCACAAATATATCATTTTAATGTTATTGTTAAAAGTCTGAATAGTATTATTCCCATGTTTGAGTGTCCATGGCAATTGTTTTGTGAACTGTCCCCCACAATGAATGATTTCAAGGATAGCTGTAAGCTACACAAAGCTACACGAAAACGTACACCATGTACAAATAGTGTAAGATTGTTTTATTTCTTTTCAATTGTGATAGAAATCCATATCTTTCTCCCTTCACTTCTTGGATGCAGATCTATGAAAGCATTGGAATTATTCTTACAACATTATCCGTTTCTTTTGAAATAAAGAAAAACAATTTTGAAATAATTCCCTCCACAACAAAGTGATCACGGTGAAATATTGTAAAAGTGAAATATTGAAAGGAATCTGTTACACATTAGGCCATATGCCTCATGGACTACATGAAAGATGTTGTGCTCACATTTCCAGTGCCATGCTAGCATGAGCCCAGAGTGTTGTCTGTTCTTTTATATTAAATTAAACAGATATTTCAAAAGGGCTGTTATGAAACATGAAATCATACACGCCTGACAGACCTTGAAGTTCTCACAGAGGAGCTGCTTTAAATAAATTCTTCTCTGTACCACATTTCACTTTCAAGAATTCTGCTATGGAGTATGGACACAATGGAAGGAAGGCTACGGAAGGTATGACAGCATTGATGCAGTGGGGAGAGAAAATGTTCAAGGAACATACACCAACCAATGTGAGAGGGTGGAACAGTGTAGATATTTGACAAATCAAAGAAACATTTTAGTTTCTAAGTATTAGTATATTATAATGTCTAATTTATCAATTCTAGTCACATATTGGAAGTTTTTGTTCAAATTTTCAACTTCTAACCCACTTTTTCCTAATTAAACTAATTTCAGTGGTATAATCATTCAGGAATCATAATGGTTGTTGAAATTAATGTTATAATTTAGTAGAAATGTGTAGGCAGATATGTGTATAGATATAAATATATATATATATATTTTTTTTTGTAACTAAATATAAATATAAAAGCAGTCCACACATGTTTAATATTAACGCCAATGCTAATCGCCAATATGTTTCTGCTATAAAATAAATGTTAAAAAAACCCTCCCAAAAAAAATTCTAAAGCAACGTGAAAGATCGAACAGATTTTGAAAGTATTGACAGAGATGTACCAGAAGTGTTGCCTGGTGATTTCAGCCGTTCTGTACACCACAGCTCCATCACCTCGGAAATAACAACCTCTGCTGAGCAAGGCATGGGTGAGCACTGTTGAAACTTGGACGAGCGTCAAACCAATTATGGAGGAGTGCTGAAAAGGTGAACGCTGGCACTATCCCAGACGATAATGGAGGAATGGACCTTTTCAGCTCTTTCTCTTTGCTGAGGAATAATGTCCCCATACATTTCTCGGAGAAATGTGATGAGGCGTGTTTAATTGTATGGACCCAAGGTGGCATTATGGGTAATTATCCCTATTTGATGAGGTGGCAGCGCACACTGTGATTGGCGCACCATGCTGATCTGGGACATTGATTGTGGCACAGTGACCACTGAGATTTCATCCATATTAGCCTTTTATTAGCAAAGTGAAATGCAGACTAATGAAAAAATATAACTTTACACTCAGATACTGATATCCCACCTCCTCCACACCATCAGCAATTCTCTCTCACATGGCAACCTGCATTCCTGTTTCCTTTGTACTGTGTCATTTTTTGTTTTTTAGAACGCAGTCAGTTGCTAAACAATAATTGTGGACATTTATGAATATGTAGGGATAGTATTATTCTGAATGCCCACAACTGGAGCATCCTTTTGATCCATGAAAATCTGATATTTATAGAATTATGCATGTATACGTTTGATCGCCGAGCCCTTTTTAGATGAACTATTCTGTAAGCCACTCTAGATTTATATCTGTATTTATTTATACCAGGTAGTTGAACTAAAAGCTCAGTTCTCATTTGCAGGGACCTCCTGGGGAATCAACGTGAGTAGGGACCACAGCATGTGTGTAGCCCGTCAGATGAAGTTGGATGATTAGGAGGCCAGATGTGGAGAGTTTTTTGGGGGATGGGGGGAATTTGAAAGGACACCAAGGTTAACATGGCTATCTTTTCGAAAAGCACCATGGGACTCATATATTGAAGGACGGCACCTTTCTTTGAGTGTCCGCTAAGTGATTCAATGTAAATGTACATTTATAATCATTGTCCATCCATCCATCCATTATTCATTCCTGGTCAGGGTCGCAGGGGGGGCTGGAGTCCCAAATGTACACCCTTTATAATCATTCACTTTTTACGGGCAATTTAATTAATTACGTGCATGTCTTTTACTGTAGGAAGAAAGAGTACCCGGAGGAAACCCACGCGGACACGGGAGAACATGATGATAATGCTATCCATTGGCCTTATAATCATTGTTTTTTAAATAATGAATTAAGCAGAGAGAGTAACCAATGGGATGATAATGATTGGCAATATTAGCACGGGATTGGCACAACATTGGACATTTGGTACCCACAGGTACACCAATTAGTACCTGTCTGTATTGTCAAAGGTAGTGACAATTTCGAGTTTTATCCAACTGCCTCAAGACAATTCCCTCCCCACACCGTGCACTGTTAGCCCCTTGAACACATAAGCCAGATGCTGTCCCCCACAGGAGTGTTATAAATGTGCTTCAGACAGTTCATCCACAGAGCTCTACCTCAATACAGTCATTCGACCCCTGGGACCACTCTTAGATCGGCCTGGTCTCAGCTGCTCTGCAGAAGGCTCACTAAGATTGACTCACTCTTTTCTGTCAGGTCACCTGAAAAAGCCTTGTAGTCCATTGAGCTTAAGCAGTGTAGTGGTGCACACCAGTGGTATGTGCTTGTGCCTCATTGGCTGGCAGCCCCCCACCAACCGTCCACGGTGTCACCCAGGGAGCACGGCTGGATCTCCGCATAGGCCAACAAGGCTTGGGCCTAGGGCCCAAATGTTGCATGGGGCACAGAATTATGGGGAAAATATTAATATTTATATAATTTTTTTATATATATATATTTTTTTTTAACATAATTCATATTACGCTTATATGCCTAATAAATATATGTTCATCATACAGGATCCTTATTATTATTAGTAATAGTAGTGTTAGTAGTCATAAAAAATAAATAACACAAATTAAATCATATCTACAATCTAACGTTAAATCTAAGAACTCCATCTTCCAGAATGCCATGCCGTTGGGGGCCCAAAACGGAGACAGGGACTAAGATTTGGTCCTGCCAGGGAGGTAGGATTCTGGCCAATCAGGTACCTTTACTACTCTGATATGATGAACACTTCAGCTGATTGAGAAGAAACAGTGTTACAGCACAAAGAACTGAAACAAAGTACTGCGTTGCAACTTGGCTTTAAAACAATACCAAGCAGAAGCCTGTTTAAAACAAGTGCAGATTAAAATAAATAAATAAATAAATGAATGAAATTGAGCACTCTTAATTTAACAATGTTAAATTTAAGTGTTGTGGTGGACAGATAATTATAAAATTTTCTAATAAATACTAGTGTTTACCTGTATGAATAATAACCATAATGAATGGTTGGCCGCCATTCCTGGAGAAGTCACTGAAAATGAGCAAGCGGAATCAGCATGATACAGCTCAAATGAAGATAGAGCCACTTAAAGTAGACTGATGTAATACAACTTTTTATATATATATATATATATATATATTTGCTTGCATCCAATTTGTATTTATCAAAAATAAATGTATTAATGCAAACCAGCTGTCTTCAACATCGAAATTAATCTTTTTGAAAGGATTCAAAACAATAAAGCTCAAAATATTTTGTTTCTAATGCCTTGGGGCAGAGCAATCTGTTTTTTGGTTACAATCAACAGTGCCCAGGACTGTAAGAGTGGGAAAGAGCTCACGTAGCACGCACAGCATGGGACAGGAGTCAAAGATCCGGGTGTTTGTTTTATAAATGCAGTGGTTTGTGAGCACCATGTAAATTTGTGCTGGTTTTAGCCTTTTATTATGTTTGGCCTATGATATTTGTTTTGTAAGAAGCGTGTCAAATTACGTTGATGAACTCCCATAAACAAGTGAACAGAAACAGTTTCAGTCAGTGTGGTTTCTTTTCCTCTCCACCCACACACGCACACGCACGCACATACAAGGGGCGTGTTACACCCAGTCATGACACTGGTCTTCTCCAATTTGCCCTCATCTGATTGGGGCTTCCTTCTAATTCTGGATGAAGTCCAGATGGTGTAGGCTTTGGGTCTCTGCACATGTGACATGCAATTGTGTTTTTGCACTTTTTCATTTCATTGTTTTTATTTATTTATTTATTTAATTTTGTTTCTGATTTGTTCTCCCAATTTAGTAGCCAATTATACCCTCTATTTATTTTTATTCCCTCCCCCACAAACTTGCCGGCCCGTCACTACGAGGCAAGCTAATTCCCCGAGGCCGGCGATGATCCGCCTCCTCCGAGATAGAACTCGCTCACCTACTCTCTAGAGCAGCCCTTCGCACTTCTCAGGGAGTTCATGCCAGTGCACCTCCAACCCCCCTGCCCTCCCCCTGGGGTGGACAGCCAAATGCTGCTCCCGATCAGGGCTCCCCAACAGGGCCAATCTGACACAGTCGGGTTTCAAACCGCGATCGCAATAGGCAGCCCACACTCATAAAGCACCAATCAATGCAAGTGCATTAGACCGCTGCGCTATTCGAGGCCCCCTATTTCATTCTTTTTTTAATGCATTGCTCACAGTGCCAATAGCTCTAGGTGTGTAATATTTTTTCTTTTAACTGGAGGTCTGTATTTTATCTATAGCTTGATGTAAGAAGCTTTTCCAAAGGTGAGCTGCGTGTATTTCTTATTAATTAGAATGCATAGTAGAGAGAGTGAATTGTGGCCTGGAAAGCTTCTTTTTTCATTTTTATTTGTTTCATTATATTGCTTTTCATTTACAAATGCCGGCCAAAATATTAGAACAAGAAGCAGAGCCAAAGTGAAGAATGCACAGGAGTGGTCGGATTAGAGACAAGGAGGAACATGCATGAGACTTTGGTATTCATCTGAATGTACATTTTGATTAACTGTCGTGTGATTAATGAGTGATTCATAAAAATATACGTCCCCCGGTCTTGTGATCGATGAAATGGGGACCAACTTTTCGGGACCAGCACTGATCCAGGCCCAGGAAATTCACCATTTAGTTTATACTAACTGGCATACAGTAACATCAACAAGCATTGACAATGCCCTGCTAAGTACACTTCAGCAAATTACATCTATTACTGAATAGACACTTTTCAACAGCTCTGACTCCCTTCTAGAGATACAAAATAACTGCTGGTGAGTGAGGGATGGTGTCATTTCTAATGCAAAATGCCCCAGCGTAGCCAAAAAAATGTAACAATGTAAATTCAGATTTCAACTTAATTGGCCTCCCAAAGGACTGTTTTCAATGGCCTTTGGGTTTTCTGCTATTAGACCTTTCCAAGTGGAATATCCTATGCCAGTGTTATTGGGTATATATATGATATGTGCTTGCAAATGCATGCAATGTGTTAGTTTTCCAGGTTCACAGTCACCTCCACATTAACATCATCCTACATGCAGTAACTATTGTGGCAATTATTGTAGTAATTATTGTATTGTAATTTTACAGCTGACTGTCCCTTTTTTGCAGGGTTTAATGCTAGTTTTTGATCCAACCACAATCACAACCTCTGATTTGTAACAAGCAGTCAATCATTCTTAATTAGACACCTTTAATGTTCATTGAAGGATGGTGATTTACCCTCTAAAGGCCACATTATGTAAGAAAGGTCTATGCACGCCATGAAGAATAAATGTCCCGTATTCCAATCCCTGGATTTCAATCAGTCTGGTCAAGGATAACTTGAGCTGAATGGCGGCTCACAGTCTGAAGCTCAAACAGGATGGCAACTCGCCGTCTGAACCTCAACCTGGCTAAGACTGAGATGTTCTTCATTCCTGCCAAGTCCTCCCCACTCCAAGACCTCTCCCTCAGCCTCCCCGCTCCAAGACCTCTCCCTCAGCCTGGATGCCAAAGGTGAACTCACTTGTTGCACAATCACTGCTTTAATGCTAGATTACCAACTCTTCTTCTCTTACCATGTAGCAGTGAAGAGTTCAGATGCTTCTGCTAAAACATCCGGGGGATCCATCCCTTCCACACAGATTCTAGTCCAGGCCCTGGTACTCTCACATAATCCTGATAATCTCACGTAATCCTGGTACTCTCACACACTCCTGATACTCTCACACACTCCTGAAACTCTAAACTACTGGAACCCCCTCCTCACTGTTCTCCCTGCCTGTGCCACAAAACCCCTGCAGCTGATCCAGAAAGCAGCTGCACGGCTCGTCTACAACCTTCCCAAACGGTCACATGTCACACCACCTCCTCACCTCACTTCACTGGCTACCTGTGACAGCACGCATCAAGTTCAAAACCTTGGTGTTAGCCTACAGGGCAGTGAATGGAACAGCTCTGCCATACCTCCAATGCATCTTCAAACCGTACACACCAGCCAGATCACTTCGTTCCACAATTTTGAGGCAGCTGGTTGTTGCAACTCTGCCTAGTCACTCCTCCCAGTCTAGCTGCCTGTCTGTTCTTGCCCCTCAGTGGTGGAATGAACTTACCGTAGGGGTCAGGACAGCATGAGTCCTTGCCCATCTTCCGCCGCTCCACTCCCCTCCCAACCCTTAGCACTTGCTACCTTTTTTAATTTTTATTTAGGTAACTAATCTGTTCAGGTGTTTCTTTGTTGTATTATGGTATCATAGGTAGTGGTTGTTGAAGTGACATAGATGTTTTGCCATAGGGCTTCAGTGATTTTGTTTGTGCACTCACTGGTATGGGATCATGTTCTTGAGTAACAAGTCACTCTGCAGTCGCTCATCCCAGCAATAGCATTACAGTTTACAGTATTGCAGTATTGCAGTTGTACCTGAGTAAAGCATCATTAGCAGTCTGGAAATGAACAATGACAAATCATTAGTATATTTTTGTGTGTATATGTTTATATGTTTTTTTCAGTAATACTCCAATGTAGTATAAATTATAAATTCAAAATGTACAGTAATATACTTGTTAAGTTCAACTGGTATTGTGCTTAGCTGCAGCTTGTGATCTGAACAAGTGAGTCTGCTTAAGTCTACTACAATTGTATGAGTGTATTTTATATGAGACAAAATTTGAGACCAATTTTTTTGTTCAAGCAATGGAGAATGTAGTTTTAATAAGCATGGAGTATTTCATTAATACTATACATTTATAATATTACAAAATATGATACAAATCTTGATTCCTTTGCTATGTTATGCTATGCTATTCATTTCCATGTCTGTTGTGTACCACAGGATATTTGGCAGTCATCTAAAAACAAATCCCTTGTCAGTTACGTTTAAGAACTGGAAACAGACATTGGAGGTCAGAGACAGCAGCATTGATATGATTTGAGTATCCAAATGGTTTACCGCATTGTATGACCCGGGCTCTTCAAAACAAAAGTGTGGGATGTCCAGAACATTAAAAAACCAAACCACAGCTTGGCAGGGTCATGGCTTCTGTGCCGAGCAATGTGATTTCAGCAGTTCGAAGTATTAAAAGTAAGCTTGCCAGGAAATACAAATGATGAGTCCTGACTGACACATTCAAATAAAGTAAAAGCCAAAATGAGCCATAAATGCATTGGGCATTGTTGCCTGTAACTCTGCTACTTGCATTGACCAGATACATATGCGCAGTAAGCTGCAAGTAAGCAGTAAGTAAGCTGCTTAGCTGTGACTGTAATGCTGTTCCTCCGTAAGTTAGGAAATAAAAGCTACTGTATTTTAACATTCAGACGTTTAAAGGAAATACTTCACACTTAATAGCCTTTATATATTAAACCATGCATTGACAGACAAAAACTGTTTTCTGGATTCTTTTTTATCAACTAACAGTATGTACAGTTTGTACCATGGAAAAGACATGTAACATGACTGTATTTACAATTAAATTATTTTACAAAATGTCTATACAAGTATAATATGTCTATATAGTATAATATGTTTTAAAAAGGGCTGGACTACACCACTACACACACACACACACACACACACACACACACACACACATACACATTCTCTCACACATACACACACACACACACACATTTTTTAATATACAGTACAAATAAATATAGACATTTGTCGCTGACTATACCACAAATGGTGTTAGCCAATTAAGTACATATATAATTCATCAGTTCCCGCTACATTTGTCTTATTGATCAATAGTATATGACTTATTCCCCTTTAAAGTTCTTCATTACTGTAATCTGTTTACTGAATATCGCTAAACTTATTCAAAAGAGGTAACATTGACATATTTCACACCAAAAAAAGAAAATGTACTGGATTCATGCAGAACCAACAAAAGCATTACATTTCAAGATACCATTTACATTTTGTGGGTGTACACATGCAATTTGTTAAACCTCAGTGGCTTTAGTTATCACTAGTAACCAGCCCTGACATATTTAAGTGCCACTTATTTACATAGTTCAGTATAATAAATAGTTGAATCCAATACTGCTCATTTCTTACTGAAGAAAGTTGCAGTTGTATGAGTGAATTTTATATGAGACTTATTCCACTGTGATAGTCTCTGTTAAAAGGTTTCCTTCATTTTAAATCCTCTTTGCAGAAAACAAATTACTGCATGCTCCTTGTTATTCCAGTTAGTATTGATTTACATCTGAAATTATGCATTCAAAATGTATACGATTATGGTAAGAGTTTTTTTTAACGTTTTTTTAATCAGTGCTACTCCTGTCCTACTTTAAGAAATGATCCCATTGTCTCCCAATGCTTTGGAGAAGGTTAGCAAAGCTCTACTTGTTAACAAACATTAACAAGTCTCAGCCTGGCTCACAATCAGGTTACACATTATACATGCTGCGTAGCGCTGGGGGAAAGACCCACGTAACAGACACTGGATGAAATATGCAGTCCTTTTTAACATTGGTATTCCTCTTCTTTTCTGAGGTTAGCCTGCTAGCCTGGATCAGGCCCCACTGGATCAATCGAGCTGGATTATCAGTACTCTCCCGATGGCCTCTGTTGCTGTTGCTGCCGTTGCCTGAGTCTGGGCGCTAGACACAAAGCATATAGGGCCAAAAGTCATTCTCACAATTCTATATTCAAAAACATGAACATGATATGTCAACTTCAGTAAATAATAACCACAACTCACTAGCAGAGATAACAAAATATTAAATATTCATTTTTTATTTGCACACAACTTTTTACCAGTATGGAACAATGTGACGTTACTTGTATTGTATTATTTGATATATTTTTATTTTATTTTATTTTATTGATTTGGAGGTGCATAAATGTAGTTTGTAGGGAACACGGATCGTGGACACAGTAAAACCCTGAGGAAGTGTCCAGCCCTAGCCTGAGAATGACACTGCTAGTGCTCTACTGTGTGGATGAGTCTGCAGAAAGTGCGGTAAAGGGTGTAAATCAGAGTGTATGTGTTTGCACAAATCACGGTAAAGGTTGTAAATCAGTGTGTATGTGTTTGCACAAACCGCAGTAAAGGGAGTAAATCTTTTGAGGCTTACGCTGCTCAGGAGCTGATGACAAGCTGGGTGTCTGAAAGGTCTCGGAAAAGGAAAAGCCATCTCCTGCTCTTGTTACCGCCCGCACTTCCAGTCTGTAGCCTGTTCGAGGTCGCATGTTGGACACTACAAGATAATTAAGGTCCTGAAAGAGACAAGGCAACAAAGGATACACCAACAGGCAAAGCTATTTAAAATGTGAAAAGTCTCAGAGGAATTTAAAAATCGAATTAAATATTCTACAGTATTAGTAGCAGTACCAATAGCAGTAGCACAAGCAGCCGATGAAAAACGTGAAGGGAATCAGTGGTGCTAGTTGTACTTGGAGTAGTATTATAATTATTGTTGTTGTGCTTCTTGTTTTTGTTGTTTAATGTAATACCATATTCCATGTCATGTTTGATCTGTTGTTTGTGCCTATATTCATTTGGTGCAATGCTGCAGGAATGTTTAAATAAAAGAAAACCTCAAATAGGTTCTGGGAATACTAATCGCATACCCGAATCTGTGTGATACATGGCCAATTTGCTAGATTTATTGTAATTGTGTGACATCACCAATGGTAGCCATTATTGTAAGGAAACTATTACAGCAGGATTGACCACACATTAAGCATTAAGCCTTTAATATGATTACCCCCAAAACAAAAAAACACAGACATTAAACTCGATTGCATGAATTGATTAGCATGTGAAATAGTGAAAGCAAGCTTACTGGGGGCAGAATCTGTGATTGGGAGATTATGCTGTCTGGTAGGCTTTTCTGCCGGCTGTCTGTTGTGGTCGCCGCCCAGGTGACCTGCAGCGCTGTGATGCGTTGGTGTGGGCGGGGCATTGGAACCCTCCAGAAGAATCTTCCAGTGATGTTCCCCCCGTGGACGGAGAAGGAGGCTGTCAGATTTTCCGGTTTGGCCGTGACTTTCAGAAGCGCCGTTCCTGAGTGAGAGTAACAGAGGAAACTCCAGCAATATGTTGGGGATTTTTTTTGCTGTTTATTCCCATTTTTTCTCACAATTTAGTACCCAATTATACCCTCTCTTTTTCATGTCAATTATCCCCTCCCTCGTATGAGAACTCGCTGCCGTAGTCCAGAGAATGGTAGTGAGCGCTGCACCGCCTCCTCCGAACCGGCACCCGTCTAAGCCGAAGCCTGTCACCGTAACACACAGGACCACACTTATATGCAGCGAGCTCATTCGGCTTTTATCCTTCCCCCTCCCTGGGGCGGACAGCCGATTGCTGCCCCCTAGTGGCACTCCCGGCCGACGTTCTGGGGAGCTCACCCTCACCTTCTTCCTCAGGGCAGCGGACGTGACGGGGGCTCTTGGCCCTGAGCGTGGAGCAGGCTGGAGTCAGGAACGTTGTGCTCTCTGCCTTGGAACCGCCCCCGCCGGACCTCGACGCACGGACCGTGACTTTGTATTTGCAGGAGAACAGCAGGCCAGGGAGGTTGATGTAGTTCTCCTGAACAGGAAACACATTTATCAGACGAGTTTGATTTCACTGAAAGGTGAAGCCCCCAGGACACAGAGGTAATGGAATACAAGCAGTGGCATGCACAAACACAAACACATACAGGGCATGAATACATACAATATATATATATATATATATATACATACATACAGATATATACACATACATACATACATACATATAGGGAACTGGCTAAATAATTTGGTCATTTGAACCGATTCATAAACATATTGTGGCAGTGACTGCCGCCACAGAGTCCTATTCTCACTGGTACAGCAGCCATCAATGCGAAGATGGTAAAATTGACCCAGTAATCCATGTTTAAGAATGGGAAAACACTCAACCATGACAATCTCAGCCCCTACCGTCATGCAACCCTGTCGGTGAATTTTATGAATAACCCCTAAAATCTCTTAATAGGGCATTGAGCCACCACAAGCCACCAGAACAGCTTCAATGAAGTCATATATTCTGGTACTTTATTGGAAGTATGCAACACCATTCTTTCACAAGAAATTTCATAATTTGATGTTTTGTTGATGGTGGTGGAAAACGATGTCTCAGGCACCACTCCAGAATCTCCCATAAGTGATCTGGTGACTGAAATGGCCATGGCATATGTTTTATACTGTTTTCATGCTCATCAAACCATTCAGTGACAGTGCAAATCCATATTTTATTTGGGTGTGCACACTGAACATCTGACATTTTCAGAAAGAGCATATTCACTGTGTTACCTGGGTGACGGATTTCTCTGGTCCTCTGGTGACATTGTGGCTGCAGAATTCGGGCCCCCATTGGACATGGTACCGGCTTCTAGCTGGGTTTGGTTCCAGGGGAAGACAGCAAAAACCATGACACTCCAGTTACTAGCCCACCTGAAGATATGTTTCTGTGCTGAACTGGCTGATTTGACAATATCGTCCTTCAAACGACTGTGGTGAAATTGTCACAAATTGCTCTTTCATCATACTGTGAATCACTATGATAATATTAACTTTTAGGTACCTTTTAAATTAGGGAGAAGAAAAAGCCCCCAATGTTAATTATTAAAGGATTCAGTTCAGTATTTAAATCCATTGTAATGTTTCCACTGGCTTTCCCTGCTTGCCAGTGGAATCAGATTGTGTTCCACTGGATCAGGCCTCCAGAGTTTACCTGATTGCCACACAGAGGTACTTCACTGAGGTAATGAGAAGTATGGATGGATAACTTATTCATCACTCACAATTATACTCCAACGCTAATATGCGTTTGGGTCTCAGACCCAATTTGGGAGCACCGAAAGACTAACCAAAATCAGAAAAAGAAACTATAACGTAACAAGATGATCTGACGGGAACATGGAAACTATATGTTAAATCAGGAAGGAGCACTATATTCAGGTGGCCATTGGCCCTAGAGCACCAAGCTATAGATAAAATCCTGCCTCCAAAGTTATGAAAACTGTATTTGCTCTAGATAAACATTTCATTTTAAGAGACAGACAGTATTATATTACTTCCTTGCATTTCAGTCTAATCCAGTGTCAACCTTAATTAGGAGATTTAAGGAATATTTTTCCTTCCTGATGAAACAGATACCTGATTAATTATGCTCCACTTAGAGAGCAAACATTCAAGCACACCATTGTAGCCCCACAATCGCAATACACAGACAGGGGACAGATCAATCTAATGGCAACCAATGAAACTTCAGAGAAAATTAGCCTGATGTGCAGGACGTGACTGAGAGAGTCTTAAATTGACCATTTTTATTTTTTTATTTTTTGTATTTAACCTTTATTTAACCAGGCAAGCCATTAAGAACAAATTCTTACACCATTTCCAATAGACTCTAATTGTGCTCATTATTAATAACCTCATTAACAACCTCTTCTTTTCCCACTGTATTTCTGGTAGATTGCACAGAGAGAGAAAAAAAACATATTGAAGGGCTATAATTGATCCATATATCTGCTACGATTGAAGCTGTTCTCAGTAAGGGCATCCGTGTGTCAGCCCAGTGACAAACTTTGCTTGGGTTGTTTTTATCATCATTCAGTAATGAACCAAGCCCTTTGACTTCACACAACTCCCGCCAGAAACTGTGGCCGACCAAGTCGGGATCAGACCACAAGAGCCCTCTCTAGTTTCACTGACTGCTCTCGAGGGACAAGAATTCGCCTCTTTATGATTCAGAAGTGGGAATCCAGATCGCTGAAAGCAGGCTTCTCGGATTCATGGCATTCCTGAGCCCGCTATGTGAAGACCGGACTGGGGCGATGACACATGTTAGTAACATAACATTGACCGCAGAATCAGACTTGACAGGCTGCCTGCCCTTGGAAGCGCGCTTTTCAAGGTTTCAAAAGATTTCCACTCTGGCATTAATGGAAAGCTGGGGGTATCTACACAACTAGTTCTAGGAATTTGTACTCTTTAACCTCTGCTTCTTCTGCTCTCGTTCAGCGTTTCTGAAAAACATTGTCAATTCTTGCGAATGAAAATTGACTGCTTCCATTGAAATGTGTGTGCGTATGACTGCTATTCCCATGGGGGCGTGAATACAGCTGTCATTAACCCCTTTCACATGGGAAAAGTTATGGTATGTCTACTTTTTACGAGCAGATCCAGTACACATGCTTGATATTTTCCAGGTTGAGTGAAACATCAATGCTTAATGTTTGGGTTGGGTCATGTGTCAATAACAACATGTGAACATATGATCTTAGAGAGCTTTGAAGCTATTCACTGATATACTGTCATATGTGTGTACATGTAACTGCCAAAATAAAAGAAAAACCAACATAAAGTGTATTAATAGGGAATTAGGCCACCACTAACTGCCAGAACAGATTCATTGCATCTTGGAATAGATTCTACAACTGTCTGGAACTCTATTGGAGGGCTGCAATACACATATATACACACTTGTGTATATATATATAATACTCTATAATGTCAAATGAAAAAAACTAAAGCTCTAAAGCCTTTTCTTAATTAATTACAAATAAAAAAGACAATAATTGATTGCATGAGTATTCACCTCTTTTACTAAGGCACACCTTAATAAACTCTGGTGCAATCAATTGTCTTCAGGGGTCACGTAATTATTTGATTGGTCATGTAATTATTTGTTAAGGTGTTTCAAATGATTTCAAATTAAATACATCTGTCTGTGAGAGGTCCCACTACTGGTTAGTGCAGAAGGCATGTGGGAAACTCTCCATATGGAGGAAGATTCTATGGTCTGATGAGACCAATAACTTTTTTGGCCTCATTGTTAGGCGCTATGTTTGGCACAACCCTAACACTGCATCATCTCAAGGACACTATCCCTACTGTGAAACATGGTGGCGGGAGCCTAATGCTATGGGGATGCTTCTTTGCTTCAGGGACTGGAAAACTTGTCAAAATAGAGGGTAAAATGGATGGAGCAAGATGTATAGAAATCTTGGAGGAAAACATGCTGTAGTCTGCAAGAAACCTGGGATTTGGGAGAAGATTTATATTCCAGCAGGACAATGACCCGAAGCATACAGCAAAAGCCACATTACAGTGGTTTAAAAACCAAAACAAATCTATGTCTTGGAGTGGCCCAGTAAAACCCAGACCTAAATCCCATTGAGAATCTGTGGAAAGATTAGAACATTTCTGCTCTACCTAAATAGACCCACAACTGTAAGGTGATTCTACCAAGTATTAAGTCAAGGGGGGTGAGTACTTATGGATTAAATTATTGCCTAAAGTACTACCAAATATATTATTATAATGTATACATTAATACTACTATGTTATTATGTAACACTGCATTAAACAACAGTATTATGTAAAACTATATAATGCAGTGCAAAATGGCTTTATTAATATATTTCATTCTTGATAAAGAAATAAATGGTATAGTACTGGAGTACCAATGAAGCAGTGAATGCTGTTTTTGCAGGAAAGCTCCAGAATTCAAATCTTACTTTATTTTCTTTCTGGCAACGTCTACAACTGATGTCAGTAAGATTTCCAATATTGGAGTTTTTCCCCTAAAATTCTACTTGCAAATGAGTTGCAGTAACACGTGTAAAATCTACACATATCATCTTGGGCTTGCTTCTTATTAATTTCTTTCAGATATATTTATAGAGCTGCTGTAATTTTATCCTCATGGTCGGCCGTTTCTGTTTATGTGATGCGGTAAATTAAGAATGCGTGCCCACGCATTGCTAACAGGATAGTCAAACTAAATTCCCCAAGATTCCTCATTTGATATTATAAGCACAGCAGTGATTGTTTGGTGTTTTGGGTAATGTTCTGCTTACCTCCTCTCTTCTTCCAGTAGACCCTGACCTGTAGCTGGCTGTCCTGGTAAACAGGGTTTCCCACCCCTAATGGCCATGTGGATCCCCTTCCTGGGTTAAAACCTGCAGTCGGTCCCTCAAAATTCTTCACTGTAGACAACCCTTTTTCTGGGGGAAAGACAAGGGAGGGGTGAACGGGGCAGGAGAGGGATGCATTTCAGCTTGTTCTAAAAGAATATTCTCTGTACTCATTTTTGATCATAAATAACACTTTTTGGTTGTTACTTCATGATATTTTAGAGTAAACAATTGGAAAACAACAATCATTTATAGTCAAGCAAAAAAACACCAAGAATGATGGAGTTCATAACATTGGAGTGAAATCATCCTCATTGTGAAACAAGAGCCCTCTGTCGACATAAGGCCAGTAACTCTAATCTGGACAGAATACAACTGAAAAACCTCACAGTACACTACACCATAAATCAAGGCAAAGAGCAACATCAAACAAAGTCAATATGTAGCCTTCATATAAACTACTTTGATCAGACATAAGGGGCCCTGTTTTGAGCACAATGGCACATCAAAAAGAAGCGTGTCTGAATCCTTTTGGGTATTCTGAAGACACTTGGGAAACACATGGGCAAGCACAACATCGCATTGTGATGTAAATCGGTAGAAAATGCGCCCCTTTACTGTTCACATAAATGGCATTGAGCGATGCGATTTCTGTCACCCATACACCGACAGGTAAGGGAAAGTGGCATATTGTCTTAGTGATTCTGTGTGGCTCAGTAGGTAGAGCATGGCACTGACAACACTTAGGTTGTGGGTTTGATTCCCATTGGGACCACAGGTACTGAAAAATGTCTGCATTCACTACTGTAAGTCGCTTTGGATAAAAGTGTCTGCTAAATGGCACATATATTACATATCTGAGAAACCAGTAGTTGATGGAGGAAGACCTTGTTTACTTACGCTTATTCCATAGCACTTATTGACATAGGACTGTTAAAAGAGGTTTTTAAAGATTATAGAAATGTTTACTCTCCCGTCACCATACTGTATACAGAACATTTCGGAGTGTCACTTGTGAGGGATGGAAATTACTTAGCTGATGTCACGTTACGTGATGTTACATTTGAGTCATTGTGTGTGCGTATTTTCAATTGTTTCAATTGTATGTTTACCTATATACCATTTATTTGCAAATATAACATGAAAAGCGGTTGTAGGATAAAAATATTATTATTATTTATTTTGCTGCAATGGATTTAAATATGAAATTATTACTGTAGTAATTTCTACATGTACCTCTGCTAGTCTATCAAAAACTCCATGTATTGCCAGCACATGGTTGCAACTGCGCGAAGACCAGGTTTCTCATTCATTTTTCCCACCCCTTTGAATCTGTTAAAATACTGCTGTGCCACGTGTTTGCGTCAAACCACATCCCAAATGACACACCCAGCCCCATTTCCAACCTCCCAGCGCATCCCTTAAAAAACAGGGATGAAAATGCCAACCATGAGGAGAATGTGGCTCTCCAAAGTATCACTCTGCCCTTGAGACAGGGGGGGGCCTTTTGCCTCAGAGCCTTTTGCCAGAACAGAGCCCGTTGGCCTCCTGGGTGACATAGCAGCAAGAGTGTCCGACTAGGATGCACGTTGCCACTGCAACCAGGGTGCGATTCCACCGACCACGCCAGTCTGGATCTGCCCGGGAGTGCCACTAGGGGGCGGCAATTGGCTGTCCGGGAGGGGGAAGGGAAGCCAATATAAGCTTGCTGCGTATAAGAGTGGCTCTATGTGTACTGGAGTTACAGTTGACGGATTGACGAGTTCCGGCGAGGAGGCGGTGCATTGCCTTTGTCACTGCTGAGCTCACAATACAAGGGGGGGAGGGGAATAGATGAAAATAGGGTATAATTGGCTACTAAATTGGGAATTTTCACAGAATATACAGAGCTGGCCTGTATCAGTCCTGTGTTAACTAGAAAATTCTAGACTTTCATATTTGGCATGTCATTAAGGTCATTCATAAAAATTAATTGGTGGTTACAATATTACTTCTTCTGTGGTAAGGAAATGTATACTTTTGTCAAACTGATTTGAAAAGTAGATTACATTCAGCTTTCTACTTTATGAATCACATTGCTTAGAAGTACCTGCAAATAGAGGTTTTTTTCTTTCTATTGTGTTTTGGCAAGCCACTACGACATTCCACAGTCAAATTGTAATTTGCAGTTATGTTGCTAAGGGACGCACACTTAGACGAACGTAGGGCCACTGCTGTATATATTTCCCAAATAATTTGGATTAGTTTCCTACCACATGCTCTCTTAAATTATTTCTCTGTGGAGAATTTTAGCATTCTATGACATGTCATGGTGGGATTGTCACAATCCAATGTACCAGGAAAGGTTGGTGGCAGCTAGTGCATAATATCTATTATACCCCTCAAATTGGTCTTTAACATGGGCGCCCCCACACTGTTGTAATCCAACAACCTAATTTACATGCACGGTTTTATTGGTGGTTGTTACTTTCACATTATATTACAGTCGTTTGGCAGACTCTTTCATCCAAAGCGATGCTCAGCTTAAGTAGATAAAGAACAACCACATGTCACTGCAACTTGAAGCACATCCCTCCCTCAGGTAAGCAGTCATATAAAACACTAGTGCTAAAGCAAGTTGCCTACAATAATTACAACAAGTAGTACTTTTGGAAAAAAATGTATTGGTAGTGGGTGCGCTTAAGAGTCAAGGTGTAATCTGAAGAGGTGCGTTTTCAGACCGGTGGAAGATGGGCAGCAACTTGGCTGTCCTGATGTCAGTGGGGAGGTCATTCCACCTTTGCAGTGCGTTACTTGCACACTACCACAAAGAATAAGGCAGTGATAAGCTGATGTCTTTCCTTTGCGGTGATCAATCGTATGCTACCTTTATGAGATAATAGAAAACCAGCAGAATGTACAATTTGCGAGACGCAGAGATGATACAGGCAATTTTATAATATTATATATATGCCATTTAGCAGACATTTTCATCCAAAGCGACTTACAGTAGTGAATGCATACATTTTTCAGTATATGTGGCCCCAATGGGAATTGAACCCACAACCCAAGCATTGTCAGCACCATGCTCTACCTACTGAGCCACACAGAACCACCAATTTTACAAAAGACCAAAATGGTGTGTTAGGGATGCGTACTTGTGGCGTTGAGGCAGGCAGCGCTGAAGTTCAGAGATGCTTTGGCGCTCTTCAGCCGTGCCTTGCCCCAGTATGTCACCGCCTGAAGCTCCACCGTGTAGCTGCCATTGGCATGGAGGCCCTCCAGGTCCACATAGTTCAGGACCTGAATGAAATGTCAACCATGCACAACAATGAAAAAGTAGGCCTTAAAACTGCGCCCTGTCAAAGTTACTTTGCCTCCTCGACTCTGGAACCCAACCCTGGTTTGATTCACTATCAAACACAAACTGTTTAAACACATTATACAGACTAGGGGGTGTATCCCAACCTGAATACCGTATCCTTGCGGGATAAAACAAAAAATGTATTAAATGCCGGTTAAATGAAGTAAATAGTGAACATTTTTATACAAATAAGTCATGTTAAAGTATATTCTAACAGGAACAATTGATACAAGGAAAGGATAGCTAACATTAGCTAATGTTACCAGTTATCGCAGAAAGCTCTCACAATTACCCACAACGCCAGACAGATAACGTAACATGGGTGTACTGGGCCAGCGTGCCTATAAGTTACTTCCTCTGACAGCTGCTGCTGAATCATCAAAATTAGGTCCAGCATTTCTGGGAGCATAGACGAACGTCAAGTCTCGACGTATAATCCATGACATCAGACTGAAATGAACTGGTGATTCGCCATCCTGTCTTTCACTGATGAGAGCGGCCACACACACACATATAGACACACACACAAACACATACACACGTACACATGCACACACACATAGCGCACACACACACATACAGGCTACAGAGCTGCAGAGAGACATTTGGGGGGATTCTTTATAATATGTACAACGCCTTGTGCTTGTGATTTCCTGGCTTTGCTACACGGATAGCCCGATTATTTGGTGCAAGCAAAAGTAAAAATTGGAGAGGAAACTTGTGATGCTGCCTTTCACTAACATTACCATTTGAGTGTTGTAGGAGCTGGTCTGATGTGGACACACACATACACACACGTACGCACACACACACACACACACACACACACACACACACACACACACACACACACAATCACACACACACACAACTGAAGGCTCCTGTGCAAATCTGACATCTCAGTTGGTTTACTGATAGATATTTGAATATTTGATTGCTACTTAATTGTAAGCTAGTGCCCTACAGTTCATGAAGCAGTCAGTGCAATATAGCCTATTCTTTGACTTGATTCAGTTGACTTAAATATTTCTCTTTATGAATTAAATATGAAGGTCATGGGCTTAGAAAAAACTAACATTGATTTATGTCCAGGGGAATTTAACAATCACATGGCCCTGTGTTGTTGCCTGAGCAACCAAGTGCTTTATGCAAATAAAGCAAAGTCGTTAACAGTTTGTCAACTATAGCAGTTCTGTGACTTTTGTTTACAATGTTGTGTCTTACAGCATAAGCCAGAAAACAATTTCAGTTCAAACAGGCCTTTTGCAGGCCTTGGGCAACTGCTGCCTGCCAACAAATTAGCAAGGGAGGGAAATAATTACCCCTTTGGCAGTCTTCCTCCTCTTCTTCTTGGCTGACACCGTGAACCTGTCACTGGCCGTCTGGCTCCAGTACACTTTGAAGTGGTGCACGGGGATGTCCGGCTCTTCCGGCAGGTTCCAACCGAGACGGGCAGAGACCGTGCCGTCGGCCTTGGCCGTTACGTTGGTGACCCTTAAGCTCGATGGAGCAGGGGGCGCGGAGGGATCTGTCGGGAAAATGAAAAACATCCATCCATCACAGGAATGTTTGTGCAGCGTTATTGATGTCGATGCGCAGCCATCACACACATAAATACCAAATGAGCACTACATGACCTTGCAAGCATCGGGGATGAATTAAATCAGCACTGTGATCCATCTGTTTCATCTTGTACCAAGACTTCAAAATACACCACACTAAATATGAGGAAAAATATTACAAACTGTTCCAAGGCAATGTGAAACGAAAGTGCATTATTCACGCTCTCTGGTGAATCCCGCAATATTTAAGTAAAATCACACCAACCATCTGCATCAGGGGTTCCCAAACCTGTCCTTGGGGGAACCCCCAGCCGGTCCATGTATTTGTTAAATCCCACCACCAGCGCACCTTATTGAACTAATCAACGCTCGTTAAGTAGTTAACGAGTTGAATCAGGTGCGCCGGTGGTGGAATTTAACCAGCAAATGGACCGGCTGGGGAGTCCCGAGGAGAGGTTTGGGAACCCCTGATCTATTTTACATGCAAATCATCCATTTTTCAGTGGAAAGAGGACAATCTTATCATTTTGGATCCTGTAAAATAACTATATGGTCTGCATAAAATATGTATAAAATGATCTGTATAAATTATATATATATAATGTATCGGCGAGTTAAAAGACCAGCGTGAACATATTTATTTGTGAGACTTTATTTGTAAGCCTTTTACAGATTATGGTCTGTAATAATGTTATTTAATGCTTGAAAACATGGTTGTGCTTTTAAAAAGAACGTTTTTTGGGGGGAGATTGGAAGAGGTTTTTTAAGGAGAGTTTATGAATTTCTGCTGGCTGCCATGTGCACTGATTTCCTGACTGATTGCATTGGGCCGGCTCTCTCAAAGAGCACCGGATTTCCAACAAATGGGAAATTGAACTTTAATGAGAAAACCGTCAAGAGAATGACGGAATCGCCCCATCTCACAGTTCCACCTGAAACACATTTTAACTGCATGCATCACTGTCAGAGGCTTGACTGGTGTTTACCCTCCAAAGATTGACAACTATTATGACTGGTTCGCAAAATGACCCAGATTAAGAAGTTCTGTTGGGACGTAAATAACCAGCGTACGTTTACTCAAATACAGTCTCGTCATGCTTTCAATTGCAGAAGAGTGTTAATCAACTGAAATTGCAGAGCCGTGTTGACTGATTAGGAGTAGGGGGTGGATGATCCACATTAATCTAGGAAGCTCTGCTTTCCATATGTTAAATAACAATAGGTTACATTTGACCTTAAAGGCCTGCCTATACTGTACACTAATGGCCACATTAGGAGCCTGTTAAGGATGATTCATTTTTTTAGTTCATAAATAGACAGAAAGCTGACAATAAATTAAACTTGATCTTACATGAAAAAAAAGTTCCAAACCTCTATTCACATACAGTTGTTTGATTGTTTTTTGTCCATGCTCAGTTTTAACACAGATGTTTGCATATACAGTATGCATGCATATATTCCACATTTCATTCAAGTTTCATACACAACTATGACATTGCATACGGAAAATAGATTAATCGGTTCTGTGTTCAAACAATGTTTTCAGTCTCGGGAACAGTACGGCAAAAGTGCAGTCAAAGTTCAGCTTCCATACCAATTTGATTTCATGCACATAAATTGTAATGTATGTCTTATTTCTGACATTTCAACTAAACAAACTGTGATGTACTCATGCATGATTAACAGAAAATATAGTTATTATACTATCTTGGAGAGTTCCAGGACAATTGTGGCAATGTATAATCAATGCTTTCTGTCATTAAAAAAAAAAAGAACAGTTCCATGCTACTCAGATAGCTGAGGCTATAGCGCATCTCCAAAAGAATCAGCTGATCTGAGGTTACGATCCAAGGTCGACGCATATGATCCAAGGTTGACGCATATCGTTTTTCCCAAGCATCCTAACAGGGTCTACGTGCGTTTGAAGCCAATACTATTCCAACCAATTTAAACATATTGCATTACATATTCCCGTAAACAGGGGAGAGCCTTGTGAAACTGCATTAAGCTCTAGTTGAAATGCAGAACAGAAACGCTCCACACATGTTTCCCCCTGGGAATCGGATTCATTTTACGCTGTCCTGGTATGAATTAAACTCGTTTCACAGCTTGTCAAAAAAGATCTGAAGTTAGTGCGTTTGCGAATGCACAGTAAATACTAATCAGTTTATGATGTGTCAGTTATATTACCGAGGAAAATAAAGGAAACAGTGATGCCATATGTTCGATTCAGACACCTTATGGTCATTGCAAAATTTTGATTTTTAGGTTCTCTCTCTGCACATTCTCCCTGCAACTGTACAGTGCAATTGACTGTCCTTCCAAGGACAGGAGTTGAGACATTATGAGACCCTCACACGTTGATAGCTTTTTTTTCTGCAGAATGCACACAAGTAAACCAGCACATAAGCGAATAAGCATTCAAAGCCCTCTCTCAACGATTTCAGGCATTAGCGGGTGTGAGTTCCAGTTTCATCTTTGAACAGGACACCGTGGATGAACGACGCAGGGCCATGCAGGCCAACGGACCCTTGGAGGAGCAGAAGTGCTTGCTGGGGTCTGTGAAGCCTCTGGTCCCGTGGATGTTGACCGAGGCCACTCGGAACTGGTACCACCTGCTGGCTCGGATGTTGGCCAATTGGACCCGCTCCTCTGTCGTCTAGGATAGGCAATTTGGGAAGGGGAGAAGACCAAAGGGTGCAGGGGTCATTTGTTTTAGCAAAGGTCACACACATGATTCATGTGTAAATGTCCTCAAATGAATCAATACATCTACTACCATGCCCCCTGCCCACACAGTATCACGCTATCCAAAACCCTGGGTGAAATAAAAGAACAGTATTTCTCTAGGATTCAGACCTGCACACTTCTTCCCTGACCCTTATTCTAACCTCTTCCTCCTGTTATCTGTGTAGAAATGCATTGGTATGGTAATGTAGAATCAGTATGCTGATGTCACTCGGTACAGAAGTCTGATCGTACCTGTCCCACGGTCTGCCAGTCTGTGGAGTCGTCCTCGCTAGGGTGGAGGCCGTAGTTCCACCTCTGCTGCACCACATACAGAACTGGCTCCACTGAGATGTTGAACCTGGAGGACCAGCGGATCTCCAGATGACTGGACGGGAGCTCAGTAAAGCTCAGTTCCTTCCTGGGCTTCAGAGGAACTCCTGGAAGTGATGGAAAACATGATTGTAACGCCATCTTCTACAGTCATAAATACCTTCGGAGCAGGTAACAATCTTTTTACATTGGCTGTGATCTTTTATGATAACCAATACAGGACTCTAGAATTATTTATTCTGAAATCATGCATCTTGTATGTTGTGATATCCATTATCTGTGGTTAACTAGTATCAGGCCTCGATGAAGTCAGCTTTTATCAAGCATTAGTATTTTTCTTCACAAACACAGTGTAGCAAGGTCAGTGATCACAAAAAAATACCTTGTCAAACTTTGTTTGTAGCTAAGAACTCTCTCTCACACACAGACACACACTCACACATTTGAATTCTTTATTTGGGTTCACCACAAAGGAAATGTACAAAGGCCCAAATATGTACAAAGGTTATAGATGTCTGGTCACTTAATTCACACGAGTAGAGATTGATTCAGGGCTACATGAAGCATCTTTTCCATACAAGCATACTTCTTGTTAACAGCAGAACAGCACATGGCTAGTTCCTGCTACAGCAGATACAGAGAAGTATGGCCTGCCATCTGTCATCTGTAGCCCTCATACTGTCGGCTTGTGTGTATGTTTCGAGCTACCAAACATCAGTACAGAAAGCAGCCGTTCAAATCCAAGTGTATTGATAGCATTGAGTAGAGGTTGCTATTTCAGCAACTTTATAGCAAATCTCAGTTTTTACACAGATCAAATCAACACCATGACAAGCACTTCATTCAGAGTTTCATTTACCACAACAATATCAGGAGTATTCGGTGTGCCAGAAAATACATTATTACCATCAAGTTTGCACCAGCTTGCCTTAACACGAGAGTGCTTGTAGATTGTAGTTGTTGGTTGTAACACCTGTTAAAGGTCTCTCGAGATCAAGACACACACACACACACACACCCACAAACTAGAGCACACATCTTACAGTATTTAACACAGTTAAAGCCCTCAGCTCATATATTCTACTAATCCATAAATCACATTCTCAGTTTCTCCCCTCTAATAATCACGAAGCATTTCCATGTTCACTCTATCACATCTCTCCGTCCACTTGAGCTAATGTTATAAGACCTGTACTACATAAATACACTACGTTATAAGACCTGTACTACATAAATATACTATGTTATAACTGTGTAATATGTAAGACCAGTCAGTCTATGTTAGCTTTTCAGTAGAGCTTTGGATAACAGTTTGTGGTGGTTAAATCTGACCACGTTCATAAGATTCCTCCATGGTATTCAATTGAGAGCATCAAAACTACTGGAATTACATTGAATTATTTAGATTACCAGATGTCCTCATCTAGAACAGCAGTATGGTTTACATTTTACATATTACTTTCCAAAGCCATGTAGGTTCATTATGTTGCTCAAACGTACAGCAGCAGCAGCCCATCCTATGATTCACACCTGACACCTATTGGTTTAAACTCGGTTTACATTTTAAGAACTCTAATCATTTGAATTGGTGTGACACACAAAGGCGTGCCTATACACCGGCCAATCAGAAGGCCCTGCCACATTCTCATTAAATGAGCAGTGCCACTGCCATGGTGCATTGGTATTTCTCCAAGCTTCTGGCACTGGTAACACTGCATCATATGAGTACTGTCATATCGTTCTCTTGACACTAAAAGAAATGACAGAATTACAGAATTATGAGCAGCACATATTTCACGGAACCATGAAAAGAGTGACGGGGTCGGAAATTAAAATCCGTTAAAATACTGTGGTGTCCCATGTCCCCGCCGATCCCCACCCTCATACAAATTATCCAGCCATGTCACATTTTTAACTAAATGTACACTAAACCACATTGTTAGATAAGAGCTTATTGGGTATGAATTAAATAGAGGAATAGGGAAGGAAATTAATCAAAGTAAACCTGTTACCATTAGAGACTTGATCCTGTGTCCAGGGCTGTATGTGTTAAACCCAGTCTACAAGTCCCCTGTAGGGCTTTATCTTGACTGACCCCCAACACAGGTTTTTCTTCAGACTGAAATTAATTTATTGGTAAGTGATACATAGAGTACAAATCATTTCTGTTTGCATATTGAAGTGAGGGATGAAACTGCTGTAGCCACCCAGCGCTACGATTACCGCTCTGAGCTAAATACTAAGTCTCCTCACTGGGAGACCTTTTATTTATTTATTCAAATTTTTGTTTCCAATTTTTGTTTCCAATTTTTTCCATTTTTTCCTAATTTAGTGGCCAATTATAACCTCTATTTATTTCAATTCTCCCTCCCCCACAAACTCACCACCCCCATCCTCCGGGTCAAGCTAATTCCCAGAGGCCGGCGACGAACCATGACAGCAATAGGCACCTCAAACTCGCAAAGCACCAGTCAATGCAAGTCCATTAGACCGGTACGCTATCCGAGACCCCAGAGAGCTTTTATTTTGAAGGCTGTTGGTCCACGAGTGTGACTGCAGGGAGAAACCATACCTTTGTACAGGTTCTTGGGCAGCTGGCAGGTGTGGCCACAGCCGTTGGAGCAGCACTTCTTGCCAGGAGGGCACTCCGCATCGTCGTCGCAGCTCTCCACGCATGCTGCCGCGAAGCCACTGGCCTTCTTCGGGGCAGGGCAGTCTCCCTGCTTCGCCGTCTCGACCGACCGGCGGAACTCACAGCTCGTCACGCACTCGTAGTGCTTCTTGGGGAACAGGGACTGTGAGTGTGAATAATGAAAAGACAGAGAGAGAGAAAGAGAGATAAAAAAAGAAAAAAATCAATACGGTGTAACTTTGCTAACTGCTGGATCACCCCGGAGCCGATGTGAGAGCGCTATGTATTAAATGCTGCTAATGAGGTCTGGTTTACAGTGAGTAATTGGTGGGTGATTTACTCCCAGCACAAGCGGCAGTAAGTACAGTGCTTTGTCATCTCAGCAGCCGGGCCGGGGCTGTACCTCACACAAGCTCCGGCACTGATTCTCCTTCAAGTCCCAGGATGATTTGCACGGCTCCAGGCACTGAGAGAGAGAGAGAGATGAAGAGAAAAGGAGGAAGAGAAGAGATTTGAGCAAACGTGAGGTGTCAACGTCCTCAAAGACAAGGCCGCGTGAAAGCGATCAGCCACAGGAGGTGCTTTCAGCTTGCCTGCCAAACACACCTCAGGCACCACTTCCAACAGTGTCTACAACTGAGAGGAGTGAGCACACTAACTTTGAATCGACACCTAAAGTCGTTGAAGTGAGCGCGTTGCAGGAAGAGATTATTGAAAGGGACGTTCAATTTGTACAGTGAAGCAGAAAAAAAAGGATTATGTAACAGGACACACAAGGTTACCGGGAAGCCACCACTCTGCGAGCTCGGTTTAATTTGGCAGCACCATGGATTCCTTTTCATACACATCAGCAACTCTGATTGGACCTGATACCATCTGCTGCCCGCACCGCAACTTTCCCTCGGTGTCATTTCCAGTTGGACAGCGTTCCAAAGTAGAGAGAGAGACACAATGGTTTACCCCCCAAAAATGATGCACTCTTCTTGAAAGTGTTTGGGATTCCCCCGGGGACTTGTTTTTGAAGAGAGGACAGCAATGCTGATATGCCACCATGCATCAAGTACACCAGGTCAAGTTTTAAAGTTAAAGAAAGAAAAGAAAACAACGAGGGAAATCAAGCTTCTTCACTGTTCCACCAGCTCACACATTAGCACATCAAATGCAATAATGTGTCAGAAAATTAAAGGACGAATTGTAAAAAGCATGAACCGACGATGTAGTCGTTGATGCACATAGATAGCACCGCACTGTAAAATGGAGATCATCTCTCATGTCCCCCACATCACTGCTTCTGTTTAATCACCCTATCTGACAGACGTGCCATAAATACTAATTCACTTACAGTCATTGTTTCAGATACAACAAAAGCCTTCGGCATCAGCAAAGAATCCCCATCTTCGTTTAGAGTCGGGTATATTTCTGCATTTCAATATTTGATATTTGAAAGGTGGTGATTAGGCCCTGGCTGGGGAATGCCATTGTGATCTTGAGGAATAATATTTTGATGTCGTGATAAAAGGAATTCTCTTATTAAATACAATCCTTCAATCCTCAAAGAAGAAACGAGGGAAGATATCTGTACAATATTAATAACAACCTTGTAATTAATCACATTAAGGTCAAACCAATCCATGAAAACATCTTGATATGAAAGTGTACTGTTTAGAGCTGATTCTGATGTGTGGAACACAGCAAAGACCATGTAATGCCTTTCATTTTGTAATGTGTAGTTTAGGACATCTGGAAACACTACCGCATGGCAACACTTCACCCAGCGAACATCTGCATGACTGGTGTTCTTCAGTACATAACATTTACATTTTAGGCATTTAGCAGACGGTCTTATCCAGAGCGACTTACAAGATGTGCATTTAACATGGTAAGATTAATCATGGTTAGTGCAAGAGATCAGTGTAGTAACACTGCGATAGATATCATTGTTGATTCAGTAATCTGGTGACGCCAATTCCCTCCACTCAAAAGCTAAAATCAAAAAGGCTTAATACACATAATAATGGATATATATTACCTTGAAATTGAGGAGAGATTATCCAAGGTACAATATTAACAAAAATAAATCCAATGATTAATTTACTGCAAGTACATGGGCACCAGCTAAGATTGCCAGTTCAAAAACAACCCCCCCAAAAAAACGAATCCCAACTGGGCAGCTAACTCTCTGTTTATGACTCTTTAATTAGGTCATTAAGATGATTCACAGTTATTGTGTTATGCCCAGTGAAGAGTTTATTTGTATTTTAACGGACTGCATGAGACGTGCGTGTGTTGAGCTGGATGCTGCCATCACAGGGTTCACCAAGGGCCCTGCACGTGCCTGCCAGCTCGTCATTACACAGATGGCTGTCGCTTAATTAGTGCCAGCCTCCGCCCGTCTCCAGCATCGGGCTGTGACACTGGCTGACTGAGTAAGCACAGTAACCATTAAAGCACTTTCTACTAGTGTGTGTGTGTGTGGGGGGGGGGGCAGACAAGATAGTTACTAAAAATTGAAAATTAATGCTACAGGGTTTCCCAATTGACCCTTCGCTAAGCCACGGCCCGAAACGCAGACTGGCCAATCACAGCGCAGCATAGGACAGGCTCCGACAGAGGTCCGACAGTTCATGGCGGCGCTCCGTTGACTCCGACGGAAAAGTTTCAGATTTTCTTCATTTTCGAGCTGGTTTTGTGGACTTTTAGCTAGTTATGGTTAAACGTTGTGCCTAGGACACTTGTAACAGTGACACTCGTTACCCGGAGAGGTTGGAAGGAGATATATGTTTTTTCCCTTTCCAAAACCAAAATCAAACCCTGAAAAGTGTAGGCTGTGGATAAACCTATGTGAACGTCCTCATACCCAGTTGAACACCTCAAAGATCAACAAGCACAGCTTTGTCTGCTCCAAGGTAAGTAATTACTCTTATCAACCGTAAAATAATGTTATGCTGTTGTTATCAGATGTTAGCTGGTTAACCTAAATTATTGTAAGGTACGCTACTAACGTCAGTTCGTCTTGGCCTTTGCCACCACAACAGCTGTTACGGGCTGTGGTATTATTTTTACACCCCTTGGCTTATGCCACTGTTGTGGCAAGCTTGTGGAGGACTGGGCTGACACACTGCTGATATTTTTTGCTTTACAGAGGTCCAGGGTATGGATAAGTCCGATGAGATGGGCGCAGAAACCTGTGGAGCTAACCAGAGTAATGTCGTTACAGCACACTATAGGCTACTAATGTTACGTTAGTTAGCTAATGCTACCTAACTTACTACTGAATGTAACGTTATATAGGCCTACTGCTTTTGCTTTTTAATGATTGTAATAGTGAATAGAGACCTACCCAGCTTTACAGGAACAGTGTTGCTCCTTAATGTCGTTGTCCTCTGTCTCAATCGCCAGGTGATGCGGTGGTTCACTTTTACTCTGTGATCTGTAGGCTTTAGCTTCTATCTTTATTTTTTTAACGTGATTTTGTTGCTGAGTCAGTTTGACATCCTGAATATATCCTTCAAATGCATATTGTAGACCCTTCTGTCTGCTTCTGTCTGAAATCGCTAACTCTCCAAAGCAGAAAACACTTCTGGTTCAGTTCTTATAGGTCCATCCATGGCTGTCTTGCCTACTAACTACATACTAATGATAAGGTACTTTAGTAATAATTTCTGCCCTACATGCACACAAAGGCCTTCGAATCTCTGTAACAAATCATTAAACATCCACATGTACACTGTTGGATCAAGGCAGTTTTACCCACTGAAAGGCCTTTCTTCTTTGGTATGAATGTCTTCCTTTACTGGGAATCCTTTAGCATCAAAGAGAAGCACAAACCTCACATCAAGAGTCCCTGCTTCAGGGATATTCCGAGAGGAAAAAAACAGGCTCTTCAGCGAGAATAAAGATTAAACCCACAGAAAAATCTTTTCAAATATTCAAACAGCAATCACACAAAGCAAGAGGAATCTTTTTCCCACCCGCAGTACCACAAGCATTTGTAACATTAGAAAGGGAAATTTCCATATTTTTGTACTTGATCTGTTTTTTTCCTTGCTAATGTACATTGAGCCCCATTATGATATAAAACTACTGAGACTCAATAAAGCATACTTGCAACTTGCAACTGAAATGGAAAGGATTTTATATTTTGCCTTTAAATAGATAACGTTTTTTTCCTACATAGAGATTTTTATTTGAATATTGCCTTTTAAATCTCTGGTGAAGCATTTCTATCCTGATGGGAGTGGTCTCTTGCAGGATGACAATTCCCCCCATCCACAGGCCACGAGGGGTCACTGAATGGTTTGATGAGCATGAAGACGATGTAAACCATATGCCATGGCCGTCTCAGTCACCAGATCTCAACCCAATTGAACACTTATGGAAGATTCTGGAGTGGCGCCTGAGATAGCATTTTCCAGAAACACCAAATTATGGAATTTCTCATGGAAGAATGGTTTTGCACCAAATGATGGAATTTCTCATGGAAGAATGGTTTTTAACTCTCCAATAGAGTTCCAGAATCTATGCCTGCCAGGACCTATGGCTCTGTGTGGCTCAGTAGGTAGAGCATGGTGTTGGCAACACTTAGGTTGTGGGTTCAATTCCCACTGGGACCACATATACTGAAAAATGTATGCATTCACTACTGTATGTCACTTTGGATAAAAGTGTCTGCTAAATGGCATATATTATTATTATTATTATTATATATTATGCCAAGGTGCATTGAAGCTGTTCTGGTGGCGCATGGTGGCCCAACGTCCTATCAAGACACTTTATGTTGGTGTTTAATTTTGGCAGCTATCTGTATATTATTAGGAAGTTAGAGTATGTTTTGTGAGAAATAGGATGCAGCGTGTGCAATACAGAAGAGGGAATTACTACTCTGTTTTAATTCATTCATGGAATGCTTTATTATCAGATGTGAGGTTGTTTTGCTCTCTTCTGCACCAACAACCAAAACACAAGCACCTGACTTGCTGAGGCAGCATGCTTAAGAAAGCTGGCACCGTGCATCTCAGTCCAGGAACAACTCTCCTCGTCTCACGAGAGAAACCGGGGTCAGAATCCTCCACAACCGTGAAATTATTGATCTGCCCCTAATGTTATTAAGCTCCGTGTCGGCAGTCCAGGGGGGTTATTTATGAAAAGCCTCTGAAATCCCAGAGGGTGGGTTCGGTGGAGGGGCGGCGTTTCCCCCCCAGGAGAACCAGTCAGGGTACAATCTCTGCCGTTGATCGCACGCTATAAATTCCAACACTGGCCCTGCTGAGTTATGGCCCTTCTTTTCTGCTGCGTTTGCCCTTTTCACTGATAAAACCACTAAATTACTCTCCCATTTCAACATCTTGTCATATTTATCGACCCCCACCCCACCCCCATCCTCTGCTCCTGAGGTTGCTCTTTGTCTTTTTCCCAGAGACTCTCTCGTGTATTGCTGTTAGCGCCATCGATCGTGAGCGTTTCATGCAATCCCTTATTCTCATTCATGGCGAAGGCTCCGCCTCCCACATTACCAACCTATTTCAAAAATCTGTCTTTACTCCAGTCCAGTTTCACATTCAAATTAAGCATTCAATTTCACCCCCTGTTCAGTAAAGGTTCATTTATATGACTTTACATATATAATTGTGCATCAAAGTTAAAGACAATGTTGATTGAATCTAGGCCAAAGTCAAGTCAAGCCACAGTCAGGTAAGTTGGTCTAAAGAAACTGGGTTTACATCTGTGACCATGAGTCTTCACATTCACCCTGATTCCTGCCCCAACAGTGACAACCAAAATGACCACTGCATGTTGAGACTGCCTCTGATAGACAAACAGAACTCACTGAAAAATATCAGGACAGCCAAAGGAAAAAGTGACACAAATAAGCAATGACAGCAATAAATATAAACAATTGATTAAGTAGGATTAATCTATCTTTTTTGTTGTTGCTGTAACACAATTACTCAACGAGGACTTTCACAAGCTCTGTTCCTCCCTTTAAAAGTGAGAAAAGTTTTAAAAAATGGGTTGCAATTTTTTCTGAAATGCAGAAGCAATAAATCAAGGCACCACTGGGGACTCAATCAGGTGTTTTCTCAGAGGCAGCGCCTCAAAGCGTTCATACTTTCAGCTCATTAGAGACATCAGCAGTACTCTGATCTGTTTGGGCCAAATCAGCACATCTGTTGACTTCTGTTTATTCCATATACAATTCAGCACAGATTCTGTGCTCATTTGGGGGCAAATCAAACCGTAAGTGAAAAGTACTCCAGTAAGGTGGTTCTGTGTGGCTCAGTAGGTAGAGTATTGCGTTGTTAACGCTGAGGTTGTGGGTTCAATTCCCATTGGGGACACAAATCCAAGGTCATTCTGATCCAAAGGTCATTCATAACATAATTAACCAAATCACTACAATCTCAGTCCACAAAACCTAAATAAGAAAACCATTCATACAACATGCTCTCTGCCCACCTGCACTTAGCCTGTACTCACTAGAGAAGGACAGAGGAAATAAAAATATTCCTAACAGAATGGAAACGCCACGTAAAAATATACTACACTGCATTGGTCAGAAATGCAATTCTGCCATGCTTTTGAAATCCCAGGATGGTGGAAGGGGTAGCGATGGAAGGGGTGTTGATTGGCTCAGACTCAAGAAGAATGGTGCTTTGACAGGCAAGCCCAGCCAATCAGAAGCCAAGCTATATGCAATAACAAAATCAGCCAATCAGCCACCAAGCACAGGCTCTTTCACTCCTTTTTGCGAAATTATAACACTCAGAATGTGTTCAGTGCCAAATAAATGACAACCGCACGAAGATGTCACAGTAAATCGCTGACACACGCTTAGGAGCTGCAGTCAGGGAGGGGGAGGTCATATTCTACCAAAGTGCATGTTATTATTTCTCTTTTTAATGAAGATTAATGTGGGTGTGAGGCTATGCCAAGACTATGCTACCCAAACTAAATTTTAATATGCCAACTGACCTTGAGAAACACTACTGTTAGGGAAGTCAGCATTTTAGTGTGTGAAAGGAACAGAGGGTGGGGAACACTGCGGGTTTTGACAGACATTTTTGAATCGGGCACAGTTTTCCCAGAATTATAAGCAAGTCTCTCTTTTTTGTGTAGATATAAAATATAGTTATACTCATATATTACTTATATTACTACTCTATTAATACTTATATTATATATATATAATTCAGAAATGAATCACCTTGGTATATGAGACACCATCTCATAGCAGTTTAATACCTATTATCTAACAGCATTGCTACCAGAGGATTTTATGTTGCCAAGCTACAAAATGGCCTCTCTTGGTTGATGATGTCCAAGGAAAATGAGGAAAAGAAGGCTCACAAGGCCATGTCAATAGGTCACTAATAGCCTCAACAGTAATGGACATTTAATGGATTAAATCTCTTCTGCTTGTAATGAGAGTGCATCTCAGTTTCCCACAAGATCTTTTGGTGTTAAAAAAAAAAAAAAGTTACATCTTTAAAAAGGTGACACTTAAGAGAAACTCATTTTTTATCTTCAGTAGGCAACTTGAGGAAGATGACATGCAGACCAGAATTAGAATTTGAACAAGCCATGGGTTTTCTCTTTCCCCGATAATGAAAGGAATAAGACAACAAGATAATGAAATCAGTTGCGGACGAAAGAGCCTTTGGCTATTCTGCGTCAGCCCTGGCCTTTGATTACGGGTTTGCATCTTACCCTCAAGGAAAGGAGCTCTGTTCTCTGTGCTGCAGTTCTGCAGTCCCCTTGAGCTGTTTACAGGTCCACTTTAGCTTGACACAAAGAGGAGGCCATCTTAGTTTCCAAACCTACGGTGAGTTCGGCCAATTTTTTCCAAGAGGTTGCATGTGTAGTAGAGAAAAACAAAAACCTCACAGCAGTTTAGACAAAGGCTCGCATTCCTGGACCCTTGACACCCTTGAGCTGAAAGGGGGCAGGATGGAGTTACGGCACACTAACGACACCCTGACTCTCCTAAATGCCCCCTCTATCGCCCTGTTGAGAGGACAGTGGGGGTAATTATCATGACAACAGTAGCGTGGGCATTCAAGGCCGCCTCTTGACAACGAGTACCAGAGGGCTGTCCTATCACAAGTTGAAGCTTGAAGTTTGATTCCCTCAAGTGTTGGTAAGGGGCATCTTTGCAGGGTATTAAAATCACATTTCCACAGTCCTTACATGGGGCCACTGCCATCAGACTCTTTAATGCTTCTCTTTAAAAACTGACCAAACTGTTGTCCCCCCATTGTTTTTAAATCTGCTATGATCCCTAACTGTACTGTGTGATCTGTGAGTGTGCTTTGTGTACTCTATGTTTGTCTATATGTAAATATGTTATTTTATTTTTTTAAGATGTGTGTTTATATATAGCTATAATAGACACTGTAAATTCTGCTTTTTTATTCAGTTTGTAACTGTGAGCAAGAATATAATAAAGTCAAAGTCATAAGTCAAAGTCAAAGAAACGACCCCACGCATAGACATCGACAAAGTGCTCCAGAGCAGAACTGGGCTGGCATCCTCCCTGAAAAAAAAGCCACGGATATGCGGGAAGAAATGGAAGTTCACTTTTGCATCTACTTTTGTCATCTTGTCAGTTTACTCTCCTGCATGTCAAATGAAAGGAGTTAATCAGGAAGTGTTTAACCAATCGCAATCACTGCATTGCACAACCCCCAGCCTAAGAACTGTTTGGGCTTTGAAGTGCACTTTTCTTGTCTGCTTCTGTTAACAATCTAGCAAAACAAATGGCATTCACATTTTTAATTTAGCCTAAGTAAAAAAAAAAAGACATTCTTTCTTGTCTGCCCTTGAAAACACACATGGGGAAAACCAATTGTACCTAATGAAAATATATTGTTTTCAACGTTACACAAACATGCAATTATATTGCTCTCATTACAAAAATAATAAAAAAAGAACTCACTTGGCATTTAAATTTGAACTCATATATTATGTTTCCCTTGGCTGAATTTATTGAATGTCTGATGGAACCAATTAATTTGCCAAGAATGCAAATAACATGAAGATGAACAATGATATCAATGATTATAACAGATCAGAACATATATCTATCTAAAACTACCACAGAAAATTGTTGCCACTGTTATAGGCAACCATTATAATATTGAGGGCTAAGCAAGGCATATTAAGCCGTTTTTACAGTTTCAGCATCATGGTGTAATTAAATACATGAGTTCACTGAAGGAGGCAGAATTTTGGTCATTTACTCCTAGAAAACTGGTGGGCTATGCTGACAATGACATCACTGGATAACTAATTAATTATTTGCTGTTATTAACCTTTATGATGTAACTTTTGAAAAATATTTATTTGAGTTCCAAGAACTAAATATAACAAATATTACATGTATATAGAGCAGGGATGGGCAAGGAGGGCCATATCCGTTTCTGGATTTCATGCCATCTTATGCTCTTAATGATTTAATTAGCACAATCATTTACGTGATCTGATATTTTGGCAAAATTTCTTGATAAGTCCATGAATGACAGCTGAAGACTGTTCTTGTGTTCCCATATGAAACATGTTACTGTGGTCTAATCTACAAGTGAACCAGCATTGGCGTATCCAACTAATTAGCTAATTGAGCCAGGGTAATTGGTATAAAAAACCTGCATACACACCGGCCTTCCAGGGCCAAAATTGCGCACCACTGATATAGAGTACATAATTTCATTCACAAAAAAACGATATATAATACACTATAACACTGATTACAACATGCACACACAATAAAAAAACGGCTATCGTCTGATCTCCCAGGATCAAGGATCTGTCCTGTGAGGTATTTCTCAGATGCCAACACAAAACACTGCTTTGGAAATCTAACCACAGTGCCACTGATGGAATCTACGTTTGTGTTACAGAAGCATACAGCTGGACACTTTAAACAACAAATAAATACAGAAAGCTATGAACACTTCAGAAAAGGATTAATCTGATATAACAACGATTGCAATCATTTTGCTAAACGAGTGTGTGAACATATTCTCTTGTGGCCATCATAACAGCCTGTGCATGAAAATATGTTACTATCTACAGGTAACTGCAAAAATAAAGGCAACACTTTGGTAAACCAGGTGGGGGGGGCTAGGAGAATACAAGCCTGATGGACACTCACGGTACTGCACCCATTTAAAGGATCCTTTGTTGTTGCCTTTGTTTTGGCAGTTACCTCTATATACTATTGTTTATAATAAATTGGAGAAAGCATTACGTATGATTTTCTATCAAAGCTGTTCTAGCTTAATTTTAAATGATCAACAACCGTATGATCAAGTATGCTTTGATATTCTGTGCCTTTATTCTGTAAATCACACCCATAATAGTACGCAATAAAAATAGCTGAAAGACTTGCTCATGTCTGGGTGCTGGTTTTTATTTTCACATTTCCAAATGAAAACTATCACTTCTTTCCAGAGCACGCAAGTGTGAACAATATTGTCTTATTTGTCATCACCTCGACAGGAGCAGGTCAACTGTGAGTTGTTTGCACACACTTTCATGTAAAAGAGAACAGTTATGGTAAAAAAAAGGGAATACATTTAAACATAACACATGAACAGATGGCATCTAAAGGAATGAAGCTGGGTAAAAACCATCAGAACTAACAGAGGTCACGCTGCCAGGACTATCTGCACTTCTACCATGCTTTTGAAATAAAGCTTCCATACTATGACACCAGCAGAATTAATGCTGTTCTCTTCCTGCAATCGGCAGGACGCTTGAGGCGGGTCACATTTCATGCAGCCGCCCCCGAGACTCTGTGCCCACCCCTCCCCCTGACTTGTACTTCCTCTTGTCCTTCCGTATTGATCTTCCCACCGAGAACTAGCATCCGTGGATGATAACGACCTTATGCTTTGCTAATATGATGATTTCTAAAGATTTCTTGCATCTGCTATTGCACAAGATTGCAATGCGCATTGCATCCCTGCTCTGAATCCACTGCAATACCTTTGTTTGAAAACTGTTGTTTCGAATCGAGATGTTTTGCCTGCCTGCCGGCTATTTTACACTTTATTTGGTTTTGGCCAAATAGTCTTTATTTTCAACTACAAAGGCACAACTTTAAGTGTTTTAGTGTGTACACTATTTACTGAAGCACCACCAGAGAATGTTTCAGCTATTAATCTCTGCTTCCTAATGGAGTCCCGTCTACACAAGATCGTGATTCGTTGTGGTAGTAGATGTAGTAACTGACCATCCGTTCATTAACCAGTGCATCCCAGGAAGTTGAGCAGAGTTACACCACATCGGAGTGTCTCATGGAAATTTCTGTCCGGACTCCTGATTTAAGCCATTGCTTATATCGATGCCATCGAAGGCGCTGACACTAATTATTATTATTTTTTTGTCTCAGATTTTTCCCTGTTTTTCTCCCAATTTATTAGCCAATTACACCCTCTATTTATTTTGATTTACCCTCCCCACATGGGTCCGCCGCTCGTCTCTACGAGGCAAGCTAATTCTCTGAGGGCAGCGAACTCCACAGATATTCGCCCACCTACGTTCTGAAGACTGCTTACGTGCTTCATGGCGGACCCGAGCCAGCTCACTTTCGCCCCTCCCCCTGGGGCGGACAGCCAAATGCCACCCCGGATCGGGGCTGACGACCAGGGCCGGTGTGGTAGGGGCGGTTTTTGAACCACATCCCTGACAGGCAGCGCACACCATATCGAACCAGCCAAAATATGGGCCGTTAGACCGCTCCGCTGCCCCCACTGACAGTTTAAAGAAGAGGGATTAATAGAGTCAGCACTTGATATATTGCCTTAAAAAGTATAACAGGTGTTCCATAAAAGCTGGTATAAAAAATAAAAAATAAAGGAGCAGAACCAAATCTATTTTTAAAAGCTAATCCTATAAACTCTAGTGGCAAGGGAATCTGAGCTCAATTAAGAGGCATTTGTGCTGTTTGTGTTCAAGGTATTTCAAAGCTTCTACACCATAACGTCCCATGAAGATTGCTCTCCAGCCACATCATTTAGCAATCACTTCAATCCAGGATCAGGAAACTTTCAATTAAAAGGCTTGGTTGTAGAGTTGACACCTCGTATGTTCCATTATGTAAGACAAGCGTTTCTTCAAAGCTACTATTAAAAAAAAGTCCATGTTAAAATCTATGTTTAAAAGCTAATTCTATAAACCCCGGTGGCCGAGAAAGTGCCTCTAAATTAAGAGCCATTCATGTTTGTATTAAACATTTCAGACTGAAAATTGTATTTTTTTTGACAAATGCTTTCCTCATGAGGATGTTGCTTTAGTAACACAGATTTTAAGGTCCCATTAATGTACTATTTATCAAAACATTGCTCACATGTATTCATGTTATTAATATTAATGACTTGTTTTGCAGCCTCAATCCTAAATAATAGGATATTCTCTCCTCACAAATGACTAATGCATCATCAATTAACATTATAAAGTATCCATTGAGTTATTTTCAGTTTACATTTTCTGTACATTTACTTAGTTGGCAGTTATTGCAATATCTGTCCAACAGTAATTTATAAAGGGTGAGTGATGGTTACATATTCTAATACATGTCTCATATTATCTCAGTGAATGAAACAGCATCTGGAAGTGGAATCATTTGATTGTGTCACATACAGTACCTCAGTGTATCATAACATTGGATTTACTGTACATACATCTCTTAAATATGGAATTATTTGAAAAGCAATGCATTAAAAGAAGATATGCCATCAAGTATGCTCTTACATTACCTTGGAGCAATGTTTATGATTTTGACACCACTCCAGGGATCCATTATTCTGAAAAAGAAAAAAACAAAACAACAGTAGGTCTTACATCACTAACTGGATTTCACAGTGCAATATCTGAATCCATTCAATCATATAACACAACATAATCAACAATGATTGCATATTACACATGCATTTGAAAAACATCTCAAGTAATATATTGCAGGCTGTCACAAGAGGTCATAACTTTGTGGAGCGCACAGAATGGAATATAATCGTAAAGATGCTAATTCTGAATGGAAGCAATCTCTCTGGTGAGCGTCAGAAAAAGCCAAAGTCATCAGCTGTCATTACCAACTGATGTTTTAGAGGTCACCCACACAGAAACGTCTGTCAGCACTTATACACTGCAAACGTCGTAAATTCACTCTGATTGACCTGGAACTGCCCAATTACAGGCTTCATAAATGCAAACATTTGGTCTTAATTCTGCTGAGCAAAAAGGAATGTTCTTTTTCATTTTTCATGAAGCGATGGACCTCATTACGAAGTCCTACGAGTTGAAACTTCACAAACACATCCATGTCCAAAAAAATATTTATTTGCAAACATAAAACAATGCATAAAAGCCAAGTACAGCCTATGTTGACTGCATTTCAGTTCACTCGATGACAGCACGTTGGGTCTCTTTCACGAACAGTGCGTACGATCACATTTTGGAATTCATCAATTTGTTCTTAGTTAAAAATGTAGGGCTAAGGGATTTAAATAATCAGTGGAATTATATAAACTGCTACTATGCCTCCACATTAGTTGATGCATAGTAGCACATATCAGTTAAATAGAAGTGATGGCATCGGTACCTTGCTTTTAAAGACAAAATCACCTATTTTCATTGATTTACCAAAATACTTTTTAGAAATAAAATGCAACTCTGACACAGTTACTCATTGTAATTTAGACACCTTCTCCGTCACTCCAGTGAGCCCTTTGCTACTCTCCCATATCTGGCAGCAGATATCCACGGCGGATTTAGATCTGTGACAGCATCCCACCCCCCACCTCGTCTCGTCATCACCCGCTGGGGAATAATTACAGGTCAGAACCCTATCCTTTAAAGTCACCACCACATTCCCGAACCATTGCTTCATGGTGCAGGTAGTCTGCTTTCAAATTAATCTTATTTTTCATGGGTGGTCATTTTATGTCAGTATCAGTTCCACAGTAATAGATTATATGGACGATGTTCTGTTGTATGTATATACTCACTCCAGTGTCACAGGCAAGGTCACTGAAACACAAGGCACTGAGAGGAAGAAAATGCTATATAATGTAATATATAATAATATTATATTATATTATATATATAACAAGTATAGCTAGCTGAGAAGTAGCAGATGAGTTATGTATTGCGTTTGAATTTTTTTTTTTTAAGAGCACGGTTAAAAGGCATATTTCTAATAGGTGAAGAGCTCACTTTATGTTGACACTTTGGAGATCTGTATGGTGGTGTTTTGTTCATGATCTTTCATTCACCATGTTTTCGTTCATGCTTGTCATGTTCTCTTTGATATTACAGCTGCATCAATCTACCAATGCAGCCAATGTCATGTAAAATATTGTGCCTTCTGACTGAGTTCTGGCTAGTGTTTCTTGTATTGATCTCACTCTGCCAATACTACTTATTTCCTCTTTCCCTCTTCATGGAGGAATCGTCCTTACATCATCATTTTTACATCTTTTAGTTTTCCAACTGTGAATAATGAGTATTGTTTATGCAGATGCTCGAGTTAATTAGCCTGGATTGACCCGTTACATGAATGACTTCTTATAAATGTAGAAATGTTTTTGTTTTTTTATTTTTTTGTTTGTTTCCAGCAGTGGTTTCCTGATCAGTTGGAGGAAACTCAACACACATACAGGGTAACCGGGTTACCCTTGAGTTGAGCAGAATAGTTTAATTGTATATTTCTTGTTGTGTAACTATAGCATATTTAGGCTATACTCTTGTTATTCGAATGCCACAAAATTGTGTTTAACACTTGTAACTGCTAATCCAACGCTATGAAATGTATAAGCATTTATTTATTATTTATACATTTTCACATGGTAAGTTGCATTTACACATTTGTATCTCCTGAAAATTTGTTCGAGAAAAAAATAAGTTTGAAAAAAATGTTCTGAAAAACCTCATGGGTATTGGAATAACGGCCTTTGAACAACACTACTTTCTTTCCAATCCTGTGACATATATGTGATAAATCTGCTCTTGTGTAGAAACATCCAGCTGTCACTGATGTAAGAACCATCCATACAGTGGCTGTCCTGTTCACAGAACATGCATGAATTCAAAGGGCGGTTTCTGCAATGCTACGGCAGTCCCTCTGCTACAAGAGCAAATGTAAATGTTTAATACTGTCCGGAGTCACTTGAGTGAACCGTTGTACAGATACATTCTCTCACTGTTCACCTCAGCATCGAGCAGGTCAACCACAGAGACAGTCCCAAGGCCAGAGACACAGCCCCTGCCTGCTCTCTAGCCCTTCTCTGAAACAAGGACCTTCTTCAAGACAAATATTTACCTGCCTCCTTTTGTGCTGTTAGCCCACACAGCTAGCATGGATGTGTGACTTTGAGAGAGCAAAGACAGATAGATTTGAGCGGATATGTGAGCCAAATGCATTCAAGTCAGTTTGCATTCTCGTGATTTGAATAGAGACGTTTTAATATCCTTATTCACATTATTGTCAATGGCCGAAGGACATTTTACAGTCTGTCACATAAGTTCTCATCTTCACCTTGGAAATTGGTTTAAAAAAAAAAAAAAAATGATATTTTATGCAAGGCCTAAATACCTAAATGGCCTAAATAGCCAATGGCATGCAAAAAGCTGTGCTTAAAGTGAGGGGCTCAGAGTAGCTCAGGCAGTTATGGTGAGTTACCCCAATACACGTTGAGTGGCACAGCTGGCGATTCCAAATTGAGGTTTAAAAATGGGGAAATGTTTTCATGCAAGTCATACATAAACTATAAAGTGTATAATACCAACACCATGTATGGGCCATGCGTCCCTCACAAAAGGAACCTATCAAAACCTAGCGAGCACACAGCATAGCAAGAACCAGCTATGACAATATTAAACAATTGTCAAGTTATGTTAAACATTACAATAATGTTCAAATATAGATACTTCTGATCCTGTACACAAACAGCTTTTTTAAATTCTGAATCTGCTACTGACCAAGAACCCATTTTACAAATAATTTCCTAACACATAAACACTATGAAATATGACTTTGTTTGAGCACTTATTCATGTGTGAAAACACTTCATTGAAACTAGAGGGGCAATTCAGTCAAAGCTCTCCAAGATGGAACAGCACTAGAGCACAGATATTTACTCACAGGTCTGCCATTGTTTTCAATTTTCAATTTAATTTACAGTCAATCATCCCTGCCTTAACTAAAGAAAAACAACTACTCATAAGACAAGCAGTGGCCATGGTTTTATTCCACCACAAGTCATATTATATCAAAGGCCAAACAAGGCAATACAGCTAAGCTCCTTTCCAATGTTTTTCTTTCCCTTTGGCTAAAAAAAGACATCCTTCAAATGCAAGCCACGAATTCCAATAGCCCAGATGTCGGGAATGAAAAACAGAATTTAAAATGTCATATTTTTAATGACTTCAAATGTATTTTATATTGACACACCTTTTTCGCTTCAGAGTCCCTCACACAAATCAGACACATGGCTGCTGCTTTCTGTATGGGTTCATGAACAGAGCTACTGTTCATTTCATTTTTTTTGCATTGAGTGGAGCACACTGCTGAGTTTTATCCTCCGTATAATATATGAAAATGGTGAATGGTTTCCCTCCATGAGTGAATTGTAAAGCATTGAAATATATATATTTTGGAAAAATAAGCGCTCCCATAATTCTGCAAATAATTCAGCTATGTATTAATGTTTGTTTGTGCAAGTGAAGACTGCTCTGCTCTCAGAGTTTTAATTGGAGAAAAAAACTTGTCATTGGAAACTTCTGTCATTTTAATTAATACTTTAAGCATATCAGGACTCAACCAAAATCACCAAGCCATGTTAAGTTTAGCTTGATTCAATCAAACCAGCCCTGTGCTCATAAGAATCTGCTTTTTGACCAGCCTCCTGGGTGGCGTAGCGTTAAGAACATCCGATGCCGCTCATTGCGACGGGGGTTAAATTCCGCCAGGTCACGCCAGTTTCAGCTCTGGCCGGGAGTGCCACTAGGGGTCACTGTCCGCCCCAGGGAGGAGGGAGGGAAGCCGATATGAGATCTCTGCGTATAGGAGTGGCCCTGTGTGTATAATAGAGTCACGATTGATGGCTTGGCGGGTTCTGGCTCGGAAGAGGCGGTGCTTTGGGCATGTCACTGTCCGTTTCAGGACTATGGCAGCAGGTTCTCCAATACGAGGGGGGGATAACTGACATGAAAAATTGGGGAGAAAAGTGGGGAACAAAGCTGAAAAATAAAATCATTATGCTCAAAAAGGGTATGCCTTCATGTACACCTACAAGGGATAAACATCAAAATGTTTGGCCTGACATCTCAGGCACCCTGGCTGGAACCCAGAATCAAATTATTTCTCTTAAGTTGTTCATGCCCCTATTTTAACACTTTGCAACACAATTACAATGGATTTAAGTATTATTTTTGATCAGCATGAAAATCAGAAAGAAAAAAAACCTTTGGGCCAGGCTAAGCCATGTTTAACATCTACATTCCAAAATAAAATTCACAGAGCCACTTATGTTACTGAACATACAATGAGAAATGGCTTTTTGTAGTTTCTGGAACACACTTGAATATCCAATCTTGCAATCAGGAAATTGCAATCTCTGTTGCCATGTACCTCCGTAACCAAGCCTCTCTTTTGATCATCTGTATTTTCATGATGGAATTATTTATCAAATTAAATCAAAATTGCTGATGATATAGTCAAGTGACAACTTTATCAGATGGTATACGCAATACTGCATAACATGCGGTTCGTTTGTGATAATCTAGTCATTTAAAATACAATCTGATAAAGTTCTCGCTTGAATATATCATCAGCAATTCTGCCCCCTCAAATAGATTTTAACTGGCTGTGACTCCGTTACTAAAGACTAATCAGAGGTTTCTTTTTAATTATATACTTGAACAATTACTTGCTAGTATTGCATTAGAGCCCTAATCGCTAGCATTAAGACTTGTTCCTGATTGTGAAAACGATGTGGCCATTTTTACAGTGAGAGTGTGACTCCATTACTTTGTGGCCTTGCCCCTTTGTAAATAACTCAGCAGGAAATGGATGTGGCATACAATCCTCAGAGGTTTCCATGTGCTCCCGAACAATTTCACATGAAAGAGCACTTATGAGACTCCTGATTTCAGAGCAGGAACATTCAATCAGACGAGAAGTCATTTGCAAATTCAACTTTGATTGGTTAGTCCATTTGCGGCTACATGCAAACCTGAAGTTTCAGTTGCACATGGTTTCTTGCAGTTCACCTGCAGCCGAAAACATACAGGTATGATGGAGAATACAGACACCCTGTGTGGAGTGAGAGAACAGCTGGTGAATCTCTGGTGTTGATATGACGTGTGCAGTGGTGTGTACATGCCGGCGAACCCTTGGTCTGGTCTGCGAGGCTGGTCTGACTTCCCACTTGAATAAAAAAATTGTTTCTGTTTAACAAAAAATGTTTTGAGTTCTGACAAAAACAGTAGATTTGCAACAGCTAGTCCATGAAAATGAAAGTTAACTACACTGAAAGTCCTTTCATACAGAATACAGGGTTTCATTCAAACACAACAGATAACAGATCAGTCAGAGGGGTTATGTTTGTGAAGTTGAATGAACCTCTTGTTTTTTTACAGAAGGCCAGCTGTGAGTACTGTAGCTTTTGTATCAACCATGATCACTCCAAATTCATAGACATACAAGCCTTTCACACTGGTTTTGTCGTATCAAGGCCAAAATATAGCACATTCTTCTTTTTTGGGGGAAAAATCTCCCCCTTGCTTAACACGCTAGATGTCACGGTGGTTTTGAAAAATGGCTATGCGGAACATGTGTTTGTGTCCTGTCCTCTCATTACTGCCAGACTGTTTATAATACTCTGCTTTCAGCTTCAGATATTTGTTATTCATACAGAAATGACTGACTTTAAGCCTAAACAAAAATGCAGATTAGGAATACAATTGTGGAGAAATAATTCACAGTGCACGTTCTGGGAGAAAAGTCCAACTTAGTACTTAAGTTTTTTTTTCTTTAGACAACTGGACAACTTGACCATGTGATTTGGTCACATTTATTAAATGCAGAATTGAGTTCAATAAAAATGACTTGTTTTTCCTAGTATAAAACAAGTATTGAAGATTCAGGGGTAGACAAAATAATATAAATACCAAATGAAAAAGGTATTTTGAAATAACTAAATTGCAATTAAAAATAAGTCTACACGTGTTTCATATTAATGTCAATACTAATTACCAATATTTTTCCACTACAAAAGTTTTAAAATCAACACTTTAATATGAGTTTCTAAAGCAACATGAGAGAAATCTGACAGATTTTGGAAGAGGTCAAATAGTTGGTACCCGAATTGCAGGTGATCAGTCACAGAAACGCCATGTGTCATGGGGAACAGTGTCAAAAATCATGACAGCAAACGCCAAACAAGGAAAAACTGTGGAAGAAAGTAATGTGGTCTGATGAGCCATCTTTTACTCTTTTTCCTACATCTGGACAGGTTTATTTTTGGAGAAAACCAAAAGAAGCCTTCAGCCCACATTGCCTGTTCCCAACTGTTAACCGTGGTGGTGGATCTGTTATGGTATGGGCAGTCATCTTGTGGGAGTATTTGGGTCCAATTATTACTTATTATTGCGTGGCAGAATTATGGCCATGGAATACGAAGCCACATTTAGCCGACCAGGTGCACCCTATAGTGCAAACATTGTTTCCTCAAGATGTTCCCATATTCAAGAGCTAAACAGATTCAAGAATGGTTTCATGAACACCAGGATGAAGTCAAGTACATTCCATGTCCTCCCCAATCACCAAATCTAAACATCATTGAACCTTTATGGGAAGTTCTGGAATGCAGAATGTGGAGTAGATTTCTGCAGCCTTCTCCCACCCATCTCTCAAAGAACTGGAGGCTTTCCTTCTTGAAGGATGGTCCAATATCACACTAGAAACAGTTCAAACCTTGTGTAACAGCATTCCAAGAAATATTGAATCTGTTTGGAAGTTAAAGGGCAGCCTAACTCCTTATTAGGTAGTGAATATTAATATATTTGGTGTTTCCACTATTTTGTCTATCGCCTGCTTTTTCCACAACAAGGTTATACCTTTTGGGCTCATTGTCTTTAAAGTTAGTTTTGGTCTTCTTCTGATTTTATTGTAAATTCATTAATTGAACATGTGACTTGTAGAAATACATTTGAGCAAGAAACTATCTTAAATTGTATGTACCACTTCCACTTGAATATGGATAAGGATCACCAAATTGAAGTGTAACATCTCTGAAAAGACATCTCATTTAATCTGTCAGTCTCAATCATCCGTAATGATGTAATTACAGCAAGCCTTTCCATGTCTCCTTGTGCATTTTCCACATCCACACACCTGATATATAGTAGCATAACGTAAGTCAGGAAGTTTGCATTTTGGACAGAGAGTGGTAAAAAAAACACTTCTTCCTGAGTGTGTGTCTAGTCTAATTCCTTGGTCATAGTTTGTGGGCTTTGGTCCCTGGCCCTATGGTGACAAGTGGAAAAGGCAATACTAAGACCTGAAAAAGACAATGGCAATGGTAGCTGGGCCAGGAGTGTGAGTTCTTCTATGGCAGGACACTTCTATGTGTGCTGCCATGATGCTCTGGGTGTGAGCATTGAGAATGCACATATACAGTAAATACATATTACAACAATGTCGCTCCAGAATCTCCCATAAGTGTTAAATTGCGCTGAGATACGGTGACTTAGATGGCCATGGCATATGGTTTACATCATTTTCATGCTCATCAAACCATTCAGTGACCACTCGTACCCTGTAGATGGGTGCATTGTCATCCTGGAAGACCACTCCCATCAGGATAGAAATGCTTCTCCATAGGATATAGGATGAAGGTGATCACTCAGAATGGCTTTGTATTTATTGGCGTTTACCTTGCCCTCTAAGGGGTTGAGTGGACCTAAACCATGTTAGGAAAATGCACTCCACACCATAACAGAGCTGTCAGAACCCTTCATTTACTCAAATGTTTCCTTTATTTTGGCATATACCTGCATGTATATATACAGCAAACCTTTATTTAACCAGGGATCAGTTGAACACATGTTCTCATTTGCAATGACAATTGAGAAATAGCAAAACAGGACAGTGCTAAAAACAAAATGTGACAATGCAAAACAATTGTATGTGTGTGTGTGTGTGTGTGTGTGTGTGTGTGTGTGTGTGTGTGTGTGTGTGTGTGTGTGTGTGTGTGTGTATACAGTATATTCCTTATTTATCCAGGATATATATATTTCCTTTTTAAAGAAAAACATTGACCATTAATATAGTCTTTTTAATCTTGTTACAAGATTAGTCAACAATTTCACATACAGTATATGCCATTTAGCAGACGCTTTTTTCACAAGACATTAGCTACATTTAATTTAACAAAGAAACCATAACATTCAAATATGGTGTCTTCAACTATTGTTCAGTAGTTAGCAGACCTTCGATATGGATATTAAATAAAACATTTCACAATTCAGAGAATTCAAGAATTCCCTCAGTTATTCAAAAGAAGAGGGCAGGCTGTGCCCTGTCTGGCTGACCGGTGCCAGTTCCTCTTTTCATTTCATTCATTCCAACTCCCTAAATCCGTCCTTCGTCATTCCCAGAATATTACCGACTGTGAATGTCATAGCCTCCCACAACCTTGACCCGAATCTCTCGTATCTGTCTCATCGACAATCATTTCCGTTCACACATTTTGCCCGCTCTATTCACCAGCTTCAACTTCACGCACAGATAAGACTCTTTTTGTAGTAACAAGTATTCTTACTTTTCCACATTTGAACACGAGCTTAAATATCACGTTGCGTTTTCCGTATCAAATTAATGCAAAAATAGTCAAAGTATATGAAGAAAACAATTATATTCTAAACTATAAACCGTACACCAGTTAAAGCATAACTGAGTATACAGATGACCATTAAACACACGTGCGCCGCCAGTTTGCGTCTATATGTGAACAACGTGCGCATAAAAAAACACTGCAGCTGCGCGACATCAATGTATCAATGCGCACACGCTGAACAGCACTGAAGTAACGCGCTCCTACCTGAGAATGCTTGGAAAGTGTAGATATGCGTGTAATGTGAAGGCTGATGCACCTCGATGCGCATCTGGCACGGCAAACGCTGCCAGCGGAGACGGACTCTTCGTGCTTCCTCGCAGAGGCATTCCCGAGGCTCCGGGACGCTGTAATCCACAGAAAAGTCGACAGGTAAACAATACAATTACTTGTAAACATTGTGTTGGCCGTGGTGTATTTTTATCCGCACACTCCGGTCGTGCTAGAGCGGTCTGATGAATATTCCGGAGAAAGTAAAGAAACTTCAATAAGCCACTGGGGAGGAGTCAGAAGCGCTCGTTGCGCGCGATTGGAAGAAGTTGGCGTGATTGGCAGATGCGGCCACAGTGAACGTACAGGTATGAATGGAAGCGTGAAAAAACAGCATCTTCATTATAAATTAATTTATTATACTAGGCAATTTGTACAACAATAAAACTATATTTGACTTTCAAAAAGCATAGTAGTGGTGCGGCTGGGGTGAGCCGTAGCAGGGGTCGATCGTGACACCTTGAATTTCTCCAGTCGGAGCAAAGCTGATGTGGTTAACGCATGTCACACCAAACCCTGCTCACCCTTAACTAGCGTTACTAATTATTAACCACAGTCAATTATTAACTGAAACTGTCTACAAATAAATGCTTGTAGTTTTCTGGGGATATGTTGTGAAATCTCAGCTAGTTTAGTAAGAAAATGATTGCACTGCATTGCAGCATAAAGCACATACCTACTTGTATGTATATAGTATGAATACAATTAAACTTTCAGTTTCAAAGTTTCACACACACACACACACACACACACACACACACACACACACACACACACACACACACACACACACACACACATATACACATATATATATACATACAAAGATAGAAACTAAAATTAAGGAAAACCATGTAAGGAAAGGAAAGGAAAGCAGTTTTCAGTAATGATGAACAAGAGTTACTATCACTTAATCTAATACTTAATCACGTTTGTACAAACCCTGAGTTGAATCATGGGTTGACTCTTTGGTCATTGTGCAAGTAGACCATCTTTTTTTTCTTCTTCAATTATCTAGTAATAGTATAGACAAATTCAAGTAAAGATTCCATTGTATTCACTAACCCTCAATCAAATTAGTTTGTCTCAGTATAGTATTTATATACAGGTAATTTCTCAAATAAAGGAAACACTTGAGTAAATGAAGGGTACTGGCGGCTCTGTTATGGTGTGGGGTACAATTTCCTGACACAATGTAGGTCCACTAAACCCCATAGAAGGCAAGTTAAATGCCAATAAATACAAATCCATTCTGAGTGATCACCTTTATCCCATTGTGAAGCATTTCTATGCTGATGAGAGTGGTCTCTTCCAGGATGACAATGCCCCCATCCACAGGGCACGAGTGGTCAGTGAATGGTTTGATGAGCATGAAAATAATGTAAACCATATGCCATGGCCATCTCAGTAACCAGAGGCCGTGTGTATCAAGCCTCTCAGAGTAAAAAAGGTGTGACTTAAGTGTAAGAATTGTTGACTTTTACTTCTACACTCAAATTTAAGAATAAAAGTGATTTATCAATTTTCTCTGGTCTTAAAATTACTCTTAAACTGTTCAATATTTAAGAGACGTCTGGAGCTCTCTTAACTTGGCTAGGAGTAGGCAAGATGGCACAGTTGTGGAGACATGCACGCACCTTCCAAGACAGGAAGAATGTTTTAGAAATGTTTGATGATTTTTCCCCTGATTTGCCAATTATACCCTCTATTTTATTTTAATCAAACTTTATTCCTGGACCTATTTAGATTGTCACGGAGAACTCATATTTGTCACTGATCTTGTGACGACCAGGGCCGGTCTGGTAGATGTTAATATCGTCTCTGACGGGCAGCAACTTTGACCGCTGGGCCATCCGCCAGCCTGATGATGCATAGTTAATCAAACTTTATCGCTTAGATCATCAGGGAATCATATTTGTCACTGATCTTGTGCTGGATGTAATGTCGCAAGCAACTTTGAGAAGTGTTTGAACACTGCACTTAAAGGTCAACATAATTTTAATACCTGTTGTTGTTCATCAGCAATATTTCAATATGAAACAAATGTGTCTCATAAATAAATAAATAAGACTACGAACCAGTGCCAGATGTTGCCTTCATTTTTTTTTTTTATTCCTTAATTATTTCCTTTTTCGAGTCTATCCAATTCGATTTTCTTTTTAAATCCATTTTGCTTAGGCTAACATTAGTCAACAAGGCATCTTTTATAATGAGGGTCTGTTTACCTTTATTGCAAACTTGTGTTGACCATCAAAGAATACAGATTTTCCAAAAGCAGATTGGTTCTTCCCAGTGTTGCCAACTGTCCGTAAATGTACAGACAGTCCGTAAAAAAAATCTTAAGTTCACATTGTCTGTAAATCCGTAAAAAAGTTTGTCTGTCAGCAAAAATGTCCTGTTCACTACAGAATGGTCAAAAAGTATCTCCGCAGTATAACTGCTGCATAGCAACTTATAGCTACTTCCTTCTTTCGAATTTCTGACTGCCAACTTTCCTCCTACTTGCGAACATTTTCTTCAACTAAAGTTTGATGAAGCGCGTAGATAGGACAATGTACCTGAATTGAATATTGACTGTTAAAACTGTCAAAGACAGCAAAAGCTTCCAACCCACTAAAGAAATGATAGCATGCACCATAGCGTGAGTATAATTTTCTTTATTTTCATACTTTTTAAGACCGAAATACGGTTGTCCATAAAAAATATGGCATATCAGTAAAAAATAGTCCAACTTTGTCAGTCGTGTCAGTAAAACCACAAAGTTATGGTTGGCAACTCATCTTCTTCCTCTTTGCACTTTCACCGATTGATGACCTCATCTTAATTTTTTAATTTGCGGCACCCGTGATTGTCAAAAAAACACCTACGAGTTACTTTTGAGAATATTTGAAGACTTTGCTAAGAGAAAGTGCGAGTTGCTTGATAATTACCAACCACTTTAAGCGAAGAGTGATTTCACTCCTAAGTAAGCTCTTAGAAGGTGTCGTAAGTGTAACTCTTAAGATACTTGATAGATACCAGCCCAGATCTCAACACAATTGTCAATTATCCAAAGCTGCTTAAACTGTCCACATGAGCATAAACAGGGATTCATCCAGTCCAGAGCTGATCCATTTATTCCTGGTTAAGACACATGTCCATAGCTGGATACCTTAATGATAAGCAAAGAACAATGAACAATAAGTTAAATCTGCTGTTGTGATGCAAGGAGGAGACCCAGAAAATAACACGTACTAAAGCTTAGAGATGCTGTTTTGATTCTAAAGGCTCTTTCACTGGCCAGTACGCAGGTATATGGGACTTACACTGTAATTCTACAGACCAGGCTGTCTGGACCCTTAGATCAACAAATGATGTGATGCATTGGGTACATAGATGGATTTACCCTCCCAAAGTTCTATTGGAGACCGCGTTTTGTTGTAAAATATTACTCTATTCTGCAAATTAAATTAAGCGAAGATTTGATGACCCACACTTCATCCATTGATTCTGACCACTAGCGCTATCTTTTTCCAAATTTATCATTAAAAATTGTATATTGTATACCATCTGTATACCAAATATTTCATCTATGTGTTTTTGCAGAATATCCATGTCCTTCACCCTATCACCAGAAATATTTACCAGGCACAGGTTTGCTTTGACTGAAATAATGTAAATTGTTCCTTATGAAAATAAAATCTGTTGGTTGCGTTATTGACTGCTTTACTTTCAGTATTCTTTAGAATCACGGGAAGGCATGTGTGATGTTTGAACACTGGTGTAAACATGTGGATTAACCAGGGCCACATTTGGACGGCAGGAAGTCAGCCAACTTCCTGGGGAACCCCTCAATTACGGCCAGAATTCCATAAATTTACTTTCACCAGTGACTAGGAAACAACACCAGTTTTACTCTAAAATGCAATTAAAATTGATCACAAACCAAATAGCTTTCCAAATCTGCATAGTGTTTTCTAGCCTGAGGAATGGAGAAAGTATGACATGTGGAAAAGGTTAATAAAATCTCCACAATTTTTTTTTGCAATAGCTGCATTTTATAAGGAAGTTCCCCAGAAGGTTTATGAGAGGTTCGTTCTTCACTTTTCTCAGCTTATGTAGTACTTTACGGCACACCATTAATACAGAAACATTATAATGTAATTATGTTTTATTGCTATAAGTTTCAGAGTCTTATCCTGTACTCTTGGCCGGGCCGGCAGATCACCTTGGGCCTACGACGCTGTGTGCCAAATACTTCAGCCCTGACGGCTCTAATGAAACTAATCGCTTTATGCACACACTATATCTTGGAAACCGCAGAGGGCTCAAGATGTGGAGTTCACCATTGTGTGCAGCCTGCTATTCAGAAGGCTAATGTCTGTGACCATGCTTTCTGTTGTTGTCCATGCATGCGCGTCACTTTTAACGGTTCACCTAATGTTAGGATCATTATCTGCCAACAACTTTTGCTCATTTGAGGTCAGTGAGGTTTAACATAACATAGCATATGCATTTAGCAGACGCTTTTATCCAAAGCGACTTACAGTAGTGAATGCATACATGCGTCCGTATATGTGGAACCCACCACCTAAGCATTGTCAAGGCCATGCTCTATCTATTGAGCCATACAGAGCCACAGGTTTCCCACGTGGTTTTAATACAAAATATAACAAGTGCAGTTGTCAAACTAGCATTGAAACGAAGCACAGGCTGCAGACAGTGCAATGGAGCTGGTCATTGAAGGTGTGGTGTAGGTTTGACTGTGCCCTGGCCAAATGTCCACATTCCCTTTAAATAAATTGTCGTATCACATATCCGTATCGACCCTTGTGATGTACGACTGTCCATTATGCCCTTACTATGGTAATAAAGGACTGCTACTGGCACATTTCTTCATTAAGTGAAGGCTGTATTTAAGTGCTGCACCAAACCTTAGAGTCCAGTCTCTCAGTGGGCAGGCAGCCATAGAGTTACAATATATAGAAAAGAGTTCAGAGTTTCTCTAGAACTGCATGACCCTCTCTGTGGTTTGGCAAATTACTTGGAGGAGAACAAATTTGTTGACACATTGGTGCAAGAAGTAGAAATAACAGGGTTTTCCGGAGGTCTGGAACACACCAATATGATATTGCACCAAATCCAGTCAGCAAACAAAGAGGTGGTTCTGTGGTTCTGTGTGGCTCAGTGGGTAGAGCATGGTGTTGGCAATGCTTAGGTTGTGGGTTCAATTCCCATTGGGACCACATATACTGAAAAATGTATTCATTTTCTACTGTAAGTCACTTTGGATAAAAGTGTCTGATAAATGGCATATATAAAGAGAAGGGATTGTCATGTGATATTCATTGGCCTCGCAAATGCACTTGGTTCTGTACCTTGCAAATTCCTCTGAACAGCATTTGATCTCTTCTAAGTCTTGAAGGCACTTACAAAGTTCATCGAGGCTTACTCTGAAGATTTTCAATTTTGCTTCATCGTGCCAGAGTTCACCCCCACCTGGCAGTGCTTGGAGGTGGGCATTATAGCAGGATCCATCTCACCTCACCGCTTGCTCTCAATGTGGCGATGGAAGTGATCATCAGAACCTCAAAGTGGGTAGTGGGCAGTGAACATCTGAAATGCAGACTGCGACTACTACCAATCAGAGCCTGTATAGACAGCATGACAACCTTGTCCACAGCTGCACCTTGTGCCAGACGGTTACTAGAATAACTTCATCGGAGCATTGTATTGATGGAATCTGTGTTGCTATGGTAAGGGAAGCCACACTCGCCTAGCAACAGGTTGGAAGTAAAAAATGCTGTTGAACAAGCAAATGTCAGCCCTTCAACATGGAGACATCTTGGGGCCTTGTGCAACAGGGGAGAGGTAGTTTTGGACTTTAAACAAGTAAACTCTCCTTGCACAATGAAAGTCACCCTCTGTGGCAGAAACTAGTGGCGCAAGAGGTACGCCGTCTCCCAGGCCAAGCAAGGGCAGTGGATGAAATTGGAATGTGTGGAGCAGCTGGAGAGCCCTTTGGAAGTGTATGGAAGTGGTAAGAATCAGCTTTCTTATCTGAGCATCCTACGATGTGCTTCCATCACTGCGAAACCTAAACCAATGGCTAGGCAAAGACCTAGCTCGATGCTTGTGTGCAACACCAGCAACAGTCAGACACATACTCTCTGGATGTGAGGTGAGCCTCAGCCAAGGAAGATACACCTGGCAGCACAATGAAATGCTGAAGTGCCTGCCAGCAGTCTTGGAGGGAAAAAACGGCCAAAGATTGACAAGTTCTTCTGCTCCACAGAAGGCAATCCTACACAAATAATAACATTCATCCGGCAAGGCGAACAACCTAGGAAGGGCTACCTTGCTCATGTACTCTTCTCGCTCCTTCCATCTAAAAAACATTACCGGAGCATCAAATCACACACCACCCGTCTCAGTAACAGTTTCTTTCCACAGACAGTCAGGTTGCTGAACAGCTGATGCACTTCACACTGTTGTATAATATGTAATGTAATGTAATGTTATTGTGTACTGAATATTGTGTATTGTGTATTGTATGTTGTGTATGTATACACTTGTGTACATTGTGTTCATATTATATGTAGGCCTGTAGTGTCTATTGTTTTTGAAATGGTCTTTTGTGTGTTCAAGGCAGATCATTTGTCCAATATTTAGCAATTACTAACTTGAGATGTGACCTGGTACTCTGGTCCAAAGCAGCACATATGATTTGCCTCGTCAAGCTAACAGCACCTTGGGAAGATGCTGTTGACGAGGCATTTGAGAGGAAAAAGCTCTGGTATGCAGAGCCAACATCTGAGGCTGAACAGCAAGGCTGGAAGGTCAAATTATGTCCAGCTGAAGTGTGTTGCCGGGGGCTTTGTAGCAGCAAAGCTATCACACAACAACAAATAACCATGCAGTCCTGATATTCAGAGGCCACACAATCTCACAACAATGACGAAATTCTTCACCACCATCCCAGTATCCTAGTTAACACCTGAAATATTCCAGTGTGCAAGATTAGCACTGGTTATGCACAGGACTTTAACACCAGATCTTGTGCAACAGAAATTGTGAGGTTGTGACACTGATATTAGCGAATTGCTCTGCCTATATATATCGTGTTACCTAGTATTGTGACCTCTGGACTATATTGACACCATTCAATGATTAATCACAGAGGAATGGGGAATTAATTTGAGCATGGGGAATTAATTTGTTCATGATGCAACAGATGTCTGTCTGAAGTGTGTATTAATCATTCCACTGTAGAACAAATGCATCGTGACAATTAATTATGCCATGATGGATACATATATATGGAGAAGAGGCTGTTCGGCCCTGTATCAGTGTCGGATTCTGCCCCCAAAATATTCAATAAATCAGTATTTCTTTTCATAATATCATGGATGCATGTTTTGTGAAACCACCTGTCAATTACAATATTATTGTGCCATGAATGAATTTGTGCTAAGTAACACCCCAAAATGAATGACCTAGTCCCCATTTTATCAATAGTTGCACTAACCAACTGTGTCTGTGCCTTGCACTGTCAATTTGCAATTTGTCAAAATAGGGCCCCTAATCTTTTAAATGTGGATGTCTGTATTGCTTTAAAAAAAAAATGCATACTGGAATGTAGCTATGTGTGGGGTCTGGTTGTCTCCCACAGTCCAGAGGAGCGAAATGATTGGATGATTTCATTGACTGGGAAAAGCCCCTGCCAACATCGAGCTCGGGCCATAAACTGGGTCAAGGACCAGGGGTGTTTACTTCGGAAAAGTTTAGGCTCGTCACCTGCGTCACTCACCTAATTTAAATTATTAATTACAGGGAGTTTCCACTGGCAACTTGTGTTTACATGTGTAAATAAAATTCCACCGTCTTGGTTCAAGTTCATGGATAGCATGTGTGGACAACAACATTACACTTATTGAGTGTGCAATAACTGTTTGGCAGTTTTTATGAGGGCAAAGATATTTTAATGGACGTGGAATGGTAATATGAAACATGGCTATACAAAATAATTATGCCGTATAGTGTCTAAAGGATTTAGTTGACTTTTTCTGAGATGAATGAATGAAGGAATTTCATCACCCATATGCTGTACTTGTGTCATTGATTTTTGAGAATGCAAAGATTGTTTAAACATATCACATATCATTTTTAATATTATGAATATGGCACTAGCATGAATTATTTTCTTTATGCCATTGATAAATGATTGACAGCTCTGTAATCTGCACATTTTTGTGGTTTTGCTCACGTTGCAACACACCTTAGAAGTGTGATAAAGATAAAGAAATAGCCATTAGAGACACCTGTAGCACGACATCTACTGTAACCAGTGGTGTGATGTTTGATAATATATTAGGGGTATTTTAGGAATGTAATGCACAAACAATGTTCAGAGTTATCATATAATCTGGAGGGGTAGCCTATGTGTTTTTAAGCAGTTTACATTGTCACACACCATACCTCTACTGGCTATTAAGCATTACTATGTCTTGTTATTGTTCGTACATAATTCATTTGTTGACATTGCGACTTGCTCTTCCAGAAAGGTTCCATACCAACCTCCCCGCCCCCCCCGGCCCCCAAACAGAATGATTAACTATCATGCTTTTGAAGAAATGCAAACTATTTTTCTGAAAAAATACCAAACGTCCCTTAAACATTGTTGTTAAGTCACAAGGAAAACTCCAGGAATGGTCATAGAACATACAATTTAAAAAAAATCTGAATTGTGGCTTATCATTTATGTTAATTGTATCAGGGAAGTTCAATGCTTACGTTCAGAGCATTTTTAAAATATGCTTCACGTATCCTCAATCTTTGTTCCTGGTTAACTATGAGTGGATGTTACCAGTAACTTTGTACGTCACATGAATGGAAGATTTTTCTGTGAATTTGACAGAACATGTCTGGAACAGTAAATACATTCAAAGTCTGTTTGGGGAGCATTCTTGTCCTAACATAATCTCAACTATAGCAACTGCAGTTACTAATGTGACCACCAGATGGTAGTGTTATTGTGTCAAACATTATGGCACTGAAATTGTGCTCCCCAGAAGAACAGTCTTTTCAACGTTGTTTTTTTACTGATGTATTCATTATTATTTACAAGAGGCTGATCGCAAAAACTACTGACTCAAGTGTAATGAAGCAATGATTGCGAATTAGCTGAAACTAACACAAATCTTTCCTATGAAAATGAAGCAATCACATTAGCTGTCGGTTCAAGGTCATGTTCATATATTGTGATATATCTTAGATTGAACTCAATGTGTTTATTCAGTTGCTGAATTATAATAATTTTTCGTATGAATGGATTTGTAAGGCTATTTAGAAGTTCAGAACTCAGTTTGCCCAACATCATTGGTCATTTGGCAATTACAATTTGGCCAACATCAGAAATTGACAATCTAACAAACATGGGAACTGCTTCACAGATATCTAATGACTTGATTAATTTGTAGCTGGGAGTTTAAAACAAGCTCAAATAAAAAATAAGTTTTAAAAACGTTTTCAGAAGGAATAAAATAATTCAGTCAAAGTAAGTCACACCAAGTTGGCTGAGCGATAACAGATTCATCATCAATATATAAAGCTAGCATTTATTATTATCAATATTAATTAATATCAACCACACTAAGTGACTAAATTAATTGTCTATATGTTAAGCTTTAAGTGGTAACACATTGAAACACTCTACTTGATATTGATAATGATTTATCATGGGCTGACATGAGCTAGCAGGGGTAATGAACATCACTGGCATTAAGTGAGCTATAGACCAGGAGGCAGAGGACTGACAATGGTCTCGAACCAGAATTTCATGATTAGCGAGCTTCATGACTTCAGTATCACATCACAGTACCACATCACCATTACCTTTTCATCAGTTCTTGTTATATAAGCATGATTTTAACATTTTGGGCCAATTTATATTTATACTTTAATATCTTTTTTTTTTTTTTATTAGTAATTTGTGAAAACTCGTTTCAAGTGGTTTAAAAAACAATAGTGCAGCCAAACTTTAACCTAAACAAGCTTTGTAAATGCAAAAAAACCATACAGCTGGGGGCACATTGATGATTGTGGTGAAACACATCTGGGCAGGAAATAGCAGCATGTGATTTTTATTTGTTCTTCATCAAAGACCAGAGTGTGGCATTGAGATAGCTGATTTTCAAAATATGGATTTGATGAAAGATGATTCCAGCTTCCAGTAACGACAGGGAGGAAAGCGACACAAACGTTAAGCCCTTGAATCCTCGTTACCTGCTAAGCGGAGCTGGTGAACGGAACAGGCCAAGCTGCCAGCATCGCCATGGAAACCGCTAATCACTGACATTTCAACCAGCGGTACCAAAATAAACTATTATGCTCGAGCCTGTTTTCATCTGGCCTGCGCATTTCATGCGTAATTCCTGTTATCAAAATCCATCATTTTGACATGAATGTTTTCGTCCTACATATGCTTTGTTATGCAGGCGTTATATAATGCACTCAATTATCTTCAGGTTGTTTGATGGGTTCAGGCTAGCTTTGTACCTCTGCATTTTGAAAATGATAATGTCATTGCCTATGCACATCATAGCACTTTGTCCCTTGTGATAGTGTTTTTACAGGTCGTAGCTATGCGTGGAGCTGGTTTTCCATCGCACTTGTTGATTGATGTGGACCCAGGGTTTAAGAATACATAAAACAGGATCTAAGAATGCACTTAAAGAAAACTGGAGGAATGATTTTCAAAAGAATGAACTATACCTCTAATTAAGATGGAATTATAATTCTGCGAAGCTACACGTAAATGTCTTTGTGTAGCTACGCAGAGAAGGGGTTTATGGGTAACCATAGCCCGCAGAGGTTCGCAGAGGAGCCGACGCGCACACCTCCAAAATGTCAACAACACGTCGTGCGTAGCTGTGGTCGTGTGCATCAAACAAACGCTGATTGGTTGAGCACGTCTCTTTGTTTACACCGGGGTTGAAAACAGATTTCCATTTCTGAGTTTCTTCTTTGTTTTCTTTGTACATTCTTTAGTTTTAGCAAATGCGACACTGCCCCCTAGTGCATGTGTTAATGTTACATGCAAGCATGTTGGCAAACACCCATGCAGATTCGCAGACGCAGAACAGCAGCTTTACTCTACATACCCTCATAAAGTGGGAGGAGCTTGTCTCTTGATGACACGTTTTTCCGTCTTACAGTCTGTAAGCTCTGTGCCTACTGTATACTGTATACTGTTTATGCCATTTAGCAAACGCTTTTATCCAAAGCGACTTACAGTACTGAATGCATACATTTTGACATGCTGTGGTGTCATGCGATGGCGTAGTGAGAGGAATTAAAACCTACCACCACCCGAGCTGCAATCTCCTCCTCACCTTATTTTCAGAACATTAAAGGGACAAACCCTGTAAAATCAAATCCCCCTTCAAATTCATATGTGAAGAGAACGATATGAATGTGACAGGATTTTGAAATAAAAGCTCCCACTACAGCCCGTTTTACTGAATATTGTGTCAGGGGTAAGGGAGTCAAATTTGATTACTTAAATGAGATCATTCCCAATAATGACTCACGTAACACATAGTAAAAATAATTCTGTACATTGTGGCTGAAGCGCTTGTGATTTAATGTTTTAGACTAACCTGAGTTCAAACAAAACAACTCAATCGCTATTGGAATGATTTCACTGTTATTTGATTATCACATAATAAAAAGTAGGCTAAAACAACAGTTGCAGATTGTGATTCTTACAGTAATACCTCATCATTGACTCAATGGAGGAGCAGGGGTGCTTTAAATATGGGAACATCAGTTTGCAGGGGGCTCTGGTACATGGGTGCGTAATGGGATTGAATCCCACCTTGAAACATGCGGTATAAATTACCGTGAGCTCCACTAGATAGGTTTGTTTGCAAAGCAACCAATATATCATTGCAATACATAATATTGCTAATGAGGGTGCATGCTGTGCCTCAACTTCACACCAAGTACTTACCAAAAGATTGCCTCACCTTGTATTACTACAAAATATGCAATACAAAGACTTTCTACCCATTCTCCCTTACGCCTCATACACATATTACAAGTTTAGTATCTACATAGATCTCATAATTGTCCTTGCAAGTTTTAAATGAGTTTCTTGCAAAACCTTTTGAAATTTGACAAATACATGGTCATACAAGTTGTGGTAACTTATCTTTAAGCACATTACAACCAGTGAGTGGATAGGCACACGTTTCTGCCATTAACTTTTTTTCTGTGTATTTCTCTATGATTTTAATGCATGTATTTTTAAAATCAGTGATACAATCCTGATTGATTGGTGTAATTGTTTTTCTCATTGTCAAATAAACAAAGCAAAACAAACAAACACATTTCTGCACAAGAACGGTTTATCCAATTGAGACATCTCCAAGGTTTCCGCATATTTTGTATCCCAAACTTCTGCGGAGATGATGTGGCCAGTAAAGATGGCCTCTCCAGGATAAAGGTCCTACTGTGCACGTGTTGGCATTGTGCTCAAACTCTGGTGCAGGACAAAAGTATTTGGGACATTCTAACAGAAATCTACCAAACATAGACTGGCACTGGCAATGTTGTGTTCAGTGACGAGTCAAGGTACCATTTATTCTGACGTGACAGTCAAACTCAAATGTGAAAGTCTGGTTTATATACGCCATTTAGCAGACGCTTTTATCCAAAGCGACTTACAATAGTGAATGCATACATTTTCAGTATACACGTATGTGGCCCCAGTGGGTTTGTAGCAAGACGATCTACTGTACCAGGGTACAAAGAAATTTCTGCCATAAATCTACCAAATAGAGACATCACATGACCAGTAAAAGGAAAACAGTCAGGGAGAGATACCGTCCATGTTGCGTTTGCAACTGAACCGGTTAAGAGCTGGAAGTGTGAGGGTATGGGCTGCAATACAATATGAACATTAGATAACATTAATATCATCACTTATTACTGTTTAATAATGGGTCATTGACTGTGCAATGCTATAATGTTCTTTGCCCCACCCCGCCACACCCTTACTTTGTGCAAAATAATGCCCCTGGGTTTATTGTTCATAGTAGCAAATGGAGAACATGTGAAATAGACCTCCTTGTTATTGAAAAACACTGATTTGATAACCCGAAACGGATTCAGGGTATGTTGCCTTGACAATATACTGCTAATTAAAGTCATATGAATTGCTTCATATTAAATGGCTTTCAGTATAATTATCCCTACATGTTCTGTAGCACTTGAGGATTGGAGTGGGGGAGTGGAGCAGTGAATAGGCCATTGAGACCAGGGGGTTGAAAGCTGGGTACTTATTGAAGGAAGTTCATAAGCCTCCTTGATTTAACAAAGACCAAGGCATTTAGCTATTAGTTCAAAATTACTTCTTTAAATTGGTAATATTTCTCTTCTTTAAGCTATTTTTTTAATACAGAATTTTGTTTTTGCTCCCGGTTTATGGTTGTTTTTCTAGGCCGGTCTCATCACTGCAGCAGAATATTTGTGTTGCATTGTTTTGGACTACGACAAACGTGTTGTACATCTCTGTGTCAAAATTCATATGTAGGCCCATTTATGTTTCTTTACGAAAGGCCATCAGCCTTTGGCATCTGACATCAGCATTCAAGCCTTTGCTAACTGACTTCCCTGTCTTTCTCATGGAAGATGTTTGGTCTTGCCAATATATAGGTTTCTAGCTGAATTTAGCACCGAGAATAATCATTTAATTGAGAATGATTTGTTTTCAACACTTTAACTAGAACCCTTTACACTGTGTCCAAATAAATGTATATTTTTCTAATCTTGGTTAATGTACAGTGCGAGTCAAAAGTTTGAGTACACCTGCTGGAAACTAGGTTTATCTCATAGTTGACAGTGTTTTACACCTTATAAGTTTCTATAAATACTTGAAAATCAAAAAAACACATGTAACAATAAACAAAAGGAACATCAAAGCAATGTTCAAGAAAATTGAATTGAATTTTATTTTTTTCTGATTTTATCCCATTTTCTCCCAATTTGGTAGCCAATTAGACCCGCTATTTTTTTTAACGTCAATCCCCCCCTAGTGTGAGTTCGCTGCCGTAGTCCTGCGACCGGTAGTGACGAAGGCGAAGTGACGCCTCTTCCGAGACGTCACTCGCCAAGCCGTTGACCGAACCCCGGTACTTACAGGGCCACTATACGCAGCGAACGTCACGTCGGCTTCCCTCCCCCCTCCCTAGGGCGGACAGCCAATCGCCGCCCCCTGGTGGCACTCCCGGCCAAAGCCGACACTTGGCGAGACGGGGAATTGAACCCCGGTCTCCGTGGCCAGCGTCGGACGTTGTAACCACTGGACCACGCGGGAGGCCGAATTGAAAATGTAATCTTGGATTTCTCAAAATAGCCACCCTTTGCCGTGATAACAGCCTCACAAACATGGGCCATTCGGTTAATAAGTTTAAGCAGGAAATCACTTGACATGTCTTCCCAGCTCTTCTGCAGCAATTCCCAGAGACACTTGTGGCTTTCTGTCCAGTTCTTCCCATACAAGTTCTATGGGATTGAGGTCTGGACACTGGGCAGGCCAGGCCATTAGTTTGAGTTGTCCTTCACGTTGCTCCTTCATAGTTCTTGCACAACTTCAAGGTGTGTTTTGGGTCGTTATCTTGCTGAAGAATTAAGTAGTGCCCGATTAGCCGTAATCCAGATTGAAGGTGTACTCAAACTTTTGACTGGTACTGTATATCTCTGGGACTGCCTCTAAAGAATAATGGTGTGTAGGGTCTTCCACACTTCCACTGCTGAACCAAAAGAAAGGCATTTTCTGGGTCGTCGTCATCTGCAGTGCAATTCAAATGTTGACAATAACGAACCAAACGGGATTATTTATTTTATACAGCACATCTATTGTCTATATAATGAGAAATAACATTTATTACTCGTATTACAACGGTTTGTGTTCAGAAAACGGACCGTGTTTCAGGAGACTAGAGTGTGCATGCATGACATAACAGCGTCAAAAAAACAACTCCTGCACGTCTCAGACCGGTGGGGTCGGTCGGGGTGGAGGAGGGGCAGGACAACAGACTGTGCCTCCGAAAATATTACAAAAAAATGCCTTTCCAGAAACGATATATCGATATATAGTCGGGTGATTGTGCTAGCGTTTTTTTTTTTTTTTAAATGCCCACTCCTTGCACCCCCGTGCACTCTGTTTAGAGTACGCAAAAACCCACTCAAGTGAATCCAACATGTCGATAGGTGCTGCAGTGCACAGCTCTCCACCACCACTGCAACGGTGCTGGATATTTCCCTGCCGGCCGTTGAAGCCAAACTCGCTCTTTAAAAAACAAAAAAAACAGAGAGCCCTGTCGAGTCCCGACTCCCCCTCCCCCACAGCCACATATTACCATCTATGCTCTGTGCTGTCTAGAAAGGTCATGTGACCCTCATCAGTCTCCCAGGGTGGGGGAGGGGAAGCAGATTGAACCTGTTCTTTGTTAAGAGGTCAGCGAGAGCTCCCTGGCAGGAAGGACTCTTACCGCCAACCACATAATAGCTGCGCAGCATAAATAAGCTCTCCACTGCAGGGAGAGAGTGATAGAGCGAGAGTGAGCGGGAGAGGGGAGAAATAGAAATAGTCGTGGGAAGGCACATAGGACACTGCTGAATCCTGAGGATTATCCCATCATGTCAGTGTCTATTCTAGATTAAGTCTAAAAATACACAAAAAAGTGACTAACAAGATCCTGCTCTCTCTCCAAGGCTTGGCGTCACGACTCGATATTCGAGGCAGAGAAACAGGAATAAGAAAGGGGGAGAAAGGGTGTTTTATTTCTGGAGTTGTGTCCCACGCTCGACACACGTTACAAGCACATTGGTCCCTCAACACTTTAGCGTGGACAGACTTATGTATTTCAATATAACCAAGAGGTTCTAGTAAAATTTGGTGAACCACTTCATTCCAATAGCATATGCCATTGCAAAAATGAAGACATTTAAGATTCCATATGAATGTGTGCGCTAATGTTTAGGGTAGAAAAGAACAAAATATCCATATTTAGTTTGACATTTTTAAACTAGCCATACTGTGGCATTATCCAAAATGAAAGGTGTCACATCCTTGACTAATTTTCTCTCATATTTACCACGGTCTTTGTAAAAAATACTTTAATCAACAAAATATTTTGATTGGATGAAGGTCGCACTATATACTTCTAAATGTTGCATCACAAATATGAAAATAAACGTAATAAAACATTCGCAGCCTGAAAGAGAGAGAGGCACATAATAGTTTGTGTGACTCAGTAGGAATGGCACGGCGCTAACAACGCTTAGGTTGTGGGTTCAATTCCACATATACTGAAAAATGTATGCATTCACTACTGTAAGTCGCTTTGGATAAAAGCGTCTGCTAACTGGCATATATTATTATGATGTATGAATCAAAAATGTGATTAAAATGACTGTAATAGTGATTGAAAGGAGGGGAAATTTACTGATATGTTAATGCACAGTCAATAATGCCAAGGAGGTGGGTGGGGGGTTGTTATGGCTTATCATCTTTAACTTAAAAAAAAAAAATGTTTGAGCATCCTCTACTTTCACTGTTGACGGTATGTTTTAGACTCAATTATTATATTTACGACTCACTAAATTCACAGACGGTTATGCAAGATTACATTTTACATTTTTGCTGCTGGATCTCGCAGCTGTGTGTGTGTGGGTGGGTGTGGTTGTGTGTGTAAGAGAGAGAGATTGTTCAAATGGAAATGTTTTAGTAACAAGTAGACTGACAATATAATGACATCCACCTGTCAAGGTGTGTGATCCTTCACTGCTCACTGACAGTTCACTCATTGAGGGATTACTGAACATAATGAACCAGCAACATGTGATTACACAAAGTGTTGTATAAGGTTCAGGGAACAGAAAACTACAAATCTCCTAAGGATTAAAGGGTGTGACTAACAATTTATTTTCTTCTGCTGTTATGCACAATATATCTTCAACCATGGCTATAACATCTTTAAAACTTCAATTAAAGACTGGTAGAAGTGATACATCCATTATAACTTCTGCTATAGTACTGTATTGTAGCACTTACTGACGTTTGCACTCTGGTTAGATACTAAACTTCTTTTCGCTGTACTGTACCTGTACTGTACAATGACAATAAATTTGAATCTAATCTAATCTAATCTAATCTAATCCAAGGGAAAATATTTTAAAAATCATATTTTTTATTATAAAATGGCAGTTTACTCAGTAATGGGACTTTTTAGTCATTATTAAAAAAATAAAATAATAATAAACACATTGTCAGCAGCACAAACTAAAATAAGTATAACGTACATTTATATACATATATGTGTGTGTGTGTGTGCCCTACTATTGCTGCCTTCCTATTAAGGCAACCGGGTGTGCAAAAGTGTACACGTTACTTAATTTTGTATTCTTTTACAACTAGTGGCGCAACTATTCTAAATACGCCGGTAGGCAGAGGAATGTGTCACACAAACGCAGAGCCGTAATGATGTCAACTTGTTATTTACTTTCCAAATCTGAATGACTGAGCAAGGCGAAAGGAGAATTAATCAACCACGATGTGACCGTGCAGGCGCAAAAAAGGAGCTCACACGGCGCGGACAGTGTGGGGGAAGGGAGTCCGCTTAGAGGCCAGATACAAGGTAATGTTGCATCATGCTAACACTTAAATTACTATAGCTTTTTTATCCAGTAAATCTGAACGTAGTTTTATAAAGTCTTCTTGGATTATGAATGAGAAATGTGTTATCAAAGTCAAATTAATGCATAATTGATTTAGCATTTTGATTGGAAAATTTGATCAGATTCATATTTAAGAAATTTGAAATGGTTATTTTACTTGATCAATTTTGCATATGCTGATTTTATGTCTGTTTCTTTCAGAAAGGATATATGATCCAAAACCCCCACAAATTGGGCTCATTGGTTCTGCATAGAGATCAAAAACATGTAAACAGCCCTGATCTTTAGTGCTCTCATAACTTCTGAATCCCTGTTTTGGCGTAGTTAATTTGAAAATATCAACAATATGCAGAACTCAACGATAACAAAATTGACAGAACACATACAGTAAACTGAAATAAATATCGCCTAGTGTAAAATCACGCAATAAATCATCTCGGCACGTTGAATCAGATTAAAATCAGAATATGCATAATCACATGTAATTAATGGTAATGAAACAAAGCACAACGAAAGGCATAGGTAGGCTAGTTGCAGGCTACGTAATGAAGCCATGTCCCCGTTTTTTTAAGGGCTAATGCGTCTTCCTAACTAAGATGGCGTGTTAACAATAATGTTTATTTGTTTGTGTGGTTTGCATTTCATTGTGTGAATAAGCAGGTTTAAGGTCAGTTGCTGATTTCTCCATTGTAGGTCACTGACGGTGCCTCCTGTCTCCAAGTGCCTCGCTGTCTTGCCGCTGTCTGCTGTACTGTAGCTCGCTAGCTACGTACAGCGAAGCACCGAAAAAACTCCCCCGAAAATATCGGCACCTTCCGATCATAGTTATATCCACCTCGAACTTTTATCGCACGTTTTGGTCGTTCGTGTGACCCCCATAATTACTTCCCCCTCATTTTAATGATTACAGGTATCACGGATTTGTGGGGGGAATAATTAAAAAGAGGTTAACGAATGAAATGGGAGGAAAGTAGCTGGCGAGCTGTATATTGTGCCTGCTGAAGTTGGAGGATATTTCCTTGTGGAAGTTAGCTAGCTTGCTAGCTGCTAAGCAGTGGCGAGCACACACACCAGCACACTTTCTCTGGTCAAGGTAAGTTCAACTCCTGATAATTCGTTCAATATATGTTTATCTATCTTGCTAGTAGTTTCATAATCAAACTGGCTGTTGTTTTCTGTCTTTTCCACCCCGACTGAATTTATGGTGCGGTGCAATTCATAAACTACTTTGGATTGTTTTATCTGTTCAATTCACTGCTAGCTAGTTAGCCAGCTGGCTACCTACTTTTCCGTACATGTGCTGATTGTGCTTTCGGAATATGCACGCTGTCATTGTTCTGTATTCGATTTTTATAAACTTATCGTGTGTTTATGAAGTATTAACGCGATTTTAAGTACGTACATGGACAATGTTTGCGTTATCAAAGCTTTGTTTTGTGGTTGAGTGAATCTGTGAGCTTAGCTACAACTGGTTAGTTAAGAAAACATGTAACGTTAGCCAGCTAGCGTATGGCATGCCTTTCCTCGGTGTTTTTCCTCCCTGTTTTTCTCACACTGTTGCTGAGTGGTTTACTGTTACTGTAGTATTAATTTTTTACAGTATATGAGGCATATTGCCCATGCAGATCGGTGGGAAACGAAGATGTGGGGGAGGGGGACGTATTACCACACAGTCCCGAAATGTAGTAGCTGGCTCTAACTGCCGGCCGGTGTTTTTGAATATGGATCGTAAAGTGAGCACTTCCACTTCCAGTCAACTATTTTAACTAAAGTAAACTATTTATATGACTTGTTTAAGCCTTGATCGAATAATTCTTTGTGATACAGAGTATTCAACAACCACCCATTGTATATCCTAGATGCGATGTGAACACATGGTCTGCCATTATGGCACGTAATTACAACAACTATCAAAGTTTTTATTCGCTTATTTCAAACCTCAATAAATTGCAAGTTGTTCATTTAAATTTTGGGGGAGGAGGGTTGTTTAATGGCAAGTATATTTCTATAGTTTTATATCACTTCATGCAGGGTACAGTCTACTGTGGCCCATCATTAATCACCTGTTGAATAGCTAGCGGAGTCTGAGCGTGCATTTTCTAGTACCATCTTGAGACGCGAAGTTCTCATTTTGTTCTGTAAACGTTCTCTTACCCACCAACAAACCATTGCTGGTTTCTTGCCTTTGATTAAATGTATACTTTTGTCTGCATGCAGAGATCGAAGTAACCCTTCTGTCTTTTATGCAACCTATAAATTAATGTCTTAAATCCTACAGAAAGTCTAGTATTATTACTGTACTTTGTGTTCCATTCCTTGGCTGAGCACTTTCTGACTAACAACACAAGGCTTCAGAAGCCAGTTCCTGGAGTCCATAAAGTCACACCTCTTATTCATGTCATTATTGATTTACTGCCATATTGTTAAAGATCAAGGTTTATTATATTTTGGAAGTTTCTTGATGTGTTAGACTTTTTCCAGGTCTTGGAATCTAATAAGACAGCCATATGTTTAATGTTTAAATGTGAATAATATATGCTTGCTTGACAAGATGGAGAAATAATACCAATATGCTAATATTGCCAGGTTAATTACTTGACCTAATATTTAATTAATTGAATAAATGTACCTTTATTTTCCCCCCTCCTCTGTAGGCCTACTGTCAATCATAAACACACACACACACACACACACACACACACAAAAAAAGCACACTTCATGTGAGCATAATGTTATTGAGTCGCAAAATTACAATTACAATTCTGTGCCTCTGTTCACAAACAGTTGCCCACAAACACCTCTGTCATTCTGAGCTGCGCATGTTCTTATAAGAGTCCTATTTTTAGGCCGATGAGCACAGATGGTGGTGCTTTCATGTTTTTGTATTATTTTTTGTATTGAGACATCTCCAAAAACTCAGGCATTTGGAGAGATGCTTGTTTAGTCTGTGAATCAATGTAAAACCCTATCAGGTTTTTTTGTTGTTGTCGTCATCTCCGAGCTGATGATTTTGACCATTTAAGCCTGTAAAGTATGAAGCCACTCTTACAGTTTATAGTTCTAAGGGAACTCAGGTTAGCTGTATTATGTACAGGTACTCCTCAGTAACGACCTACCGACCGCGCAGACTTATGACCAGCTCTCCGACCAGTCGGTATTGTACGCTGTACGAGAACTTTGGTCGTGGAAACGGCAGCGCGGCGTCTCAGCGTCAAGCATCTCATCTCGCATCACCCTTTCTCAGTCTCAGTCTCGTTCCCGCAGTAGGTCAGTATTCACTACACTACCCACTAACAGTGCAGTATGCTTGAAATATCGGTAAGGGGGCGGCTCCTCGCTTATCGACCAATTCGCTTAACGACCTAGTCGTAGGAACGGAACTCGGTCGTTAAAGTGAGGAGTACCTGCACTGTGGAAGGTGGAAAAGCTGAAAAATTCCCATAGTTCCTGAGTGCTGGGGTGGTGGATCAACAATGTAACATTTGCATTTAATTTGACGTGTGGTTTTCAGCATTATGCAGTGTTTACATATAAAATCCATGGCAATTTTGAAGGTGTGAATTATCACCTTTTTTCTGGTATGTGACACATTGTTTTTGAGTGGAAATAAATAGAAGGAACTACTGTGGAACCTGCTGTGGTCATTCTCTTTATCTTGAATTTTCTGATAAAGGACATTAGATGATTGGATGAATGTACATCTGTGTAGTAAAAAGATGTACAGCTGTCCAGTGGCCCCTTTAACCCATGTCCACAAGTAGATTCAAGCAGAAAACCAAAGATTGATTGATTGATTGAAGGTGTCTGATGCGTCTATTGAACTGGGACCACCTTGTTCCCTGGTGCGTACAGAAGCCACAAGCCAGGGGGGCCACACCTTTTATGTTGCAGAATTCACACCACGTGTTGCAAAATTGAAAAACAAGAGAATGATTCCGCTGACATTTCCTTTTTTGGGTGTGTATGTGTACACACCCTTTAGTCTTCAACAAAGCCTAGGTTTACCCAGTTTTCCAGCTTGACTTAGACAGTATGGTGCCCTAAGTTGATATTTGACCTTTTGAGTCTTTTTTGGCAACCCCGTTCTGGCAACGTTCATGCTCGGCCACATGGCAATCTGGACAGACTCTTTTCCATTTCTGACCAGCCAGCCTATTATTAACATCAGGCTTTTATAATAAGTAGGCCTGCACCGCTTCTCAGTCTGCACGTCCTCTTGTCTTACTTTTTTTGGAATGTCGTTATTCACAGTTTCTTTTTTCTCTCTCTCTCTTTGGTTGTGGGTGGTCTTCCTTCCTGAAACATGCTTCAGATCCAGGTTTATGCGTGTATGGTAGGTCCACCGGATCGGGGGATGTTTTCAATAAATATTTTCTTCAGAGTTGTTTGTTCAGCTAATATTTGTTTAAAGTGGAACAGAGGAAACACAGCTTGCTCCGCGCACGAGTGGCTTGGCAGTTGCATATTGCATTCAGGAAGTGCACACATGTAAACGCATGTGCAAACTTTAGGAAGGTTGCAGTTTTTGGGATATTTGTGATCTTGTATGGATCTGCTCAGTATAACGTGTCACTGTCCTGTGACCATATCATTGTCTCCAGGCCATAATTCCAGATAAGTATCCCTCATTTCTTGTAACTGAGGTAAAATGACATATTTGGATGATGTAAACAAATGTCATACGCTATCCATTCAACTGAATCTACAGGGATCTTGCATTTACAGTGTAGGTTACTTTCCTTTGTCCTTATTAATATCCTAAATGTGATTATTGTCCAATTAAAAATGTGTTTTAAAAGACTCACATGTTTAGGTTAAAAGGACATCTGCACATTCAAAAAAGTGAATTCACATTTGCTTTTTAAGAATTTGTGCTCTCTGTGAATGAGGCCTCTGGACAATGTCCTGTTTTTAAAAACATTTTCCACCCTCCAACAGTCATAAAGCAGAGTGTGTTTCTGCTTCTCAAATTAATTTATCAAGGTCGTAGTGGCTGATCTGTTGACTCACCCCCACTTTACAGGAGATGGAAGGAAGGAGAAAGTGAAACGTGTGAGAAATGAGGTTGGAGGTGGACTAGGGCGGGGGCGTAAGCTAAGATAGTTTCATGTGTTTGTGTCCTGTGTAGGATCAGCTTGTGTTTATTGTTGAATGAGTTTTGACATTTTGAGTTTTGTCTGTTGTGTTGGCGTAGTTTGCCTCAAGACATGTTAAAAATAAGATTTGTGCATAATGGGCCCCTATACCTTGTGTTTCAGTGAGTAGGTTGAGATTTGCAAATGACCACACTCATATTACAAAGCTGAAAGACCTGTGATTTAAATTTTTTATTTTAAATAGGGTAAAACTCTTACTGAAACATATGTTTTTTCTGCTGAAAGACCAGATTAAACATTACCAAAGGAGACATGAGTCTCATAACTCAATAAAATGTAGGCACCAAATGTGATTTTTGGTTTGTTTATTTTTTTTAGGTGCCAGAAACGTAATCTGAATGGCACCCAATAAAAGCAAAATCATCCAATGACTTTTTCCTGCCTTCCTCACATACATATGCCCCGCTCTGTTGGCCATCTTCACGTTATTACTCCATGCTAACCTAGAGCCAAAACAGTCACCCCCCCTCAGCCGATTAACATTTTTCCATTATAGCTAGTTTGTCCTATACACATTTTGATAATTCAAATTGTTCACTGAATTGTAAAGACCTGGAAAAAACATGCCCAATTTCCAAGCTTGTTAGCTAGATTCAATCAGGGCAGTACCTGCCACCCTGCTGGCTGCTCACACAGGTTGTGTAATACCTTTATGGCTTTTGTTGATGGTATGACAGGGTTGAGAGGCCAGGTTAATCTGAATTGATATTCAGACGACTTAGCTAATTGTATGCTACTATACTTGACCTAGTTTCCCACTGATGGAGTCTTCCGTTAATGCTCTGACATGCATTTAAAATGGATACACTGTTTTGAGTTGCTTTCTTCAAAACAAAACAAAATTTGTCAAATACTTTTGGTTGCTTTTGCAACCTTTTTAGTCAGTCTGGAGCTTGCCTAAGGCAAGTTTAAAAACTGGTATAAGGTTTGCATTTGTGAATTCTGAGTTTTTGTCATGGTTTGGATTGTAGGGGGAAATCGCAACTGAGTGGGTGTGACTATAGGCTGTTGCCTTGTTGACATTAATAATTGTGCCGTTTTTGACGTGCTAGGGGTTCCTGTCCCATTACACAAACCTGTTGACCAGGGGTGCACCGATCGATCAGCCATGACTCAAAATAGTTGATTTTAGCCAAAAATGGCACAATAAAAATGGCACTTGGCCATCAGTCCATTTGCATAACAACCACAGCTCGGGTGTGGCTGAACATGTTTGTCTGATGGAATAAGGCTGGACTTGTTTGAATGTGTTTTGGGTGTGGCTTTCGCCAAATCTAGCTTCTGCGAACGGCACATTTAATCGCTACGTTTGTCATTACACCATCACCATACACGGGGTGGAAATATTTCCAAATAAATAAAATAAAAGGGCAAGATCTATGCAGGGTGTGTAACAGTAACCCTAACTGTTTTCATTTGCTTGATTAACAAACTTGTAAATCGTCTGAATAATCCATTGCACATGTAATCGCGAAGTGTTCTCTTAATTGTGTCACTCTGTAGAGTTGTTTCATCCCCCCTCCTTAAGTTTGAGACCGTAGCTAGCTAAAATAAGTTCAAATTTAGTTGTGACCTCTGATGTAATTACTGCCACAATCGCTTGACTATAAACCCGATTCCTAAGAGATTTCTCTTTCCTCTATCTTCAGAGACCACCTGTGCCGCGGTGTGAAAGTGAAAGGGAAAGGGAGGTGGTTGGAGAAAGTGCGAAAGGTTACAAATGCAGTCATTGTTGCCATCCCTAGATCCTAATATCACACTGGCACAGCCATTTGCAATTAGATCATAACTGTTTTTACAACATTACCACACACGTCCTTTGTGACTCATTTAAAATGACAGCAAATATGTACCGGGCCTCTGCGACATGGTACGGTTGTTATGGAGGCAAAAAAGAACTTGGGAAAAATAAATTGCAACAAAAAACATTATAGTACCATCAATAGACCACATCTGTTCCCTGTTGGGTGCATTGATGACTGCTGTAGCAGTTGTTTGACCTAACGGATTTTATAGCCATATTGAAAAGTTGTGGAAATATGATGTTGGAAAACAAATAAATGCAAACGATGCGTGTGTGCGTGCACGCACATGTGCATGCAAGCATGAGTCGTGGAATTGTGCGACTGGTTTGCATAACGTGCGATGTTACTTTTGTAATGAATTAGAAGAGAGAGAGTGCTGAAATTTGTGATGAATTAGAAAAGAGGCAGTTGGGCCTGGGCAGTGTGTCTTTTCCAGCCCTGCTGTTTCCTCTCGGTGGGACTGGGTATTTAGACGCACACACACGCAACCCAAATAGAACGTGATGGATTAAAATCACAAGGTCCGCTCCAGAGGTGGTAATTGGCCATGGAAAGTGTTTTCTGTCAACGTCTGAGAATAGATCTGTTCTCAGTCCATCTGCTAGAGGTTGTTGGAGAATGCCTGCGAGTTAACCGCGGGTAGTGCGATTCGCATACATAATGTAGCTCTCAATATGCATCTTATCTCTACCAATGGTTCTCCTCATTAAAGCACGCCCCCAAAAAAAAAAACCCCTCCCGACCTCTAAAACCAAGGGCTGCCATCTGCATCATTGGGTGATGCCCTAAATCCAGAAAGAAATGTATCCATAAAATTGAGAAGTCAATGTTGCTGCCCTTTCCTCATGTCTTGTGGGGACTGTGTAATCAGACAGAATGAGGGTTACGTGTGTAAATGTGGTTCTATTGGCAGTTGGACTGTACCATTCCAACTAATGGGGTAGTCCTTCCACATCAGCCGAATAGGCTACCTGCCAGTGGTGTAGGATTACCAGACTATACAGTTCAACTCATTTCAGTTATCAGTTATTGTCATTATGTATTATGCTGTGCTGTTATTTCGGATAGTTTCAAAAATAAAATTAACACACAGTTAACTTGTCATTTTTATGACTATTATGCTGTGCTGTTAGGTAGTGTTTTTCATCATTCCCATATAGGCCTTCTACACAGAAAGAAACAGTGTAGAGTCTGTTCCCACATGACATGACCATTCCGGATAGATTAGTCAATGTAGGATGTATTTATTTGAAGAATCTTTCACGCAGACTTTTCAGTTTACTAATGATCTGGGACTTCTGGCTCATTATACCTTGTTCGCGTAGGATGTCTGTTTTTCTGTCATAGACCACGGCATCTCTGATGGTGCCGCAGAGCTGTCATTTTATTTCATGGTCTGCGCGGATAGACAAAAGTCCCCTGGTCTCGGAGTCGGTCCAATTTCCAGATATCTTCAGTAGCTAAAACAAAGACGCTGCTAACTACCGTTAGGAGTTACAATGGATTTTGATGCTGATGACACTGAACCCACCTGACCATATTTTTAACACATTTTATGTGTTAAAATGTGTTTTTTTCAAGAGCCAACTGACAAAGGTTACACATTTCTTAACTATGCACATAGAAGACAAAACTACTGGCAACGTTAAATACTACCCAGCTATCAATCGTCTAGGTAGCTAATGTTTATTATTTGGCAATGTGATTAGTTAATACAATGCTCCTATGCCACATAGCTTTTTATATCGCAGTCAATTGCTATCAGATAGATGGATATGAAATGTTAGCAAAATAGCCTCCATAAACTAGTGTCAGTAGCTAGCTGTGAAATGCTAGTTCGCTAACTCGCGATTTAAATTGTTAACTAGCTAGTGCATTAATATAACTTATTATATTATATATATATATATAGTCATACGTAAGAACGTCAACCGTTTGTGTGCTTTATCTGGGAATGTTGTTGCTTTTGTGCCCACTACAGCAGTGGCTGAAGATTTCCGTAAATCTTACTAGGTCCGGAGCAGGAAAATTGCCAGAGCGTCTTGCATGGAAAAGCGACTCCGGCTCCTATTCCCACATGACGCCAACACATAAAATTACCAGAACAATTACGGGTTAAGGTGCATGTGGTAAAGGGGCTTAAGTTTACCACAAAACTAGCTAATGCTCATAAATGGAAGCACTGTATGCAAAACAATAGCACAAATGTCATATGTGGTAAATAAGTTCATCAGCATGATTGCTACAGCTGTGGTTCTGTGTGATTTCTTCCCAAGTGAATGTTGCTTTGAATAATCTCAGAGCGCCGTGTCTTTGAGGAGGGGATCTTCTGAGAGGGAAAGCTGGATTTCTGTATCAGAACAACAGTGTGACGACATTGGTGTCGGGAGTCACAACGGACTCCATCTGTCAACTTTTTGAGTAGCGAGCGGTCGCCGTGATGTGGCAGTCGAGATCGAAGCCATTCCCGATACCACTACCTCACCACAGTGTTTGTTGTTTTACGCCACTCTCCCCAGTTTCTTTCATTTATAACCTGTGTAGATATCAATGCCTGCTCTTACAGAGATCAGTTCTCCAATCAATCATAACTGGACTGGATGCTAATATGCTATCCAGTGTTGCCTCTAGCCGGTGGCGTGAGAATCGATCAACCCCCCCCTCACTCCCCCGCCCCCGGCCTACTTTTCTCGATGCTAAATGAGTCATCAAGCACCAGGGTTAGAAATGGCAGTGGTGGCTACCTGTGGTTCTTGAGCCCTCATCTCTCTCTCTCTCTCTCCCTCCCTCCCTCCTTCCCTCCCTCCCTCTCTCTCTTTGTTTCTTTCTCTCTGTCTTACTCTCTGTTTCTCTCTCTCTCACCCTCTCTCTCCCTCCCTCTTTCTCTCTGTCTATCTCTCCCTCGCTTCCTCCCTCCTCCCCTGCCCCCACTGCCGGGACTGCGGCCGATCCGGGGGCTTCAAAGGCCGGTGTTGCTCAGCAGAGCAGTCCAGGAGAAAATGGCTGCTGTTTCAGGCCTTGTTTGTGACTGTTCAGGAGAAAATGGGGTCTTCGACATGTCAAGGCGGAATGTGTGTTTTTTCCCCAGCTCTTTATTTAAGCATTTTTTCCCCTTTTCCCCCCCACATCTATTTAAAGAAATGTGTTTAATTGTGTATAGGATGTTTGTGTAATTATCATATTTTACACAAAATATGTGTGTGAAGCACTATAGGCTGCAGTGTTCACGGGCAGAAATTTATAAAAAATAAATAAACTAAATGCAGCTTTTATGTTACAGTATGACCATGTTCATTGTCGCTGGGTTGTATTACGGGTTACTGATGGTGCAAGCAACACAGACACTAACTTGAGGGCTTTTAGAAGACTGCTGCACCTTTCCCAAGAATTGCTATTCAAAATGATAATTGGTTTGCACAATTTCTATGCAAAACAAACAACAAACAAAGAAAAGTTATTTCCATCCACGGTAACCTGCGATTCACTTATGTAAAAATATACTCCCACGCCACAAAGCTGCTGTAGGCTGCATGCCCTGGTATGTGAAATATGGTGATACAAGGCTGAAACGGGATGTGGACTGATGTTATTTTCATATCATAATGTTTCTGTTTGAGCCCTCTGCGCTCTGATCACTCTCTCTCTCTCTCTCCCTCTCTCCCTCTCTCCATCTCCATCTTGGCACAACTATGAAATGATGGAACCTTGTCCTTGAGCCCCACACCACAAACCATCCAGACCTATTTATAGAGCAAGCCTGGCCAGCAAAAAACCTGCTCTTGTTTGTGTGTGTGTGAGAGAGAGATTTTAGCTCTTACCCGTAGTTTCACGATCTGCTAAAAACCCAGCCCATTTATACCCGAGTTACAATTGACTGTTCTGCTGTAAAAGATGACCAGCTAAACTGTGACGACCCCCCCCCCCAAATAACATTGCATTGCCAGGTCTCCTACATATCTTTAGGAGTCATTTGTAAAAGGTCCTACGTTTAGCCATGCCAACTGGGTGACCGGTGATTGTACCGCGTTAATGGCTCATGCCGTCGATGTAATCTCCTGCATTCAAGAGGGACCAAAATGTGTCACGGAGGAATGACTTTTATAAACCCCTTTTCAAACCCCAAATACTACTGGCCAAACAGAATAGTCAATTCATGTTTAAATGCATAGTGGACACAACCTCAGGAGTAGCTACAGTATAAATGGCTTGCTGGCTAATTGGTAAGTCTAATCAAATGAAATCAAATTAATTTGTATAGCAAATGCATTGTCACAAAAATGCTTAACAAAAGGGAACCCAGGCCTAGACATCCCCAAAAGCAAGCCTAAGGCGACAGGGGCAAGGAAAAACTCCCTTGATAGGGAGAAACCTTGGGAGGAACCAGACTAAAGGGGGAGAGCCTATCCTCTTCTGGCCGGCACAGGGTGTGTCCAAAAAAGAACGTATCAGGATGGTGCTGTTCCAGCTTCATCAGAGCCTAATCTGGTTTTATTTTTCCTTCACAAGCATTCATTTTGAGCCAGTGGTGCACAGATCTATAGCTTCAAATTATATGAACAATCAAATTCTATGTCTGCCAATTAGATGTGTCCATCCATTCGAGATGTCTGTCCAAATTAGATGCAGGTTTAAGGAATCTGTGCCACTTAATTGTCATGCAGTGATGTGCGTGATCTATGTCTCTGCTGTCCCTACCCCGATCTGATGCATGCAAACAATCAGTAAGTAGCTACAGTAGCGAGTTTTCCCAATTTGAATGTAATGTTTGCTTTTCTTCCTGTGATTTCCTTTAGAAAACTGAAATGGTTGACAGCTTTGTGCCTGGCCGTCAGGAACATCCAGTCACGTTCAACGCATTCCATATTTCACCCGAGACACTTTCATGTCACCAGGCTACCACTGCCCATTTGTCTTCATTAGCAAATCTAAAGCAACAACCGTGTAAGCAGAGGTTTTTCCAGCATCATAGGCTGTTTCCTCGTCCGTAACGAATACTTGCAGGGTTTCCTGCAGGAGAAACAGATGGGGTCGGTGATGGGCTCAGCTCAATCCAGCTATCCCCCCACACACATTCTGTCTGCGTAGCTAGTTCAGGCTCCCATTTCATTCAACAACATCTGGAGCTTGCTAGCTAGCTCATGAACTGCTTCTCCCATGGAGTTATTGAATTGCTTTAGCTTGCTTTAGCCAAATATGTTTTTATTTATTTGTTGGCTAGCCAATTAAAGATTTTCTAAAGAAATCGATAGATATAAAATAGAATAGAAATAGATATAAAGTTGTAGTGAATGTTTTATTGATTTCTCACAGGAAAGCAAGAACTACAGTCTTCTGTTTTGTTTATGTCTGTTTATAATTAACGAGCCAAATCCAGTTTCTCAATTAATGGTTTCCACTCACGTTGTACTCATCAATCTAACTCCCTCGAAAAAGTTGATCCTGTGTGGTATAATCACATTGTGGTCCTGCCTCCGTTGTGTGTATTTTTTGGCAACCCTTAAGGTGACGGTGACAGCTTTGTCAGATGAACAGACTTCATTGGCTCTTCTCTGTGGCATAGAGAGTGAGTATCCTACATGTCCACAGGTTGTTCCAGATTTTTTCCAGTTTTTCCTCAGAATTTGGTAGCAAAATTATACCCTCTATTTCTTTCAGTTTACCCTCCTCCAAGAGCCCGCCGCTCATCCTCAGAGTCAAGCCTGTTTTTCCTGTACAGGGATGCCTTTGCGTGCTGGCGCAACCAGGTTTCGAACCGCGGCTGCAGTAGGCAACTTTTGCTTTGACCGTTACGCTACCCGAAGAAACCACAAATGCTGTATGACTCCCAAGTTTAGATTTTCGCTTTCATATTCCTTGGTAAAAAGCAACTTTTCCGGGAAATATTGAAGAGGCTTTTTAAACTAATGAACGATAGGTCTGTATCCGGTATGATTGAATACTATTCGAACGAACCCTACTATATGTGGATTTAATTAATACTAATAATGAGTAATACAGTTTGCTGCCTCAGGCTTTTCTCAGTATCCAAAGGCTGTTTTATTGTTTTCCTTTTATCATGCAAATGTAGAGGGAACATAGTTTGTCTCGTTTAGGCACGTGATGAAATATTACAAATTATTTTAAAAAAACCCATTGGATTGTTACTGAAATTAGTGTTCGTGCAAAACTAGACAACTCCCTGGTATGGAGAAGACTTATTTTTACCCAAGTGAAAAGATGTTGTAGCCTTGTGTAGGCTATAGCATGGATTTGAGTCATTTTAACCTGGTCATGGATTGAGTCATTTTATGAATGAGGATTCAAGGGTGTGGGCAGGGCTAGGGCAAGGGAAGTTACAGCTGGGGGGGGATCAGTTTCCACGAAAAATCCTGCAATTTGATTGGTAGTTGCAGGTTTTAGCCACGGTTGAGTTGGCTTTTTGAAGTCCATCGGTTTATTAGCAGAGCACATCCCTGGGAGACTTGTTTCACACCAGTGTCTTTCTGGTCAGGCTTGTAGTACCATCGGTTTATGAGCCTGACAAGTGAGGCTAATTAATACAGTTAAATCCTATTGGGCTTCCACCGCTGTCTGCTCCAGGCCAGGCACTCAATTAAAGCCTAAGTACTGTGGCCTCCGTGAATGGCATTGTGCGTAGTTGTTGTGCGTGTCTGCATAGTAAGCGTGTGTTCAGTTTGTGCATGTGCATGAATTTCAATTAAGTGAAAAGCAAGTCGTTTTCCCTTCGCAAGGTCATCATGCGTTGAAAGGCATCGTGAATATCGTCGAAATTTTCATTTCACTTTTGTTTCACCTGCCTAGCTTTTTCAGTCGTAGACTCCTAACCGTGGGTGAAATGGCACTTTAATAGCGATACGCTTTGAACCCGTGTTTATCGTACGCGTGCAGCAGCACCCAACGCAGGCAGTGGCAGTGTGCCGAACTGAACAAGGGCGTCACATCGGTGAATAACTTCCGTTGTGCTTTGTGACCTGACTAAATCCGCAGAGGAGGACGGGAGACGCTAGGGCACAAATCGTTTTTGAATCCTTTTTAACTCCATTATAAGATTACTGTTGAACTTGTGTCAGATGAGACGTTCGTTGTCATTAGTTTGTGGGCTGACGGCGGCGTTCGGAAGAGGCTTGCGGGGGAACGAAAGGAAACTGAGCTGAGCTTCTGGTGGTGTTTGAGGTTATACCAGTCTTGCAGTCACCTTTTTTTTCTGGGAGAGAATGGGATGTTATTAGCCGTGACAGTGTGCTCAGTGCTCTTATGTGCGTAGAGGCGAACAGGAAGACCCTAATGGGGGGGAACTCCAGCGAAAGGAAGCTACACAATGTAGTTCACATCTGCTGTTGTTTATAGGCCGTTCTGCATACCCCATAGCTTGGTAGATTGCACAAATGGACACCAGGCAGGGAATGTAATGAATCTTTTGTATGTTCTGCATCCATAAACAGTACATACGGGTTATTTTTCTTATTTATGAAAAAACGGCTGATTTGTACAATGTTTTGGTAACAAAATAATTGATCGCAACATTGGTTAATTGCTATTAAACATGAGAAAGAATATGCGTTTAAAATTCTGTACACTTTGACGATAGACTCCCGAAATCCACTCTGGTGTGTATTTATTAGTAACGGAAATGGTTCTCTTAATTGTGGCTTGAATTGAAATTCAGGCTGTGTGTGTGTTTTATATGCGTGTCGTTTTTTAAATATGAGGGAGGGGGTGGGTGGGTGGGGGGGGGGACCTGCTAAATGTCTGTGTGGAGAATTTCCCTGGAGAAGAAAGAAGCATTTTGACGAGGAGAACATTAATGCACAGAGATGATTGTAGATGATGAGATGATTCAAGATGATTCTGTCAAGTGTCGATCTGATGGATGTCGTCCACCGGACCACATGTCCTTCCAGCGCTTCCTGCTCATTATATTTCAAATTGAGCGCTGAAAGGCATTGGACATCCAGGCAGCAGCAGCTCCCAGCTTTGAAGCACAGAGACCCCAGCATGCCCTTGTAGTCGGCTAATTAACCACAGGGCCCTGGGCCCTCAGGAGCCCTGACGAAGCACAACCAAACCGGCCTAACATCGACGAACAGAGAGAGTGTACTTTGTCTGGCTCAGGGTATTGTTTTCATCTGCATTCATTAGCCAAGCTGGTTCAAAGAATGTCTCATGTTTTATTTTCTGCTATAATGAGAACGTTTCCATGCACGATTTAAAAGGAACCTAGGTTATTGCTACCTGTATGTGGGGAATGACTGAGAGAACCAGTTTTATGGGCCATTAGAAAAGCCTTTAGAAAAGCTGTAGGATGTGTTGGATGCTTTTCCATACAGCATTTTGTTAACTTCCGTACCAGGCATGTTGAGTGTGGACAAAATTAGTAAATGTTTAAAGTGATGTTTCTTTTAAACAGTTGAAACAGAAGTGAAATACAGGTACTTGTTTGGTGCCAGGACAATGAGGAATGGTAGCCGTGTAACCAATGCCGCACGTGAAACGCTATTGAATTTGGCCAATCCAGAAATAATGAGAAATTTGTCTAGCTAAAATACAGACCATTGGTTGATTCCCATAATGTCTGCCATGAGAGCAACTACTCTACTCTGTGGTCATTATTACATCATAGCTATACTATTGAAACGGAAGTTTCAGTCATGTTGATTGACAGTATTTCTTACATAAGTACTCCCCACACTACAATTTCTAAGCTTTTAAAGTCACCTGGGGCAACTGTTTATATAAAAAAAAAAAAGAATTTTATTTTATTTTATTAATGTGAAAGTCCTATAAGATATTAAATTATATTTGTGTGGTAAACTACTAGGTATCCTTTTACATATTTATGAAATCTTCAGATGAATAACATACCTCCCTCTCCATAACTCGCCCCCTGATAACGTGTGGATTTCGCAAACTTGCTTTTATGGAACTTGCACCCAATATTTCTATAGACCTGTATCCCGGAAGTTCTAGAAATGGAAGAACACACTGATTTAATCCTCATTGAAGCGCTATAGTGTCAGAGTTCCTCTGCAGTCACTATGAGACATACGCATAAGAATATTTGGTGGGCTTGTTTCTCACAAGTTGATTACTAGGTTTCTCACTGGAATACTAGGTCTGAGCGAGAGGCGTTCTGGAAGAGAACTGCAGCCCTGGTTAGGGGTGAATTATTCATGCTGAGTAACATGTTCAATCCTGCTGGCATTGTGCCCGGTGGAAATTGGGACAACACTTGCTTCTTGTCTGCTCCTTCATGGTTCTTGCTTGTTGCTATGCTACCAGAGAGAAACTCGCAAGTGCACGAAGGAGTTATGAGAGCATGTGGGAGATACGGATGAAGGCGACAACGGTGTCTCCTACACCAGGCACTGACTCTTTGTGCGTTTCCAGTACTTTTCCTTACATTACGTTATTATATTGAGCAGATGCTCTTATCCACAGCAACTTACAAAACAAATGGCTTTCCAATTCTAGCCTGTCACCTTCCTATGTAAAACTTTGAGGCAAAACAAGGTGTTTCACGTCGGTGAAGTGCTGTTTTTCCATCGAGACACACCGTAGTGTCCATATTGACTTGCATTTCCTAAAATGCAGGTATGCTGTATTGCACAATTCCAATGACTTTATTTAGTATGAAGTATCCCCAACACAAGAATTGCAGCAAAATCATGCTTTGTGCGTGCTCTATTTGTGTTGGCCAGTGCGGTGCTGTTGGGTCACTTTACAAACATCAACGTGCATAACCAATGTTGAGTGTTGGGAACTGTTTTCAACTAAACTAGCATACATATATTTTTCAACCAGCGGAGGACGTGGGTTTCTTGGTTTTGGAGAAGACCAATCTTTCGTAAATTTTTCAGTTTGCAATTAAAGTACAAGTACAAATACATTAGTAATTGCCTAGGCTATCTTACTGTTCCTGATATTTGGCACTGGCTGCTGCGCACACATCTCATCACACAAGAACGACTCCACTCCAAGTGCCTGTGGTATGGGTGGGGATTAAATAATAAAAAAAAAAAAAGTTAATTGAAAAGAGTATGAACAAAATATGATTTGGATGGGGCCTTGAATAGCGTAGCAGTCTAACGCACTTGCATTGACGCTTTGGTGCTTTGCGACTGTGAGCTCAAGTCATGTTAAGTCAAGTTTATTTGTCATGTATACAATACAGGGGAAAGCATTGCAACAATGAAATGCTTAATCACGTTAAAATAGAAGGTATAACTCTGCTCTGGCCGGGAGTGCCGCCAGGGGGCGGAAATTGGCTATCCGCCCCAGGGAGGAGGGAGGGAAGCTGACAGGAAGTTCGCTGCGTATAGGAATGGCTCTGGAGTACCGGAGTTATGGTCAACAGCTTGGCGAGTGCCATCTCGGAGGAGACAATACTTTGCTTTTGTCACTGCCAGTCACAGGGCTACGGCAGCAAACTCATAATATGAGGGGGGGGGGATTAACATGAAAAATAGAGGGTGTAATTGGCTACTAAATTGGGAGAAAAATGGGGAAAGAATCCATTTATATTATATATTTCTTACTGGAGAGCACAACTTTCTTTTCACAGAAAGCATTTTCCTTGCATCTCAAAAAGTTTTCAACCTCTGTGGGTCAAATAATGGTTAAATACATAGTTTTCCTCTGCTTTCATCTAGTTTTACTGCTTACACAGTGATAAGTGTTTCAATGACGACGGCATAATTGGGTATCTAACTTGTTAAATGTACTGCACTAACAAATAAGTTAGTATTAAGTAGGTATTTTGCCAAGCTGTCAATCTCCAATTAGGGGCGCGAGGATGGGTCAGGTGGTGGAGGGTGGTCATTTGCACCTTGCAGGAGTCTGTTCTGGGGAAGGACACTGCATTTGCATGCTGGGAATTGTAGTTTAATGGAAACTATAACTTGTCTCAAGGGTGGAGAGCTGATAACATGTAATAATGTGAACCCACAACCCACAATCCACAAGAGTTCTCACACTTTTTTAAGAACTGTGGAATGTGATGTGTGAGGCACACCCTCGCTTTGTTGCCAGAAGGGGCTCGTTTATTTATCTTCCTTAGGTGAGGCGTCTCACTGAAGAATCTGAGCTTGTTTACGCGTTCCCCATTGCGTTCATTATTTCAAAACATCTTCTCTTTAAAAGCAGCCTAACATTGTTGGACAACTTCTAAATATATATTTTTTTGTTGCTTGTGAATTTTGCCGTCATCATAGATTAAATGATTCAGTAGCCTACCTGAAATACTTTATAAAAGCCAGCGCCAGTCATTACAACCACAGTGCTTCCGGTCTGTGGTTTGTATCCTTTCCACATTTTTAAGTCTTCATTCACAGGGGGATTAAATAGCTTTTGCAGAATGAATCCTTGTCATTAAACCGATTTCCGTCTTGCTGAAATATCGTAGAAGCTGAAATTAATCACATTGTGAATCAAAAGCGTTCTGAACTGTCTGGGACCTGAGGGGGAAAGGGCATGATTGCGTGAGTCCCACAAGTGGACAGTCTGAGGAGGAACGTATCTGTGCGCAGAGTTCAGATCAGTTTAATGCAAGCCTTCCATTTATTCAGCTTTTATTGACTGCGATGTGCCACATCAGCGCTGCGCTGCGTTTTGATTTCGGAAGCGAGAAGAGGGAAGATCACAGCGGAGGACGACGTGGGTCTCTTTGTCTCAGAGAAGACAAATCTTTTGTTCTGCTTATTATTTATACATGAGCAAAAGGACCCGTTTGTTCACGTTTCAAATCCTGTAAAGAAAACCTGCTCCGCGGATGTGTAGATTTGATACGTCCATTGAGTTCTCCGTTTAAAATTTCGGTTTCCGTCCCGTCCCCCACCCCACCCCACCCCCCCTTACTGGCTGCCTCTGGCTGTTTGTCACCTCCACCATGTTTTAGGTTTCTGCTCTGTGTACTTAGGTAATTAAAGGGCATTCTCTCCAAACACCTCCAGCTCTTCCCATCTGTAGGCCCAGCTCTAATGATTATACTCCGTTACCGTGGGACAAACATGCTCCGGAAAAAGCAGGGCTTATCAAAGAACCGTGCCCGAATCCTCTTAACGGCTAAAGATATCTCCCAGAATGTCAGGCCCCCAATTGATGTAGGCTAGATGGCTAATAATCAGCTTCTCACATGAGTATAAATCAGCACATCAGTATAGATTCATAATATGTATTTCTGACAGCGCTTTAACGGGAGAGAAAAGAGCCTTGATTAAAAATGTAGGTCAGGCTGGGGGAGAACTCCAGAGCAGCAAAAATGCCCCCGCCTGCATGATTGTGTTTGTGTTTAATGCAGAAGCGATACCGTGTTCCCTTAATGGTGGCCACAAAGTGTGTGTGGGTTTTTTTTTCATCACGAAGGACAGGCCCGTAGAGCAGGAAAGGGCGTGGAGGTCATCGGATAAGTGCACGTTACTCGAAGAGACGGCGGCGGCGCTCTGAAACGCACGCAGCAGATGGTGTACAGCGGAGAGCAAAACCATTTCTGAAAATGTAATTTCATCAGGGAGAGTGACTCGAATTCTGAGGCTACATTCTGCCTTACCAAACCACACTTTTCTTTAACTTGAGTCTGAGGGTGAGTTTAAGCGAGCGTTTTTGTTCATGCACAGCTTGCGTGGCTTGTGATGTACTGTAGGTTTTCGACAGGTTACATTTGTTCGACACACTTTGGAGACTGGCTCGAATGCTTTTCTGAGACCCAGGTACAATGATAGTTGCACTGCTTTTATTTGAAGAATAAAAATGTATTCCTACATTTTGTTTGTCACGAGTCGGACTGTAACTGAGATTGACAATAAGTGTGTGCGAAAATACAGTTTTAAATGCGATATTTGCTTAGTTTTGTTCCTGAATGTTTTATGGACAAAGTTTCATTGCTGTTGGATAAAACCTAACAGCTTTTGAGGTTTGACATTTATACAATATGCCTATGCTAATTCTTGTTTATCTCGAGTGTCTTGGCGTTGAGAAGGTTTTTTTGTGCATACATGCCAATGCTTTGTTTAGCACATTGTTTTTGGGTTAGGCAGAGATGTATGGATTTGTTGAACCACCTTGTAGATGTAGGCGTATGTAGCTGTCATTGGCGTGCGTTCATTTAGAATCGGGCACCTTTTGGATCACGTGGATAAGTTGATGAACTTCCTCTGACGTGCGATTAGTCACGGTTTCTTACAGCCTCTTGACAGCTCCTCTATTACTGAATTCAATGTTTATTTGCATTTGTATTTGCTTATATAGTTATAGACTGGAAAATAAAGGCCTATACATTTGAGAATGTCTGCCTTCGACTGCCCTGATTTCTTACGCATTGCATGTAGTAATCCATTTGGTGGATATGAAGTGCTGCTAGTCTCATCTGTCTCTCCCTCTCTCTCTCTCTCCCCCTCCCTCTTCACATTTCTCCCCCTCTAGAGTGGGCCCACCCTTCTTAAAGACCTCATTCGTTGAGGTGGGCTAAGATGAGTATAACCAGCGATGAAGTCAACTTCTTGGTTTATAGATATCTCCAGGAATCAGGTAAGGCCACCTCTCAAATAGTATTTCTCAGCCGAACTGAAGCTGTCATCTTCCATTTTGAATGTTCAGTAATACATTTGTAAAATGAAAATAAGTGACTGTACTGAACCGTATCACCATTCTCACCGCGTTTCGTCATTGAGGTAGAGAGCCACAGGAGGGGGCATGTCTATTAAATGATCACATCAACATGGGTAACCGTAGTCTGCGTCCAACCACAATGCACCGCGTCCCGTGTCTAACAAATGTGTTCAATTTTCCATTTTGAATTTTCAGTAATGCATTTGTAAAATGAAAATAAGTAATGAAACTATTGCTGGAAACTTTCCTTGGGAATTTATAATCATAGGACACATACTGTTCCATACAAATGGAAACAGCTTTTCAAACTTTATCAAAATGATTATTTATCTGAACTTTTAGCAGCAAGCATAGTTACTAGATGGAATTGTCAGCTATCTATTCAGTAAAATTTTGACCATATCATAATCACTGTATTATACCATTGACATTTTACCTGAATTATGATGCCATGTGTTTGTTCAACTGCGGTTCATAACCCCAGTTCTATTAGGTAGAATGCTCTGACTAAATGTTTTCTTGACGATCACGTGATGAGCTTTGCATGCACTACGCTGCATCACCAATAGGGTGGACCACACATTCATGGTCTTTGAAATACACTTCAGCGCTGTTAGTAATTTTGAAGATAACCTGTAAAAATAATAATAATAATGTAAATACTATTTTATATGCTTTTCTTGTAAAATTTACAAGTTCCTGTGGAAATTTACCTGAAATTTACCAGAAACTTTCCAGCCCTTTGCAACCCTAAACTGAATTAATAAAAGAACTGAAACTGAACGTTGATGCTATTTCCTGTGTTCAGTTTTACAGTATTACAGCAATACCTGTCGGTCATGGCTTGAGTCAGCTGGTTTAAAGAGGCTTTTGTATAAGCACAGCGAATTGTAAACCACTGTAGTACAGCTTCCCCATTGAACTTAAGAATACGTGTAGCCTACATAAGAACATCTGTAGTCCAGGCAGATGTTTAATCTCTCATTTTGGCTTGTTTTCTGTCTGTGGCTACAGTGGCATTAACAGTGATTTAGGGGCAGTGTATTTCCATCTGGACCCGTGGTACCCACTTTTCATCATCCCAAAAGCTGGTGATTTATTGCACCAAATGGTGCCACAGGGGGATCATTTGTTTTACCGTAGATGCTTGTCATAAATGTGTGTAGACTTTGCTCATGCTGAAAAATTCACATTTTGAAAAGTGGGCCATAGTGATGCATTTGCACGGACACACCAGAACCTTCCTGGACCGTCCAGGGTCGGATGTGGCCTGTCCCGTTTCTGAAAGGGAACAGATCCTGCCAGTATAGTTATCCTGGCCTCATGGAAAATGACCGTTGTTAATGAATGACCAACATACAGTGTTCTGTCTCTGAATAAACTTCAACCAGCAGTTCTAGTTCAGGGGTGTTCGCATGCACCTTGCAGTGGCATAGCCAAATTGCATGTTTTCCCCCCTCAGTTTAATAGACTCTTATGAATATAATTGTGAAGGTTTTTAATTTAAAAAAACAATGAATTTCCTTAATTGCAATCAAACGTGAATGGGGTAGAATAGGACAGTGTAAAGAGCGAGGCCTGCTGGGTAATAGTCGGGTGCATAACAAGCCGCTGAAACTCGCTGCGTAAGCGTTTCCCGAGGCCGCCGGAGTGCCGTGGGGGAAACTGGGCGGAGAAACCCCCCCGGAACCCCCCCCCCCATGCTCGCTGTTTCACGCTTGTCTCGCTCCACGTCTCCAGGTTTCTCTCACTCTGCGTTCACCTTCGGCATCGAGAGCCACATCAGCCAGTCCAACATCAACGGCACGCTGGTGCCCCCTGCTGCCCTCATCTCCGTCCTGCAGAAGGGGCTCCAGTACGTGGAGGCGGAGATCAGCATCAATGAGGTGAGCACAGCCGGGAGGGACAAACGCCCCTGCTGTTCACTGCGGGTGGGGGGGTGCTCTGTTGGAGCAGGAGCGTCAGCACATTCACTCCCCCAACCCCGTCCCCCTCGGGCGAACTCCCAACCCAGTTCAGAGAGAGAAATGGCGGTGCACTTTGTGGGAAAACTTCAAGAGGGCTGCGCGCAGTGTCTCAGAGGTTGACTCATCATGCTACTGCCTACGTTTCCATTAGCGGTTTGTTCTAGTCAACTCTCAAGTGTAAATGTGGTTTGAATACGCTCACTGGAAATGGGGGGTACAGTTTGTATTTTGAGGGCGTCATCCTGAATTCTACCCCCCAAAACGAAGCAAGAGCTGCCATGTGCAGTTGGTGTAAACCCTAGAACATGCTACTGAATTTTTGCTCTGATTTAGGTCTTATAATCGGCCTCCATAGTTTAGCACGATGCTAAAATCTAGCATGCAATGTGATAATTGCTCCGTTCTTGGATGTCAACAATTTTATAACAACAAAAGCAATTAAACAAAACTGGAGTCCAGTATGTAATCTGGGTTTTCTCATTTTTAAGCAGGTTTGATTTTAGTAGACTTTGGTGCCCAACATAATGCATGCTGGTTAGCATGACGGGTACAATCACAATCTAGTCATTCAGAAGACGCGTTTTAACCTGAGTGACTGCATTAAAATGGCTGAAACGGGCGTGGCCCATCTTTCCCCGCAGGACGGCACAGTGTTTGACGGGCGGCCGATCGAGTCTCTGTCGCTCATCGACGCGGTGATGCCGGACGTGGTGCAGACGCGGCAGCAGGCCTTCCGCGAGAAGCTGGCGCAGCAGCAGGCCTCCGGCGCCATGGTGACCGCGGGCACCTGTGGGGCGCAGCAGAACGCCGCACCGAAGAATGGGGAGACCGCCGTCAATGGCGACGAGAACGGGGCGCATGCTATGAGTAAGCACAGAGACCAAACAAAAACAAAGATTACGCTGCAGATTGACGCACTTCCTGTTTGTGTCCTTTTTAAAAAAACATTTATTTTAGATTTTTTCCCAATTTAGTAGCCACCCTTTCTTTTTCATGTCAAATCCCCTCAATTATGAGTAGCCCTGAGACCGGCAGTGACAAAGGCGAAGTATCGTCTCCTTCGAGCTGGCACTCGCCAAGCTGTCGACCGTTACTCCGGTACTCCAGAGCCATTCCTATACGCAGCAAACTCTTATCGGTGTCCCTCCTCCCTCCCTGGGGCGGACAGCCAATTGCCGCCCCCTAGTGGCACTCCCGGCCAGAGCCAACTCTGGCGTAGCCAGTGGAATTGAACCCCGGTTGGTGGCTAGCGTCGACCGTTATAACCGCTAGACCACCCGGGAGGCCCTGGGTCCCTCCTTTTCCCCCTCACTGTAATGCTATTAAGTATATGTAATGCTGTAGTGCTCACTGCAATGCTCACTGTAATGCTATTAAGTATTATAATGCTATTAAATATGTGGAATCCCTCCTGCAAAGCATTTTGTGGTCCTCAAAGGAAATTGTCCTTTTTCAGGGATTTGTCTGTCTCCGAATATAAATGCGTAGAGAATCTCTCTCCATTCACCTTCAGTTTTAGAGATGGGCCAGGCTCCTAAGCGCTGAGGATTATGGGAAGTGTTTACTGAGGGAGCCTTGTCTGGTGGACGTAGTGATTTGTGTTCCAAGTGTTTGGCCACATTCGATTTTCCACCTTTTCTGTCTATAAGCATGTTTCATACGCGGTTCTATTTTGGGCTTTTTTAATGGATCATCGGTCAACCTCTCCCATTTTCACGCAGAGGCAACGTTTAAGGAATGTGTTTTGTCTTTGGGTAGATCATCAGTGATATTTGCGAATGTGAGAATTGAATAGCTGGGACGTGGAGGTGACGCTTTAAATGTCAGCAGGCTGATTTATGAGGACCTCTGCACACAGACGGTCTGTAAAGTACGTGTTCCCACACCTGTGTCTAGATTGAGATCTTAAACGCAAACTTGATATCCTTACGCTCCTGAGTCACGTTCAGTTTCGTTTTTTTGCTAAAACCTTCCCTGTTTGCGTTCAGATATTCTGGTGTTTTTCTGTTTTCGTTTTTTCACGTACAAGTTGCCTGTGTTGCATCGTGCGGTGTTATTTCAGGTGAGGAATTGTTCAAGTAAAACAGGCCGCCATCCTCCAGGAGCGTGTTTTGATTGCTGCTCGTGTAGTTCAAGTCAGGGGGAAGACAGGCCTGGAGCAACAGCGGTAGTCTTAAGTGCTGAGAGTCAGAGAGCGGATGTGGAGATGCTGTCTCGCGTTTGTGCGTCGGTGTCTCACAGAGACGAGCCGAGACGTGTCAGATCGGCGGCGGAGGACACAGCTAAAGAACTTCAATCGGGCCCATCGAGTGATTGATGATTGCTCCGTGTGCGTCTCCGCTCACCTCCGCCACGAACCGGCAAAATAAAGAACATCTAAAAGCAAGCGCTGTGGCGCTCGGATCGGTTTGAAAGCACGCTCTCAGAGAAAACGGGGGTGATTCACAAGTCAGTCATTTCAAGCGTTTCCATGGTGATTGGAGCTGACAGGCGTCTTCTGTTTCATGAATGTTGGCTACCCCAAGGGCTCTTTTGCATTTCTGTGACCACCTGTATCACTGGCCGAACAACATTTGTGTGTTTGTGTTATAATTAAGCCGATTTGTGCAATTTAAATGCAACATTGAAATATACTAACTGCTCCTCTGTCTAAGGCGGGCAGAATATAATCGCCATTTCACGAATCAAGGTTAAAATGTGCAGCCGGCTTGCAATGTGGCTAAAATATTGCCGTGTGCCTTCTAATATAGAAGCTTATTGCTTAGGAGTACCTGCACGGGAGGAGGGCTTTTATTTTGCTCTTGAGCCATCAGTACGTCACACTCTTAAAGTGTAGTTGGCATTTAACTTGCTTTTCAACGTGTTTTCAATCTTTCAGTCTCCGCTCTCTCATTACTCTGGCGCACATTAATGATTTTATTGTTATTATTCACATTAATGATTTTATTGTTATTATTCACATTAATGATTTTATTGTTATTGTTCACATTAATGATTTTATTGTCGCGCCCCTAAAAATTGCCCTGAGCATAGAAACCGTCTGCGACTGTTACCACAACAGTCCTCCTGGTGTCCTCCCGCCATTTTGTAATTCAGCAATCCAGTTGGCACACCAGGTTCACTTTGTTCAATGTACCGTGAAGACAAGGCAACTGCCACCTGTCACCGTTGCAGCAATCAGCTGGAGGCTACCTTTTTACTAATCGGTAAACATGGCACCATGGCATGGATTATGCGAGATGCAGAGGTTACCACTGGCGGCTTCTGAGTTTCTCAGGACTGTCTGTTAGTGAATTCAATCACTTCATGAACATTTTTCAGACTTTTATGAATTACATTATTGCGCATGATTATTCACACATGACTTCTATTTCTGCAAAAAGCGCACACGGTTCGCTTCCCATTGTCGATGAAGTGACAATGAGTGCGTGCAAAAAAAATGTGGGATTGCGGCGGTTTTTGTAACCTGAATGAAATCGCTACCTGACGCCAGACATTTCTCTGGAGTCTCATAAATCAGGTAATCGGAGGCGAGCGGATATTTATGGACTTGTTTTATAGTGTGCGCGGGGAGACGGCTCCCCAGGCGGAGCTGCGTAATGCAGCCGCACAAAGGAAGACGAGAACCACACGTATTCACCGAAAATAGACTGCCTGATTGTTGATGTGCGGAAAAAGAGAAGATCGGGGAAGGGTGCGATGGAAACGGGATACGGGGGAGTTCACGCGCGGGTCGCAACCTTGACTGGTGCGGTGGAGGGGGAGGGCGGTTGCCATGTTAACGGCCATCCGTCCCGGTTGCAGATCACCACGCGGAGGACATGGAGATTGACGGGGACGTGGAGATCCCCCCCAGCAAGGCCACGGTGCTGAGGGGACACGAGTCGGAGGTGTTCATCTGCGCCTGGAACCCTGTCAGCGACCTGCTGGCGTCAGGGTGAGCGAGGCACGCGTGTCTGTGTGTGTGGTGTGTTGGTGTGTGTGGTGTGTGTGTGTGTGTGTGTGTGTGTGTGTGTGTGTGTGTGTGTGGTGTGTGTGTGGTGTGGTGTGTGTGTGTGTGTGTGTGTGTGTGTGGCGTGTGTGGCCGCGTCCGTCTGAGGCCCTGTGACTGGGGCCTGACTGTTCATCTCTCTGAACATTACATACCAGAACCTTCCTAGTTAACTACAGTCTCTGTAATCAGGGGCCATATGCACAAAGATTCTAAGAGTAGGAGTGCTGATCTAGGATCACTTTAGCCTTTTAGCTCATAATGGGTATGGTTAGGATAGGGACAGGGGAAACCTGATCCTAGATCTGCACTCCTACTCTTAGACTCTTAGGCCCCAGGTTTTGTGTTTTTCTATTTACTACAAATGTATACCACAGCTTGGTTTAGATACTCTATTCTGATTGGTTGATTATTTTCCCTGTAAAGTGCACAGAGAAGCTAATAATAATGCACGGCTGAGAAATAGTTCCAGTCAAAGTGACTTTTTATCAATGTTTACAAATGAATACACAAGATTTTCAACATTATGTTTCGATTCATAATTCTATTTGCACTGAAGATGTCAAAAAAAGAAAATTTTACAACAATTTTGTTTAATTGCATTTGAGTATTGGATTATTTCTGTTGCATGTGGCTGTGTTATAAGCTAAATAAACCGCTCCAGGATGGGCAGTTGTATAAATATGGAGCACTTCAGAGCGGTTAACAGCCCCGCGTCTCCGCATAACACCACACTGTCGTGGTTTTATTGTCATATAACTGCACAGTCTGTAGTGGTTTATTCCATACGTATGCCACTGTGATGGATTAATGACCAAAATAGGGCAAAATAATTTGAAGATAAACATTTATATTGTTCAATCACAGTCCTCCAACTTAACTCCAGGGTGCTGTATTCACATTTCACGAGACAATGAAGCTGCAAAGCACCTGTTTGCATCACCAGTCTGTGGTGGCTCACAGTACACAAACCCTTTACTTGAGTAAAAGTACAGATACCCTGATAAAATATTACTCAAGTAAAAAGTCCTACATTGCTTCCCATGTTGAATATTTGTTTTTATAAGTAAAAGCAAAAATGGAAATACTTCAGTAAGCACAGATACTTGAAAAATATACCAAGTACAGTAATAAGTTTAAAGTTTAAAATAATATTTTTACTTTGTCCACCACTGTGTGGCTCAGTGGGTAGAGCATGGCTCTGACAACGCTTAGGCTGTGGGTCCAATTCCCATTGGGGCCAACTATACTGAAAAATGTATGCATTCACTACTGTAAGTCACTTTGGATAAAAGCGTCTGCTAAATGGCATATGTTTTGTTATATTATGTTACGTTACATTCTGCTGTGTGCTCCTTCCCAGTTCGGGCGACTCACTGCACGGATCTGGAACTTGAATGAGAATGGAAACAGCTGCTCCACCCAGCTGGTCCTCAGACACTGCATCAGAGAGGGGGGACAGGACGTCCCCAGCAACAAGGACGTTACCTCCCTGGACTGGAATGTAAGCGCTCATAGCACATTATTTTTGCATGGGGGTTTATATATGCACGCTGTGATTAATGTTAGTGACGCCAAAATATGTTTTTAATTCCTTTCTCTGTTCATTGCTCCTTTGCTTCTGTAGTACCCCACGGCTCTGTTCTAGGTCTGCTTCTGTTTTCTCTGATTGGCCCTCTCCAAAGCTGGGTTTTATTTGACCTTGCTCTTTCACCCCTGCGTCGATCGTTTTCGATTCAGTCTCACAACACTGCTCTCTTGCCAGACATTTGTTTCGACTAACTGGTGGTGGCGCACCCATTCATGCCGTACCTGTAGATTTATTCTTGTTCTTTGTCCAGACTCTGGTTATTTTCCTGCCCTGATTTCTGCAGTGTCTGAAGACCTTTAGTCATACACCATGTCCTGCACAGCTGATCTAGACTATGGTGAACTTTGCACAAAGTTGAACTGATGTAGAACTCTCAACAGTCACAAAACTGTCTATCCTTGTCTCCCCCTCAGTGATTCAAAGTCCTTGCTTACTGCCTTAATTTTCCTGCTCCACTTTGCCTTCTCAGTTCTCTTGTTTCTCGTTTTCCCAGTGGTGAAAACAACCTGCCAAAAACCCTGCCTCTTATTAGTCATCTCCCTCACACAGCCCTTTATAAATGGACTACCTCTGCATTTCCATTTCTCAAATTGCTCAAATGTTACGGCTTTGCTTTGATCACGTACCTTTCTACTGACTCATTATATTTTCACTTTACAGAAATTGCCCGTTGGCTGGCTTTTAAGTCTTGACTGTATTAAATCTTTATATATTCCTCTTATTTCTATTCGAAACACAATATAGTGTATTTAATGTGGCTTTAATTTAAGCAATTATCACGTATCATAAGTTGTGCATGAGGATGTTGTTACATGACTGTAATGATAATAATAATAAATACAATTTATACTTTATTTCACTGACAGAGTGATGGGACGCTCCTAGCAACCGGATCGTATGATGGCTTTGCGAGGATATGGACAAAAGATGGTATTCAAATTTCAATTTTCACGACCATGACTTGTTTAATCGCCAATTTGAATCGTTAATTTACTCATTGACTGGCTCGGGCATGGTATTAGCCAGAAGACTGATTTTTCTTGGGTATAGCGCAAGCATTGACAAAGAGAAGAATGTTCTGTTGATTTTAATTATGCCTATTTTTCCTACAGGTAATCTGGCTAGCACACTAGGGCAACATAAAGGACCTATATTTGCACTCAAGTGGAACAAGAAAGGAAACTCCATCCTCAGCGCAGGAGTGGACAAGGTGTGTGTGTGAGATCAGGAATTGACATTTTTCCCTGTCTCTTCAAATGAAATTGGCAGTGTGCTAAAAGCTGTCCCGCCACCAAGTTATTTGCAGGTGATCGAGCTGGGTAGCGCGACAGTAATCCGTCCTGTTAAGTGTGAACTCTGCACTCACCCGCGCTACTACAAATGACCGAGCTGGGTAGAGTTTACTGCCAACGATTGAGCGCCAGGTTACCTGTGAACGATCCGTTTGGATAGCGCTGCGAACGTTAGCGGGACCACCTGTATGTGGGAGTGTCCTGGAACATTTTAGCCAGATATGAAAATAACTTTATTTGAACAGAGTTCAAGTGGCTCTGTATGAAGGTAATCGGGCAAAAAAATAATTATTAATTATTAATCCACCGAGAATGACATGTAATCAAGTATTTTCAACATGACTTGCGAAATGTATAAAGACCTCACCTAAGGGTGATGAAATTTCAGATAGCTGGTGGCTGTTAGCGACACGCATCCCCTAGAAAGCTACAATTGTAGGTTAACTTGTATATCCAGACCTAAAAAAGCTAAAAGGCAAGCACTAGTTTGGATACTATTGTTTTAATAATTACACTGAAGCAAAGCTCACAATCTACATCTCCCTTATGAAACCAGTGCCCATATCCAAAATAGCAGCACATTGCATGCGTTTGGCACGTTGGGGGATCTCTTAAGTTAATGCTGGCGTGGGTGTGTCTCCTCTCCGTAACGGACATTAACATGTTAGCCGTATCCCTCTCTCTCTCTCCAGACGACAATCATCTGGGATGCGCACACGGGCGAAGCCAAGCAGCAGTTCCCCTTCCACTCGGGTAGGTAGGCGTGTCAGTGTCCGACCCGCATCGGCTGACAGGACAACGTCCGTAACAGGAGCCCTTCAGCGACAAGTGACACCAGCATCTGTTTACACTATCAAACACCATTGTGTTTCCTCCTCTTCCCATTGGCTGTCACATGTCAGGTGCTGTGCTGAAGGGCTCTTCTCATTCTGCCAATGGCATTCTGCACAGTAACTTCAACCATTTTGGGATTGTCACCATCAGAGTTGTAAGAGAGATGATGCTTTTATTATTTTGTTAAAATGTACTACTGCTGTTCCTTTTTAACACTATTGTGGTTGTGTTCAACCACCGTTTTAAGATATGAATAAATGAAATGGAAGCGGTGTGTGGAATGCAAAGGTTGAGCAATGGTGTTGAACTAGGGTAACCTCAACAATCGTTGAAACCCAAGCTACCTAAATGTGTTCCCATGAGCCACCAGTAGTACGCTTTTTTGGGGGGTGAACAATTGCTTTATGGTGCACTGTATTTCCTCCCAAATGAAACCATGTTTCTTAACTATAGAAGGCCCTTCGAGTGTATCAAATAATGAACAGTGTGGCCCACCATCAACACACTGTGTCTGATAACAGTCTATTTTTTTGTACACTTGTAATTATTATTGTTTTCATACAACACAAACATTGAGGAAATTGAATTACAGTAAAACAACAAAAATGATTATAGAGTTAAATAAAACAATGAATTCATATTACATCAAGTGAACGACTTGGAATTACAGTTATAGTCAGTTAAAATATAAGTCCCATTACATTTGGTTAAAGGTCTTCTAATCTAGGAAATATATATAATCTCAAATATTTTCCTCCGTATAGAGTGATCTTTAAAATGTCACATGGTTTTAAGATATGTTTTCCATGACTAAAGGTGTCAAGAAAGGGTTGAAAACACAAGTCATGCTTTATTTGGTCAGCACACCTCCGTTGAGCTCAGTTGAACGTTTTTCCGTCATATAGCCAGTTTTCGACGATCTTTCACAGCATTTAGACCATGGGCTTTGGGGTGTGACATTACGCAAGCACAGCAGTTGGTCTGATAACTCAGACAGACCAAAACCATTCCAGGAGTGATTTAAAATCCTGCAAAAATGTCTTAATGTGGGTCGTTCAAACCATGTAATGGGGTGAATAATTTCACTGATTTAATGTATTTTGCTACTGCAATGTTTTTTCTTCCATTTTTTACCATTCTGCTTGGGACAAATGAAAAAGCCGTTGAGTTGGTTCACTTCATTCTCTGGCCTCTTCTTTGTTGTTGTTAATCAGGCATTGTGATTTACACAGCAGTTATAACTGTATTTTGTTTTTATTCAATTACAACTGCCCTAGGTGCCTTATTAAATGTGATAAATCATAACTGAAGCCGCTGTGAACCAAAGTCGTTCTGTGAGCGGTTGATGGCGTTGGGTGTCCCTGGCGCTGATCATTGACAGCGCCCTGTCTTTGCCCTCCCCCACAGCGCCCGCCCTGGACGTGGACTGGCAGAACAACAGCACGTTCGCCTCCTGCAGCACCGACATGTGCATCCACGTGTGTCGGCTGGGCAGCGACCGGCCGCTCAAGACCTTCCAGGGGCACACGGTACGCGCGCCCGTCTGCCATGCGCCACAGCGGCTCCTCCTGCCAAGGGCTGTTCGCGCGTTGTTGAAGCGCCAGGTTTTACTGGGCAAAGCGTGTTGGTTCTCACTGTGACACCCCCGGGCTAAGACCTGGCCGGGGCGGTGTGGCCTGGCGGGGGACCAGCCCTCACCAGCTGATCTCTGTTTTTCAGAATGAGGTCAACGCAATCAAGTGGGATCCGTCTGGAATGCTGCTGGCCTCCTGCTCCGATGATATGTCCCTAAAGGTGAGGCCCACTGCGGAGGTCTAAAGGTGAGGCAGAGACGTGCCTCTGAAGGTGAGGCAGCGTGTCTCTAAAGGTGACGCAGGCCGGAGATCACTACCTGAGGTCAGGGAAACTCTGGACTATCATGGAGACGCTCGCTCTGGGTCCTGATTTGAGGTCTTTTTTAATTTTTTCGCCGCCATTCCTTCGCACATATCCTAATGTGAAAACAACGGCGATTCAGGATGTGGATGGAAACCTATTCCTACGTCTGCCCAGTGTTGCTGTAGTGTGTGCTTTTGCCTTGGCTAGTGGTAGCAATGTAGTAAGTACACAATTTTACTAATGATTTAGAATATATATATTTTTCCAAATGGCCAAGTGTCATTGGAACCAATTATGACCTAATGTGATAAGTTGCCATTTTGTGGTGTGGTGTTTTTGTCCCTGCTGTTCTGATGGATGATGTCTCATCTTTGTCCCAGATCTGGAGCATGAAGCAGGACTCGTGCGTGCATGACCTCCAGGCTCACAACAAAGAGATCTACACCATCAAGTGGAGCCCCACGGGCCCCGGGACCAGCAACCCCAACTGCAGCATCATGCTTGCCAGGTAGGGAGCTGCCCCTGACGTGGAGCTCGTTGTCTGGAGACGAATAGAACCATCATTGTTAGACCACACTACAGCACCCAGAATGCCTGTGGCAGCACTATATCATAGACTGTAAATCCTTATTTATTTATACATTTTTCTGTTGTTTCATATTTTTTTCTATTTGGTAGCCAATTACACCCTTTATTTCTTTCAATTTGCCCTCCCCCACGAGCCTGCCCGCTCATCCTCGGAGGCAAGCCAGTTTTTCCACATACAGGGACGCCTTTTGCGCTTCTCGGCAAGCCCGTGCCAGCTCACCCTCCCCCTCCCTCTAGGGCGCTCAGCCAATTGTCACCTCCGACGGGGCTCTCGGCCAGAGCCGGGTTGGTGCAGCCGGGTTTCACAGCGCGACCGCAGTGGCTAACTTGCACTCCAGACAAATGCCTTTACCGCTACGCCACCCGAGGCCCTTCGCAAATCCTTATTTCTGACAGAGCTTTGTTAACACAGACTGTGGAAATGTAATCCTGCCTGCTTTTCTATGCCAGTGCAGCATCAGGCAGTTCTAAAATAAAGGCCACCAGGAACAGCATGTGGGTGGGTGTTGGCTCTGCTAATAATACAGTTTCAATTAAAATGTGTCGATGCACGATGTCAAGTGTTCACATCATTAAACACTTGCACATAGTGCTGTTTGTGGTGACAGATATGTTCGCGCTTTTGCGCTTACATCAGCATCAAGCGTCTTCTGGAGTTGGCCCCTGAGATGAAAGTCGGTCACGTCATCTTAACTCTAATCAAACCGGTGATGTGCTGTGCAGTGGTACCAAATCACATACCGTCAAAGACCGGCCCACCTCTCTGGGCTCGGGGCTTGACCTTATTGCATTACATTACAGGCATTTAGCAGACGCTCTTATCCAGAGCGACTTACAGTTTACATTTCTTTACATACAATCCATTTATACAGCTGGATATTTACTGAAGCAATTCAGGTTAAGTACCTTGCTCAAGGGTACAACGGCAGTGTCCCACCTGGGGATTTAACCTGCAAACGTTACAAGCCCAGTTCCCTAACCATTATACCACACTGCCTGCCTTATGGCGCCTTATGGCGCTTTGAAAGGTGACGTTTGTTGTGTGGTTTGCCCCCCCCTCCACGCAGTGCCTCCTTCGACTCCACGGTGCGTCTGTGGGACGTGGATCGGGGCGTCTGCGTCCACACACTCACCAAACACCAGGAGCCCGTCTACAGCGTGGCCTTCAGCCCCGATGGGCACTACCTCGCCAGCGGCTCCTTCGACAAGTGTGTGCACATCTGGAACACCACGGTGAGAAACCCTGGCCTCACGCGGCCTATCACGCGTGAGCAGGGAGTGGCATGCCTTTCGCTGGTTGGTTCCCGTTGTTACAGAAGGGAGACCTTGGCTTTCGAATGAGCCGTATTGCAGTATTGTTAAATGTACATTGTAAGCTCACTTTACACGTCATGTCTTACATGTTCATGTCTTTTGTATTATGTTGTATGTGTATGTTGTGTTAGGTGTATGTGTATGCCAATGCTTGCCTGTATTATTGCAAAACGAATGTCCCTCTGGGATAATAAAGTATTCTATATGTCTATCTAACATGTTTGTGGGGGAAAGAATGAGGCAAAAGCTAGGAGATGAGCTGTCCTGTATGGAGTAGTGTGTGTGAAGGTGGTGACCCTGTGCTGTCGTTGTTTCAGAGCGGGGCCTTGGTCCACAGCTACAGAGGGACCGGGGGGATATTCGAGGTGTGCTGGAACAGCACAGGGGACAAAGTCGGGGCCAGCGCATCCGATGGATCGGTACGTTAACCGCTGGGGCCAAGCACAATTTAACAATAATAATAATACACATTTATTTTATAGATTTTGGGGGATTTCATTGGAGCTATGTATAATTTGCATTAAGATTGGGAATTCGAAAGTGGGGAGAACACAAATCTAAAAAATGAGAAAACCCTGAGGGGGCAGCGTGTGTTTGATTGACACATTTGATCTGTTCTAACGATTTGATTTTGCATCCCCAGGTGTGTGTTCTAGACCTTCGAAAATAGCATCCCGCCACAGACTCTGAAGATGGGACTGTGGAATGTTGGGCAAAGTGCCGTCTCTGCTCTGCTGTGACTGTTTCAGACATCGCCGTTTAAAAAATCGCATGAAAAACAGTGACCATGTGTCCCCATGGCAACGCAGGCAAGGTCACCTGACCTGAGGGAGGCGCTGACGGGCTACAAGAACCCAAACGGCTGTGCCAAAAAAAACAAAACACAAACCCCCCAAAAAAACCCAAAGGACAGAAAAGGCCCCCTCTCGCAGGCTGCGGATGTGTGTCGAGTTTAATTTGGGGCACAGTCCCAAGAACGAGAGGGCAAGATTGTAGCACTCCGCCTTTGATGGTTGCTTCCTGCGTGAGGCCGAAGAGACAGGCGTCACATCGACCCCTCTCCTTCAGTCACTGTTAGAAGCCGGCCAGAGAGGAGGGGGGTTTGGTGGTGGATTTATTTTACGGCTCATGGCCTCACCTGTCCTGGGAAACATTGTCTGGACGTCCAACAGGTGCGCCAGAAGCTTCACATACGGAAGGGACTGTCGAAAAATAGACCGGGTTTGTGTTTATTCGGGGAGAGGGTAAAGGAAAATTTTAAAATAATAAAATTTTTAAAAAGGTAGTTTTCTATAAACTAACTGTGAGAGCAAGCAGTGAGAGGTGAAGATGGCTTCCCTGAGCGACATTTCGAAAGCTGCAGCGACGTGCTCAAATGAACCTGTCACGGATACAATCTCTCCTCACTGCACAATTTGTTCCAAGTATAACTCAAAATGTATTATACATTTTTCTGTTCTTCTTCTTCTTTTTTCAATCATATTGAATTGGACAGCAGAAAGTTGGAAAAGGCACGGTTACAAGGTTATTTCAGCGGGAGTTCTGTGTACACATTTATTAACATTAAGATCAATGAATAATCACAACTGCCAAGACTAATTTTTTTTTTTTTTTTTTTTTTAAATTGAAGTTTTAATGAAATGTGTAATTCATATTAAAAAAAAATAAGAAACTTTTTTGTGGACATTAGTGCTGACACAAAATGAGTGATTCATAATTATATAATCTCCTGTTTTGGATGTAAATTTAATGAATGTAAAGATTTGTAAATTAGATGAATATACACATTTATATACTGTGTATATATGTTTATATACAGTACAGAACACATAAGTCACCCTTTAAGGTCTCAACCTTCTAGTCATCCTGCTTCTTCCCCACACAGACATTGGGCAGTAAGAGCTTTTTTTATTTTATTTACATTTGTTTTAATTTGTTTATTCTGTTCCAGTGCTCCGTTTTTAGTTCTTAGATTCTGCCAGTTACAACTCAGCAGCTGGGTATTTATGCCCATTGGGTGACAGAGGCCATAATTCACACGGACAGCCGTTCGGAGTGCCTCCACAATGCTAGCAGTGATCATGCCAGTCTTGGAAGTGGTCTGCGGTTCTCTTTCCACCTCAGACTTTAAGCGACATGCCCATCTACTGTTGGCGTAGAGTTGCTCCACATTTTGTTGTTAAAGCTCATCTACAGTAGGCCTGAGAGCTGGCACTGCCCGCTTCTTAGTGCCCGTTTTCCACTGTGTAATCGGAAGCAAGCTTGACTGGCTTAGTTAAGGTTCTCTGTGAGTTTTTAAACTTTTCTCTGGGGCACGGTGCCCTTTTTCAGCTCAGCCTGCCAGTGTTACTCACGCTCGCTGGCTAACAAAACAAGCTGCAGTCGGCACGCCGCGTAACTACCCGGCGTCCCTTGGCACCGTTGCGTCGTTGACGCTGAAATCAGAAGGGAGTAAGGAGCGCGCCGCCATCTTTGATCACGGCGGCGACCACAGCTCGATGGACATGACGCGGATTCTACGTTTTTTTTGTTTGTTTGTTTTTTGCAGAGGGTGAAAGTTAGACCTGCAGTGCAGACAGAGTGTAAGGCGGCAGCGCTGCGGTTTGTGTTGACGTGCCCTGCAGCTCTGCTCGTCAGTAACGCGGGGGAGAAGCCGTCAGGATCGATTTCAGCCCGGCTTGCGCTCGCCCGGGTCCAGCTCTACTGGAGTAAAGCGTGTAAAGAAACGGCTGAATTGTAAAAATAGGAGGTGATCTTTGGTGACTTCCGATTTTCTGATTGGAAGTAAGTAGGGCTCTAGGACCCCCCCCCCCCAATTAGTTTCAGATTTTTTCTCCACGTTTTTCTCCCAATTTGGTGGCCAATTGTACCCTCTATTTCTTTCGATTCACCCTCCCCCACTAGCCCGTCACTACGGGACAAGCTAATACCCAGAGGCCGGCGATGATCCGCCTCGTCTGAGATGGAACTCGCCCACCTACTTTCTAGGGACGCCCTTTAGCTTCTTGGCGAGCTCATGCCGGCTCTCCCTGCCCCCTCCCCCGGTGCTCCCGGCCAGAGCCAGACTGACAGTCGAGTTTTGAACCATGGCTGCAATAGGCAACTTGCATTCCGAGCAAATGCTTAGACCGTTACGCCACCCGAGGCCCCAAGTAGAGCTCTCTGCAGTCTCACCTGCAAGATGCAGTTGGTGGGATGATCAGGCTATCTGGTGAGACTCACCATCTGGTGAGACATACTATCTGGTGAGACTCACTGACAGAACCACCGCTGGCTCCACATTCCTCAGCTGTGATTATTCAGGTGCAAATCCAGGTCCTTAACTCCGATTGGCCTGATGATCCAGTGAAGTGCGTTTGATTGGTTGGCCACTCGTGGGTGTTCTCTTTCATCTCTCTCAGCTGTGGTTCACCTGGCTAATTTGATTGGTAAAGTGGAAGACCTCATTTTGTCCCGTCTCCGCTGTGATTGGTGAGTGTTCCTCTGCTTCCGGGCGCATCCTCTTTTTGTGACCAATGTTGTGGTTTCAGCTTTAATTTGTGTGTCTGCTTTCTGCTCAGTAGCGTCAGGTGAACACAGGAAACAAATGTTTTTTTGTTTTTATTCATATTTAAAATTGTTCAGTAAAGCTTCATTTTTTTTCTGAACAGTTTGAAGTGCACTTTGAGATGGAAGGGTCTGCTAGCTTTCTCTCCGTAGAATATGAACTTTTTTTTCTTCACATTGTGTTCAGACATTGGTCAATGGTTCAGAATTGTCCAGCTGAGAGCTGCTGTCTGGTCTCTGCTGTTATTGTCTGTGTCAGACGGGCTAGCGGGCCATGGGCCGGCCCAACAGATGCGCTGAGAACGCCAGTGTGGAACAGGTACCCTGACCGCTCTCTCTTTCTCTCTCTCTCTCCATCTCTCTCTCTTGCGCTCGCTCTGTCACCCCAGTCTAGCGTTAGGTCATCACTGTCAAGGACAAAACAATGAAGTCATACTCAAGGTCTCAAATAAATCACTCTATTTTGATATTATCAAATAGTCTGTTTTTCATCTAGTTTGTTCCTTAATATGTGTGTGTGTGTGTGTGTGTGTGTGTGTCGGGGGCATATAAGTAATGTCACATCAGAAATTATTGAGACAAGATCTTTGGCAGGAGCATTTTAAGGAGCTTGTCATTTGTTGGAGTCACCAAATTGGACTCAAGACTTTGGATATACTTCCACAAGTAAGGCATTAAATCTGGCGAAATGGTTTTCTCATAAGGGGTTTTTCAGAAACCAAGTCTTGTTTTTAATGAATATTATATTCATCCAGAGAAGATACAAATGTATAGACGGCATATTTAATAAAACATTATTTGCACAGCTATAACATCTGCCATGGACAGTATTAATGTGCCTTCAACGAAAGATTTGGTTAAAAGAAGGACCTCACTTCCTTAATTGATGCTTGATGCTCGTTCTGCCGGAACAGGGATCCAGTGGGTCAGGCTGTCAAAGGGGAATAACTGACTGGGAAGATTTGAAAGCAGCATACACCTTAATCATCAACACTATTGTTTAATATAAAAAGATAGTCAAATTCAAAGCAGATGTTTTAACTTCACAACATAAACCATCAAACATACAGGTGTTTGGGTGAATATTGACACTCACTCTTGTAAAAAGTAAAAAAAACTAAATGCAATACTAATTATTAGGCATTTTCTTTTGCTTCTTAGCATATATCAAAGACAATTTCATACATCAACGATAAGTTGATTTGTGGGAATATACGTGAGAATATTCTTCCTGTTCGTTCAAACCCAGCAACACAAGTGTGAAACGTTATTACACCATATTTGAAATGCATAGTACATACACGTCATTAACAAATTCAGTCCATATAATTGATCGACGTAAATGTTTTATTGATCGCATCGTTGAGGTTCCTGGATATCATCGTGAAATCCACTGAGGTAGTAGCCTTTGGGGCTTATGAATTCTTATGATTTAAATTCATGTGAAGCGGACATTAAACGGAATAATAAACTTAAGGTACCAGCACATAATAGACAGGAGTCCTATGCTTCGGTGATCACTGAAAGAAACTGCTACTGTTCCAGGCACTTGGTAGTAATATATACATGTACTGTATATATATATACAATACCAGTCAAAAATTTGCATCCGTCTAGATCAGGGGTGGCCAACCCTGGTCCTGGAGGGCTACAGGGTCTGCTGGTTTTCGTTGTCATTCAGCGCTTAAGTGATCAATTAAAGAGGTTGATCACACAGTTAGCTCACCTCACCTGGCTTCCTGGGTCTGAACTGGCTGTTGATTTTAAGGTGAAAACAAAAACCAGCAGACCCTGTAGCCCTCCAGGACCAGGGTTGGGGACCCCTGGTCTAGATGACGGCTAATCGGGCACTCCTTCATTCTTCAACAAGATAACCACCCGAAACACACCACATACATCAAAGTATAGAGCAAAGTAACCCACAAATGTGTCTGGGAATTGCTGCAGGAGAGTGCTGATTTCCTGGTGATTTCCCTGGGAATTGCTGCAGGAGAGTCTGCTGATTTCCTGCTGAAACGTATTAACCAAATGGCCCGTGTTTGTGAGGCTGTTATCAAGGCAAAGGGTGGCTATTTTGAGGAATCCGAGATTCAATTTCCAATTCAATTTTCTTGAACATTGCTTTTATGTTCCTTTTTATTTATTGTTATGTGTGTTTGGTTTGTCATTTTCAAGTATTTACAGAAACGTATACGGTGTAAAACATTGTCAGTTATGAAATAAACCAAGTTTCCAGCAGGTGTACTCAAACCTTTGACTGGTACTGTATATATGGAGACAAGCTGCAAGGCAAAGAAAAGACCCAAAGCGTGGAGACAAACCAAAGTATGTCTTTGGCATGAACCCAGAGCCTTGCTCGCGAATGCCTTTGTGCCACAAAAAGAAGACTTATTCAAGATGTTGGCCTTCAGTGATCTGATCATCAGGAGGAAAACGGCAGAATCATCGCGCTCTCCGGGTAGAGGGTTGACCATCAAAGGCCAATGTTTGCGCTGGTTTCTCAGGACAGTGTAGTGCAGTGAGCAGAGTCTGGTGGCCGCTGCGGTTCCTCTCCTCGGACACTACTTTGTGGAGTTTTCCCAGGGCTCTCCGTCTGCGGCTACATCCTCGTAGTCTCGCAGCTCACTGGAAATGTGGATTTCAATCGTACTAGACTCTGAACCTAGCAAGACAAAACGAGGGAAACCACTCAGTTCGAGTATTCGCAGTTATCAGATTACGTTGGGTATATTATCATCGTCTTTTGTTTAGCCTTTCTATAGAAAGCTTTCTATAGGAACCATCTAAGCCATCTTGTTTAGATCTACAGGAATCTGGATCTCAACTGACCTTGAGTAAAGTTTGAGCATTCTTTATTCCGCTCGTCACACACACACTCAGGCAAATTATATCCTGCACTTTATCCCCAAAAATCAATAAACGGGAGCAAAAAATCTAAAAACTCCTCGCAAAGCTAGAAGCTTTTTTTTATTTTTTTATATTTGTTTCAGATTTTATCCCATTTTCTCCCAATTTGGTAGCCAATTAGACCCGCTATTATTACGCATTCTTTAGTTTCCGTAGTCCTGCGACCGGTAGTGACGAGCGAAGTGACGCCTCTTCCGAGACGTCACTCGCCCAGTCGACCAAACTTACAGGGCCACTCTTATCCGAACGTCACTTTATCCTGGGGCGGACAAAAATCAATGAAACTTGGGAGACAAGAAATCGGACAAACCACTGGACCACGCGGGAGGCCCAAGCTAGAAGCTTACGTCTAAACACGTTATGATCGTATGTACTGTGGAATAAATTTATGAGGCGGCAGTATAGTATAACGGTTAGGGTACTGGACTTCTAACTCAGAGGTTGCTGGTTCAATTCCCAGGTGAAGCACTGCCGTTGTACACTTGAGCAAGGTACTTAACCTGAATTGCTTCAGTAAAATATCCAGCTGTATAAATGGATTGTATGTAAATAAATGTAAACTGTGTAAGTCGCTCTGGATAAGAGTGTCTGATAAATGCCTAAAATGTCAATGTAAAATGAGTCCCCTGTAAATAAATTCAGTCCTCATTTCACACTTCACGTGAGGGGTGTAGGCACAGATCATCAGCTTCTTGTTTAACTGTCCCATCAAAAAGATCATATCTGCACCTTTAATAAAATATACTTCCCTTTAATCAATCTATTTATGACTTTATTCGGATGCCAAGATTTCACCAAGCATTGTTGCCAGATTTCTGAATTTGTAATGTTTTAAGGACATGTTTGTTTTTTTTGTGTTACTGTTAAATTCATATGAGAATACAATTTAAGGCAAATTACATCAGAACCATTTTGCATTTGTACAAAATGCTCTTCACTTCTGTTGCCAACTTTGATGCATTCCAGTATTCTGGGGACGTTTAAATACATGGGATGGGTGCGTCGCTTAAAAGTAATCTGTACATATTGGGGAAATCATTATTAATTAGAAATGGTCACACCTTTTCTGTTCATATTCAGTTTTTATTATTGTTCAATTCACAAGTAAAAAAATAAAATAAAATTCACAAAAATGTCCCCCAAACTTGCATTACAGAATTAATCCTGCTACCCAGCTACCATTGCTACATATCAGCACCACAGTAAACATCAGTAATAAGACTGGATTCCAAGGATTTCTGGTAAAACATATCTGACACAATCGGTTTATGAAATGACCCATTGTTCATTGAATTTCCCAGCTGAATTCCCGTAGACATGTAGGTATTCTTGTCTGTATGGTCCTGCAGGTACAGTTTTATTTAATATGATGTTACACAAAAAGCCTGTCTGCGTTCTCTGTGGTGTCTCCATTTCCCATTTTTTATAACGCATGGCTTTACTTTTCCCTGTCAAAAAACGTAACATTGTTCAGGGATGTAGCCTATTTACCAGATCTGGGTCAAATAATTATTTGAAATATTTAAAAAGACACTAGTCTTCCTGCAGATTACTCCGTTTTTATACGATTTCATTTCCCCCCCGTCTTTTTTCAGCAATATTCAGAACAAAATTCTTCTTTCATGTGATTTTTTTATTTTTGTTACTAAAATGTTCAGTAGCATGAAAAAGCAGGAGTCTGGTAGTGAAAAGGCACATGGACGGTATTGTAGTGCTAGTTTCGGCCATCGCAAACAGAATTTTTCTTGCCTCCGCCCAGTTTGGTAGTTTCATGGTCGGCAATAAAGGCATTTGCATCAACATGGGTTGGGCAGCGCAATGGCGGAGGGAGGGAGGGATGTCAATAAAAAAACTTTAGGCTACAAAGCCAGTGGAGCTGGCAGTTTGGGAATCCCCAACTCCACGTCCCAGATTGAGAACTGCCGTGCTGGTCGAACGTCACCAGCCCTGATACACCGGGGAGCTGTTGCTGTTACCTTCTGAGAGCACGCTGACGGCATCGGAGGGCTGCTGGCCGTTGCCGGCCAGGGTCTTCTTGGCCTCCTGGACGTGGCTCTGGTAGTGGAGGGTGGAGCTCACGATGGGGTTGTAGCCGCCCCCGGTGACCGCCGAGGTGGAGGCGGAGTCCCACGCCAGCTCCCGCCTCCTCTGGAGGCTGAGGTCCACGTCGAAGCCCGTCCAGCCGTGGAAGGCCAGGGTGTTCAGGAAGCCCTGCATGGGGTTCAGGATCCCCTGGGGAAAAGCACAGAGTTCATTAGGCCCTGTCTTCACAGTGTCACAGCTGACCCCCGGAGACCCCAACTAATTTCAGTGGTGGACGAAGTACACAAACCCTTTACTTGAGTCAAAGTACAGATACCCTGGTAAAATATTACTCCAGTAAAAGTAAAAAGTCCTACATTTAACCCCATTTGACTTTGACATGTAGGGGAGTGAAAGTAAAAATAAAAGTAAAAATAGAAATACTTAAGTAAACACAGATGCCTGTACTGTACATAAGTACAGTAATAAGTAAAAGTCAAGTAGATGTACTTCGTTAGTGTCCACCACAGACTAATTTACAGAAAATACTACTTGTAGAACGTAGTCAAGGGATTTAATGCGCACAACATTTTTCCACATAAAACTCATTCTGTCTGCAGCCTATGAGCTTGGGATTGATGCTAAATTGGGATTCACCTGCGAATGCCTAGTACTATATTTTGCACTGAAAATGCTACATTAAAAAATAGGGCCGGTTGGCTGCACACATTTCTATACAAGCTAGTTGTATGTCCTCAAACAAACTATGGAACAACTATGGAGTAAAGAAGAACAAAAACTGAGGAAAATATTTGTTTAAAAAAATACATAAAAACTTTGAATAATTCATAGCCTTGATCAACACTAGGTCTGCGGCTTGCTGTGTTGCAGATTGAGGTGTCAGACAGCACGGTGGAATACAGGCTGTTAGCCAGCTGCTTCGGATCGCGGTTCTCACCATGATGAACCAGGTAATGAGCACCGCGTTCCGCACGTTCTTCAGGCCGCCGGCTTGGATGTCTGCCTGCATCTCCAGATAGAAGAGCAGGCTCTCATTGATAATGTTGGGCAGCCAGCTGGAAGAAAACAGACAACCGTGTCAACACTGCCTCTCACTGCAGCCCTGAGGCTGAATAGGAAGTCACACATGCATTTAAGACCTACCAAAAGCAGCACTGGAATGAGCCACTTTTCACTTCAATTCCATTGACACAGGTAGGGGACCCCCTTCTATTCAGTGTGCCGCATAGAACTGTCAGCATGCATTCCAGAAGCGCATTTGTCGAGTAACCTCTGTGCACCAAGCTTATTATTAAAACTTTTGTTTTCTGATTTTTTCCCCCATTTTCCTCCCAATATAGTAGCCTCTTTTTCATGTGAACTATCACGTACTGTGAGCTCGCTGCAGTAGCCCTGAGACCGGCAGTGACAAAGGCGATATACCGCCTCCTCTGAGACGGCACTCGCCAAGCCGCCGACTGTAACTCCGATACACAGAGACACTCTTGTCATGCCGGCTTTCCTCCCCCCTCCCACAGGGTGGACAGCCAATCGAGAGCTGGGCTGGCACAGCTGGGGCTTGAACCCCGACCACAAAGTGGGCAACCTGCACTCCGGGCATGTGCCTTTACCATTGCTCCACCCAGGGGCCCCCTACGTACAAAGCTTGTGATAGCATTGAGGTATGTCCCATTCACTCAGCAGCGATGACAGCTCCTAGAGAGAATCATTTTCTGATTGCCAAACAAACTGATGCCAAACAAAAAAGTACTTCTTTGGCTGATGCAGTTAAAGTTGTGACCGATGGCCGGCATTATACTAACATACTAACATGATGTGCAGCTTTGCACAAACACACTGATTGTGTACGTACTTGCCCGTTACCACAGTCCGTTAACTCACCAGATAAAGAAAACCAGCATGATTTTGAAGAAACGTATTTTGATCTCCGTCCCCAGGCGTCTCTCGTTCTCTGTGTAGATTCCTTGCCGGCCCTTCAGCAGAGATGTAACTGTGTTGCAAACGTAACATTCGATTACGTGGCATGCGAATTCCACACTTCCGAGAATACCTCCACCACCATCAACTTGTGTTAATATGGTGTTATGAGCCTGAACTGTTGAGTGTCAAAACATGACATGCTGCACCTTTTATAATTAACTGAATATAAGCATAAAAAGGCTTTTTTTTATTGCTGCAGACTAAGAGCAAGTAAAATTGGTTGAAGAGTTTTGCATGCCAAGGATGAGTGACAAATGCTGTCCTTGAAAATGCAATTAACACAAAAACAGCTGTCAGTCTTCCTCCATTTGTCTACTTTAGAGTAGAGTGGAGGATGCAGATAAACTCCAGACAAAATCTGCATATTCTTGTAATTTTCGTAGGCTAGTGACATCTGTCAGTCAGAGCTTGCGGGGGTGTGTGTGTGTGTGGGGGCGGAGGGGGCTGACCTGCTGACACAGTGCGGGCGAAGAGCACGGGGTTGACTGTGAGGACCAGCAGCAGGGGGGCGTAAGTGGTGATGTAATGTGGTACGGCGTGCTGCAGGCCATTCTCACAGCTGCAACGAGAGCCGTGGAGAGAGAGAGAGAGAGAGAGAGAGAGCAACGTCAGAATAGAATAGAATATTCTTTATTTGCCATGTTACTCAAGTTACACACAAGGTAACTTGAGGTCCAAGCACAGGGTCAGCCATAGCATGGAGCAGTTTAGGGATTCAGCGCCTTGCTCAAGGGCGCTTCGGCAGCCTCCCTCTGGTTTCCAGTTCATAGTTTTTTTGTTTGGCCTTCCTGGGATTCGAACCAGCAACCCTCCACTGACCAGACCATTTTCGCTAACCACTGAGCCACTGCCGCCAGAAACTTGAATATTTTGAAATGATTTTCAAGCTCCATTTAGAGTATACGGTTTAAATAATGATAATTATAGGTACATTTCCTCGATTTTGTTCTTCAAGTAACAGCCCAGGATGGCTTTCAAAGATTTGGCTAAAAGTTTCTTGACTGCAATCCAAGAAACTCGTACATAAAATGTAATTGTTGTCGGAGGTCAATCAAGTTATGGGAGTGTCGCTTCAATGATTTAAGTCAATGACTCATTTCACTGACTTGTTTAATGCAATCCAGAGGAAAACAGTGTTATTGGTTGAAATCAGTGAGTCACATAACAATAATATTAACTTTATAAGACACAGTCATCTACTTTCACATTGCCTGTTCCGTCAAGCTTCAGGGAAAGAAACCAACATGAACATAAATGGGTAAAATGAAAATGCAACACTTGTGTGTTGTCCCATTACCTCGAAATTGAGGGGTAGTACAGCATGGCCACGCCCTCGACACACAGCATCACCGCGAGGCCCCACGTGATCATGTGATACAACACGATAGTGCTGGCAGGGGAAGTCACACAACGGCAGTCACAAGGCAGAGCAATCATATTCATTGTACAAGACGTGCAGTACAAAATAGTATTATTTGTTTCCTCTTTTGGGGAAAAAAAGAAGAAAAAAGCTAGAGGCTATTACTATCAATGCCATTACGTCTCACAAGATCAAGCATTCAGAACATAATCTGTATGGCATTGGACTAAAACAAACCAATTTTAGTATAAAAAAATTGCCAAAAGATATGAGCAGGCAGACGGACATTATCAGCACTGTAACAAATGTTCTTTAATTTGATAACACGTATAAATAATGCATTTCGTTTATATTGCACTTTTGCAAAGTCAAGTCAAAGCCCTTTGAAACATGAGAGAGAGGAGACAGCTGGTGAATAGTGAACACTCAGCCAAACAGAGAGGACAGGAAGATACCTCAGTCCAGCCGATCTTTTCACGACCAAGTAGACGTCTACTGCGTAGCAAAAAGTCCACCAGAAGGAGGCACTGAAGAAAAGCTGGATCCACATCTGCAGATGAAGATGAAGCGGAAAATAAAACTGACATTTACTGCATGTTACAACCAGAGCAGAGACCACCAGCTCTCTACATATGTAGCAGAACTCTCATTTTTATCTGAAATGTGTCCATAAATTCTGGTTTTGTGTGGCTTAGTAGGTGGAGCATGCTTAGGTTGTGGGTTCGACTCCCATTGGTGCCACATATACCGAAAAATGTATGCATTCATTACTGTGAATCACTTTGGATGAAAGCGTCTGCTAAATGGCATATATTATATTATGGTGAGCTCAAATATGTATATGGGCATTGGCTTGGGCAAGGGCATGCTTTGTTAGTCTATTTCGTTATCCATTTTCTTTCATTTTAGTTTAGTAATCTTAAAACCTTTTTACCGGCTAGCCTTAGGCTTTTATTTGTGCCATAGTATTTTATCTGTAAAGCGCTTCGAGATTTGTCTCGGCAGATGAGAAGCGCTATATAAATCTAATTTATTATTATTATTATATGGATAAAAAAATCATATCAGTGTATCTCTAGACCTTTGAGACGATAACAGTATACATATGTGACTGTACACAGTATAAATACTGGACCAATCTTTACTATGTGTTGCATTGCACTAGCATCTGCAAGAATAGCACAGCTAATAAAAAATGATAAAATACACCTGCAAAAAGATCAGATTAGTGTACGGTGAAGAACAATGTGAGTTGTTCTACACGTGAGCACTGATGTCATCTGGATTTGAAATGCCCAGCCTCAGGATATGCATGATATCCTTACAATCGTATTGTGCATAAAATTAAACTGTTATACTCTGTATAAATTATATACTGCCCATCTTGAAATATAGATAGTGTTTGATTTCATTTCTCGTCAAATATATCAATACCACATGGATGGTAAAGGCCCAGGAATGATGCTGTTCTTATCTAATCTGTGAGCTGATGTCACTTCCTGTGGCTGATGTCAGGGCTGATGTCACTTCCTGTGGCTGAGGCGTGGGGGGGGAGGGGCCTCGTACGTACCGCGCTGCCCACGCAGAACACCTCTGGCCACACATCTTCGTTCGGGGTGACAGAGATCCCACTGACGAGCTCGGGCAGTCCCAGCCAGATGGACGACCTCAAAATTATACCTGGAGAAAACACAAAACCCCACACAGCACTGTTATGTGGACGACCTAAAACTCGTGCCAGGATAGCTTGACGCTCGGCAGCACGATGGCTGAAGGCTTTATAGCAGCTTTATAGGGAAATTGCACCTTGTGTGCTGACTTTGTGATAAAAAGATAGATATATCTTTCTGAAAGCTAAAGGCCATGCAACCCAAAACATTTCTCTTTTAAGCAGAGGTATTTGGACAGAGACAGTTCAGAGTTCAGTTAGCAGAACAAGAGGGCACAGGTGGACATTAGTTAAAGGTAATTAGCTCCGCACTGATATCAAGTTTTTAAATCCGTAGAACAGCTTGCCAGGTCAGGTAGTGGAGGCAGAAACACTTGGGCTATTCAAGTCCAGGCTTGACGGAGTACTGGATATTCTCTAGACTAGGAAACAACGAGCCGAGATGGACCTGTTCTTGTCATTACGCATTCTTATGTTCTTCTTATGTTTTTATGAGTTCAAACTTTGGGCTGGAGAGGGCACAATTCCAGAATTAGCGTATGTCAGTAAGTTCTGAATCATGATATTTATTAATTGTCCGCACATCTCCATTAACAGAAGAGGAGGGACGTGTGGTCAGGAGAGAATATGATTTCTGAAGGGCAGATCTTTCTTACATAATGATTATAACATAATTTTTTTGTATTTTAATTTTGTTTCAAATTTTCCCCCGTTTTTCTCGCAATTTAGTAGCCAATTCACCCCTCTATTTATTTGGAATTGCCCTCCCCTCACGAGCCCGCCGCCTGTCCTCCGGGTCAAGCTAATATCCTGAAGCTGGCAATGATCCGCCTCCTCTGAGACGGAACCTCGCCCACCTGCTCTATAGGAACACCCTTCGAAGTGTGACCGAAATAGGCAGCTCACCCTCGCAAAGCACCAGTCAAAGCGAGTGCGTTAGACCGCTACGCTATCCAAGGCCGGGGTCCTTCTGTTTTTAAATTAATCACTGCTTCTCAAGTCCAAGTTTGGAGTTTCCATACATTTAAAATAAAAATAAATTTTTTTAATTAAAGATACCAACAGTCCATTAGTACACTACCCCGAATATCTAAGCTTTGTGTGGAAAACTTTACAACAACATAAGCCCATTTGCAGTGTGTGGGCTAATGTTAGAAACATTTTTTTAAATTGAATGGTTTGTGGGAAACACTAAAAGACGGAAAGTAAAAGCAGGGGATTCCAACACAACCATAAGCGTTTAAGTCATGCTGCGATACTATAAGCATAAGCGTTTTTAATTGACTTAGTCACGGAACCCTCTTTATGGGGATTTGCGCATGTCATGGAAATATTAAACAGCCAACTATTAACTTTTTACAGGGATCCCCTTCGTTTTAATACACCTCGCATCCGCCCTAATTTAATTTAATCACAGTGCTTTTCTATTCTTATACCACATCACGAGTTCCCTGGTTGCTGAACTTTTACAGAAAATCATTTGCAAGAATTGCAAAAACACACACACACAAATGATACTCTTGTACTGAACTTGGTGCTTCATCCTATCAAAGCACATTAACCCTGTGTGTTTTAAAGGTCAACTAGCAAATACTAGGAGGTTAAAACCCTATTACTGAAAAATATCTACCATAATTACTACCGATGAGACCAAATATTTAATGCTTTAAGTATTTGAGCATGGGGTCTCGGATTACTTGGATCGGTGTATGTTCATTCATAAAAAAACGCTGGATTCTTTATCACCAATAAGCAATACAGAGAGCCAAATGCCTTGCACATAATAATTTATAAAGTATTAATCTTTCTTCCTGAAAGGGCCAGTGAATGCAGATTTTTTTCTTTTGCATACAGTCAGAATAAGTCATTATTCACACACACAGAATATATGAGTGGGAAATGCAGGGTTTGGTTTCTCGAACGAACTTCTAATATACCATCGTGGGAGCAAAAGACTTATTTGAAAATCGAATTAAGTACACACAGCCCTATCAGATAGTGGAGGCCACAGCAGAACAGTGTATTGTTCACAAGCAGGGATCGGGACATTAAAGCCAAGTCTCTTTGTAGGTCCCTTTATCCGGTGCACATGCTCTTGGTGGGTTAGATGTGTCCCAGGAGCAGTCAGTTCGCACTCACAGGAAGTGGACCCCAGTTTGATGTCACCTCTGCCTTATTTTAATCCGACCCCAGTCCATGATTACCTCATGGAAATCTCGACTTGACCTGAAAGTGCCACTTCCTGCAATGGTCTGCAACAAAGCTGTGACATCACTGCATTCTATTAACAGTGATACTTCCTGTGTCGTTTAAATGTCAAATTTAAATATTTGTATATGTATGTTCAATGCTACAAGAAGTGAGATGGAAGCACGGTAAGGGTAGCTGAACTACCATGTTCAAACAAAAGTGTTTTGATGTGCATCCATGTTAGATATTACTGTGACAACCATTGGCCATCATGTCAGAACACACCTGTGAGTTTTTCCACATGTATATGAATGGATAGATTTTTGTGTTATTGTATTGTACAAACCGTTTGGTAGTTCTGCAAGCCAGACATTCCTCTGTTTTTAGACTGCACTCAAAGATTGTCTTCAATGAAAACTGTGTAACTTTTGCATGTGTAATGTTATTGTGAACCCAGTTACCTCTTTGATATTATGCCAATATTGTTCAACGTGATTGGGTGCGTTGTGAATTGGAGTGTTGTAGCCTTGCCATAAAGGCCTGGCTTAATCTTTAAAATTTACAACCGCGTGGCGTTCTATAAACGTCCATAATAAAAAAAATAGCATGTGATCAAATAAAATAAAATGGAAGTCACATTTTATCAACTACAACTTGAGAAAGAGAAGCAACAAGTGTAGCACGTGGTTTCAAGCACATTTTTAGCATGCCTTACCTGCGCAGCCCAGAATATCGCACACGCTGATGATGAAGAGTATTCGCGAAGACGAGGCCGGCTTGGGCAGCGGATATTGTCCGAGGCGTCGGTAGCCTCTTCGTTTTGGCAGAATCTGCAGGATGGAGAAGACGAAGCTGACGCCGGCACTGCCGATACAAATGGCGCTGAAGAACAGCGGCTGGAAATTAATGACGAATTCGGTGGACGCGTCTCTGTTCGGGCAGCAGAAGGTTTCGAGCCGGGGAGATGCCATCGTGCACTGTATCGCAATACGGCGTCAGGGGGGAAAATCAAAGTAAAACCATTCATTTAGCAGTGCCCTGAGCTCCTAGTAAAAATCACGGGATGAATCATCATGTGCTTCTCTTTAATCCTCCCAGCCTGAGCTCCCACTGGCCTACATCTGCAGGAATCCCCGCGAAACAGTTTACATTTTTACATTTTTACATTTTAGACGTTTAGCAGACGCGTTTATCCAGAGCGATTTACAAAAAGTGAATTTATACATGGTAAGATTAAACTTGGTTAGTGCAAGAGATCAGTGTAGTAACACCAGCTGCAGCTGCACATCGTACTTGTAAACACAAAAATTATTACATTTTTAAACATATAAACAGTGGTGATGGCAGTTAATTAATGTAGAGAATCAGTGGTAGTGGAGTCTGAAGAGGTGGGTTTTGTCTCTTGCGGAAGATGGCAAGTGATTTTGCGGTCTTGACCGAGTGCGGAAGATCATTCCACCACTGGGGAGGTAGGGCAGAGAAGCGTTCTTAATTTTTTTTGACAAAATATTTTATTCGTTGTCGAAATGTACACCTGAACTGTAAAGTTATATTAATTATGAGTAGGAACAGCATCATGAGGCCTATCCTGTAATGGAAGTGGAAAGTCTTAAAGTGCATTTGCTAAATTACTTGTCACTGCCCTCTACTTTCGTATCTATTGTATACAATGGACATTAATCTTGTCCTGTCTTTTTTTTAAAACTTTTACTGTGTTTGCGGATGTTCTGGTCTTCATTAGTAGGTTAGTCATTCTCCCCTTTGAATAATGCTTTTAGAATGTCACTGCTCTTAAGTTTCTCATAACACATTCATAACTGTCATAGTTCAAAGCTAGTGCATTAATCAAAAAAAGTACACATTTCCATTCAAGTTCAAGATGAGCAAAATTACAGAAATAGTATCCACTTTCAACGTTTCCATATGATGTACTGCCACCTGGTGGTAACAATAAAATATGACAGTGTATATCATGAAGAATTAGATATGCTTGCAAGAGAGAGGCTGCCCAGGAACTACATAGGCCTATGTAAATGTATGTGCATACAGATTTAGCTCAGCTAAATCTGGAACTTTTACTGCACTGATGCTAACATGATATGTAGATTAGTGCGCAGTGTTCCTGTCATCTAGGTGCTAGAAATGAATAAAATAAAGAACTGCTCACACATGCATACTGTACATAGATGGTGTTACACCACTTTCACACCAGCACAAATCTGTAGACAACAGATCCCCTATTGTTTGATTTTTGAGCCCAATTCGGCACTCAGAATATGTTTCAACAATGACAATGAAAGGAAAATTAATCTGGCTCATTTTTTAATTTATTTTTATTTTATTTTATTTTTTTGAACAATCTGTATAAATCGGAAAGGTTTACTAACATTTTACTGTGACAACAGACATCTCATGGAAGTGAGAAAAGCTCTTGATTTATTTGAAGAATAATCATGCAATGCTAATTTGTCTTGCTCTGCGTGGCTGTACCAGTTTTTGTATTGCTGTCCTGTGACCAAGCACATTGACTATACCTTTAAGAGGAAAAGGTGGTCTACATGGAACTCTCAGACACGTGTGACATGTGACCCCTCAGAATACACCTCCTCCAATATGGAACTCTTAGTGGTGATGGCTAGATAGTAACCCTATTTTTATTTTCCCCATAGTAACGACAGAAAGTGTCCAAGCCTCATTCCAGCTGTCTTACACTTAGGGTTACGGTTAGGGTCAGAAACTTACCACTTTAGCAACAAATGCGCATGTGCGGGATCTGAGAAAAAATAGGGTTACTATCTAGCCATTACCACTCTTAGTCACATTGTTATGAGATGAATGGGAGTGAAAATCATTCGGTGATCAGTCAGGGTTCGCATCATGTGACTAGCGTGGGTGAAGTAAAGTTCTGGAAATGGAGTCATTTTGCGTACGGATCAGGCATGTTGTGTGAATAAGTCCAGCGTCGGAAGCATCTAGTATGCAGTGTGACCTTGCTGGCTATTCAAATGCTACTGTACTGGAAGAAAATAAATACAGATTGCGAACGCCTTTCTAAAACATTTCTAAAACATTTCAAATTAATACTTGATGAGAAAGTGTTAAATGTGTTACATTTTAACAAATAGTGTCTGGAACCAACCAATGTCTGGATGTCTATTCATTTATTTATATATTTATTTTTTGTTTACCTCCAAGAAGTATTTTCATAGCAAGGCACGGACCCTAAAATAGAGTGTATACATTGCAAACATTCATTCAGGTTCCAGGGTGAACAGCCAGGCCTGGATCTTGACATTCATGGGCCATAGGCCCTGCCTTCATTTTGGGGCCCCCGGCATGGCATTCTGGGAGATGAAGTTCTTACATTCAACGTTAGATTGGAGATATGATTTCATTTGCGTAGTTTTCTATTACTACTACTACTACTAATAATAATAAGGATCCTGTGGGATGAACATATATTTATTAGGCATGTAAGTAATATGAATGATGTAAAAACATATCTATTCTATTAATATTTTCCCATGCAACGTTTGGTCCCTAGGCCCAGGCCTTGTCGGCCTATGCGGACATCTGGCCCTGTGAACAACAGTAAGTGGGGTCAGTCTGTGGCCTGACTCCCAGCCTGAATCTCTTGACAACTCTGCAGATCCATGGTTGTGTTGTCACTACCAGGGCCAGAAAGAGCAGATAAACCACTGTACCTCCCTCCAGCACTGCGTAGAGACTGCTCATTAAGATGAGAGAGAGTTCTGACCTCCTCGTTGACAAGAAAGAAAGTAAATGCAGCAGATTCAGTTCAGCGCTTAAACAAATTAGGAACCACACGGATGGGCTGCCCTATAGTTGTGAGATGGACTCTTAGTGTGAAATGCCCTAGATTTACCATGAAATAGACTTTTCATGATAAATGTTTTCAAATGCATTCTTTCCTATTTGTTTCTTCATATTAGCTCATTGTAGATGTTTCTTCATCTGAAATTAGACATTTTAAACTTATGATTTTTTTGTTTGCAGAGGTAAGGCTATACGCTTATGTTTTTTTGTGATTTTCCATGAAAACCACATTTTATAATCAATGTTTAAATGCATTTATTTATTTATTACCCTAACCCTAACCCTAAACTAACTCAACCCTAAACTCCAACCCTAACCCTAACCGTAAACCCAACCCTATGCCCTAACCCCCACCCTCTCCAATGAGAGTTTTGGTGGCCTTTTACTCGCATAAATTGTGCTGTTTGGAACTTGGGACAAAAGCCAGCATGCAGTTCATTTTTTCGTCCAGCAAATGGCGCCAGTGTACATCACATGTGCTGCATATGGCAGGATTTAAATACATTTCTATATAAATGTAACAGGCACAATGTGAGTGTATGCAACTTTCTCTTCTCCTTCTGGTCCTGACTTCTCCTCTCTCCACACACACAAACATACACAGGTACAACATATAGGTCAAAGGTTGGATATTAAGTATTAAGGGTCAGGTCAGATAAACAGCAGATATAGAAAGGCACAGCAGGCACAGGCTCACACACACACTCAGTCTCAGACAAGCTCAAACACTCTCATACACTCACAGTATGTACTAACCTTAATCTGGAATATTAAGTGTGCCATTTGTTAAACTTGGGGTGTTTAAAAAAACCCTTTCCTTACATTTGTGGCCCAAACCGAGTGCTCTAATCAATTCCCCAGCTCTGAACACAATAACTCCATAACTGTATTGGCATATAAAAACGTGAGCGAGTGATTCCATCATAATACATTAAAACATTTTAGACATAAACACTTTCTCGACAGCCAGAAAGGATTCACTTTTGTCTCCTTGCTTTACCCCAAATTTCACTTGTCGTTGCTTAACCAGTAATCTAATCTACAGCTGTACTATGAGCAATAGCTTATATTGCATTTAATAATATTTCATAAGTAACTAGAGGGGGTAATTCTTAATCAGGTTGAAATGGTTGCAGCATCCTCACCCTTTCTGTAGAAATGTAACATAGTTCAGAAAGAAAATACAGCAGATTTTTGTTGCTTGTCATTTTTGTCATAATTATTATTATTATTATTATTATTATTACAATTTCAAGTGAAGCAACACATTCATAACAGTTTTGATCTTTACAGGCTCACAAAATCAAATGATTTTTACCAAACAGTAATCATGGATTTCATATAAAATACAGTAATGGCTAAAATGAATAAATGATAAATGACACAACTTTGGTGGCAGCCAGCTCACCTGATGGACACATATGCACCTCTGGGTATTGTTAGGACCGAACTTCTGAACTGTGCCGCGGGCAATTACTTTGTTTCTTCTTCTAAAAAAGATAAAAGAAAAGAAGCATAGCAGACTGCAAATTAATATCGCCCTCTAGTGATAGTCAAAGGTAACGCCATCTGAAATGTGTAATTTAATTATTTTTGGTATTCCCCAAGTATCACAATGCCCAGGGTATGGAAAAATAATCTCATGATTCAGTTTTGCTTTCTGCCCTATTGCCGACCATCTGATGAAGCAGCTGGCAAGGAAACCATTTTCAAGGAGATGGTAATAAAATGTATCAAAACGAAATGACTCTAAGCAATGCATGTCACGAGGAGAAAGATAAACTATTGGACATCTGCCTGTACAAAGGGTAATTATGATCCTCTGTGTATTTGTCTCAGTGGCATTGAAGTTGAAGTTTAAATTTAACAAGTGGGGCAGTATGTCGTGGACATATTTACAACATGTATCGAGAAGGACAATACCTCCCCCCCATTTATTTTATGATTAATTTAAAATTGTAACAGTATCACAATTTATTTACCTTTATTTAACCAGGTTCATCGACTGAAATCCAATTATCTTGGGCAGTGTCAACCGGGGGAATCAAAGTGGGTTGGGAGTTTGCAGCCAATCGAATGCAGGGGCTATTTAGGTGGTCTGATGTAGAGAGCCCGTTTTTTGACCAGCACACCGGGGGTTAACACCCCCTACTCTTTAGAAAAGTGTCATGGGATCTTTAACGACCGCAGTGGGTCAGGACCTCCATGTAACAGCTAATCCAAACAGTGACACCTCCTACAGCATGGTGCCCCCATCACTGTGCTGGGCACATTTGATTTCAGTGCCAGAGGGAAGTATGCTCCCAACGGGGCCCACTGACACTAACTTGGTGTTCCCAGGACTCCCATGCAAGCGCTAACCAAGCCCACACCCACTCAGCTTTAGTACTAACCAAGACCACACTTGCTCAGCTTCTGTACTAACCAAGCCCACACTTGCTCAGCTTCAGAAGTTTGACATGAGAGGGGTACAGGGTGGTATGACTGCTTAGCTTCAGCAGTGTGACGTGAAAGGTTACAGGGGGGTATGGCTGCTGAGCTTCAGCAGGTTAACAGAAGGGTACAGGGTGGTATGGCTGCTTAGCTTCAGCAGTTTGACATGAGAAGGGCACAGGGTGGTATGGCTGCTGGGCTCAGGAGTTTGACATGAGAAGGGTACAGGGTGGTAGGGCTGCTTAGCTACAGCAGTGTGACATGAGAAGGGTACAGGGTGGTATGGCTGCTTAGCTTCAGCAGTGTGACATTTGACATTTGAGGTTTACTGACGAAGAGGATTATCTGCAAACAGCATCTCATTTAATACTCTATCGCAATCGGCCTAGTTCTGAACCCTGATTGGTTGCCAACATCAGCATCTCCTCAAACCACTCCAAAGCTGTCTGATATAACATTGTGCATACCTCTGATGTCCTCCAGCAGCCTGCAAACTTAGTGACAGTTTTGCAAGTTGAATATGCCCCATTTCGCACTAACCAAATATCGACACATCCTGTCCATGATCTCGCTGTGCCTGTCGCCAGTTTTCCAGATAGGGATCCCTTTCCACTCCTGCACGCGGGAAACGTGACGCAGGGAATGTGACAAGCAATATATGCTACCCCACAAAATCCCAACTGCACACATTACAAAGGCTGAGTGAATGTCACCAGAGCAGAGCTGCAGAGAGAGGTGATGCCAAAGTGAAAACTCCGAAAGAAAAAGAGGTTAAAAAAACTCATACAAATTCAGATTCAGTGTTAACCAGGGTTCATAAAGGGACACACTTTCCCTGCTTCTCTGAAAGCTTATCTGCATGCTGCAGTCTGTTGTCCGGGGGATTAAATCTGTATGGCCAGCTGCACTTGAGTCGGTGTGTAACTGTTAATGTCGTTAATCAGTGGTGTCAGACAATGCTGTGGCCGGGGTTCTCTGGCCCCCATGGTCGTAAGACCTGAAAGCTTAGCTCACAGACACATTCAGAAAGCTTCTGTGTCTTCAGAGGATCGCTGAATGCTCCCACTAGGCATTTTTAAATTATATTTTTTTATTTACAATCACTTGTATTTATATCTAAGGCTAAAGTTAAGGAAAACAATAATTTTATTCATGTTATTTTAATTTCTGTTCACTAGTCACCTGTTTAGCTAACTAGCAAGGTAGCATATGTTGGGCTAGCTAACTTGTGAAACAAGCACTAAGTACAATTTGTATCATGAGAAATTGCATTTGTTCCAATAGATATCTTGCTGAATCATGGATACTTGATAACTTTGATAGAGTATTAGTGTTTCATGGCCAAAAACAGCATTACAGTCGCACCCTGGAGCACAATGCTTTCCCCAGTAAACATCCTGATTAACAGAACCTGTTTGACTTTATGAGCACTGTACACTTTCCTTCAGTAAGGTAATAAATAACAGGCAAGCAATATGTAAACACGGATTACAGGCCCGACGTATTGCATATGGCATACTGTAACGATAACCGACATGTTTGAGTCCATCGGCTGCATTGTATTCTTTCATAGATTGATAACTTTTTTAAGCACGCTGATTTGTAACGTTAAGCTGGTAAATACATTTAAGTTTTTTCCCCTTTCATAAGCCTGACCTCCTTCAGGAATTCAAGGAACAAAACCCTTCACGTCTGGCCCAGACAGAGCTCTTTGCTGTTAATTTCTGCGTGTGCATATTTGAACATGAGCAGGGCCCTTCTCATGTATCCACAGAGATTTTTCACAAAAAGAAAGAAGGAGTAAAGAAAAACTGAAGGCTGCTATGTAAAATATTCATACTTGATATGCCCTCAGGCCCTGTGTTTTCTCTGTGGAAAGGGACTTTTTTTTTTTTTTACAGTGTATCCTTAGGCCTTGGAAGGCCTGCCTGTTATGTTACAAATAAGCCTCAGAGGTACATCAAACCCTCATAACTGCTTTCTGGGGCAGTTATAAAAAGGAACAGATATCTGTGGTTCTGTGTGGCTCAGTAGGTAGAGCATGGCGTTGACAACGCTTAGGTTGTGGGTTCCATTCCTATTGGGGAATCAAACCAATATAAAAAATGTCAGTATAAAAATTCACTATTACATATTAAGCATTTAGCCGACGCTCTTATTCAGATCGACTTACAAGATGTGCATTGATACATGGTAGGAACAATCATGCTACTGTACATAGGACTACTGCAGCGAGCAGTGTTTGTATGAGTTCTGATGGGGCTGCTGTTCCTTTTTTTGCTCAGGTCATGACGGAACTCCAGTGTTCACTGATCCCCCTGGAAAATATTATTTACACTTATCTACACATACGTTTTCTGTTTGATTTGTCCTCCTGAATATATAAAATTGGGCTCATGTTATTTCAAGTGTGGGAAGTGGTTGTTGCTTGGGAAGTGTGGCTTGTTGCTTTGGAAGCGGTTGAGAGCTCTGCTGTTAACACTAGAACTGCCAATGTACAGAAGCTTGTCACTTATATCACATGTAAATTGATTTACAGTGATTTATTTACCTTTGTGCAATCCATAAAAGATATTCACAATAGTTAGGAGCCTACTCTTTTAGTTTAGCATTCACATAAATAGTTTAAATACTTTAGGAAGCAACAATTTGGGGGCTCATCAAAGAAGATTAAAAGAATCTTTAAAAACGTACTGATAATCTTTCTCGGGCCAGTTGAAAGCACTAATCAGCCGCATTTGGCCTGAGAGCTACTAAGTGAATAGCCCTGCTCTACAGTAGCTATGTATTGAAAATTACATTAACAAGATAGATTTCTGTCCTTTTTGTGAAGCAGTCTCAGAAGCACAGGACCCCCCTTCCCCCAGAAATAATCAAATAATATTGCTGTGGTTGCCAAGGAGACAGAGTGAGTGGGCTGGGTAATTTCTTTATCTTGTCCACTCAATAACCTCTAAATAAGTTGCAATGAATTAAACACACACAAGTGAGATATTTATGGGGATTCTGTCTTTTTTGTGGTGTAGTCATCTGTATTGAACACAGGCTAGTGTTTAGGTTTTTTAGATGCTCCTGGAATTAACATAATTTACATTCACCATTATGTATTTTGTCCTTGAGGAATATTTTGTAATGATTTTTCTAGTACATGAATTTAAAAAGGATCTCTGGTTGGGCTTCCTGGGCGGTGTACCGGTAGAACGACCGACGTTGCCCAGTGTGACCAGGGTTCAATTCCACCAAGTTGCGCCAGTTCGGCTCTGGCTGGGAGTGCCACGAGGGGACAACAATGAACTCACTGCATATATGAGTGGTCCTGTGTGTCGGTGACAGGCTTCGGCTTAGGCGGATGCCGGATCGGAGGAGGCGGTGCAGCGCTCACTACCGGTCTCGGGACTACAGCAGTAAATTCTCATACGAGGGGAGGGATAATTGACATGAAAAAGAGAGGGTATAATTGGATACTAAGAATAGGGAGAAAAAATGGGGGAATTAAAAAGTAAATTATAAAACAGGAAAAAAGGGATCTCTGGTAGAAACGTCTTTATATGTTTTATGATATGTATCAAGTATTTTCAAGCATAATTGAGCACTCCTGCATCTTGTAAGCCCAGAATCCCTTCCCAGTCAATGATTTTAGCCAGACCCTTTCATTCGGGTGAATGGAGAAATACAACATCCTGATGAAAAGAAACATTCAGATTTGATACTCATTGTGAAGGACAAAGGCTGTTGACCATAGACCGGTTCTGGGCCTAGGTTGGACCCGAAGAGAGGAAAACCATTCTCTTGTCTTTGGAGAAGGAAAAATGAATGAGGGAAAAAAGTCCTCTGCTGACCTGTGCCCTCTGTGCTGTTTTCAGGGGAAAGAGATGACTGTGCTCCTGTTCTGTGTGTGGGTGTGTGTTGTGTGTGTGTGTGTGTGTGTGTGTGTGTGTGTGTGTGTGTGTGTGTGTGTGTGTGTGTGTGTGCGTGTGTGTGTGTGTGTGTGTGTGTGTGTGTGTGTGTGTGTGTGTGTGTGTGTGTGTGTGTGTGTGTGTGTGTGTGTGTGTGTGTGTGTGTGTGTGTGTGTGTCTGTGTGTGTGTGTGTGTGTGTGTGTGTGTGTGTGTGTGTCTGTGTGTGTAAGTGTGTCTGTGTGTGTCTGTCTGTGTGTAAGTGTTTCTATGTGTGTGTGTGTGTGTGTGTGTGTATGGGTGTAGTGTGTGTGTGTGTGTGTGTGTGTGTGTGTGTGTGTGTGTGTGTGTGTGTGTGTGTGTCTGTGTCTGTGTCTGTGCTGTTTTCAGGGGAAAGAGATCACTGTGCTCCCGTTTTTCTTCACTGAATATTAACCTTATTTCCTGCCACTGTTTGTGTAGTCTCACAATCTAATTTCAGTGTCAAAACAAGATAATGTGGTAACAACCTTTCCACACTTCTGTGGGGATTTAAAGCAAGAAATATAGCTGTTTTTCAATATTATTTTGTGATATTAACAGTAGAAGAGATTAAAAAAGGAATACTGTGGAGGCCCTTACTTTCACTAAGGTTAGATTTGTGAACAATTGTGGAAAATCTTCAAAAGCTTCAAATCTCTTTTGGGTGGAATGAGAATCGGTTTGGCTACTTATATAAGCAATAACATTTCAAATGAATCGAAAACCTCGAGTGGTCTCTCTTTGCCAGGACAATTTGTTAATCCTCACATATCAAACATTTAATTCCAGTAAAAATGACCATTTGCACTGCTTGCACCATGGTAGGTTGTGGGGGGTTGACAGTTAAACACTCTTGGCTTCTTCAGGAAAGGATGCAGGTCATTTCTAGAAATAAACTTGACAGGATATGTATTCCTTCCAGTTAGATTTTCAGTGACCTTTCTATATGTGACTATTTTTACAAACTTGGCACACAAATCTGCTTTACAATGATTATCATTTGTGGACTTATAGGGAATGGCAGAATAAATCCATGTCTATTGGCAATAAATAATTAAATGAATAAATAATACATTTGTTAGTAACGGTATGTTACAAACAAATTTATGTGGTTATGTAACAGTAACACGTGGGAAAATATAGCTCCGGCATGATGCAATCATGATTCAAGGTTTGATGCAGTACTGGATATTATTTAGACTGGGAAATTACATTTTCATGTCATTCTCTATTCTTTTTGTCTTTATTGTGAAACAACATTTGAAGAAACCTAATGAGAGATGAGATAACACATTGAAGAAACACAGGGAGGGGTCAGCTTACTTGAACAAATGTAGGAAAATATGAGTAGCCTTGCTTTGGAACATTGCTTGTTATGTTTCTATAAAATACTACATTGGGTGAAAGTTTAGTTGTGACTTGGCATCTGTGGAAGGTGTCGGTTTAGGCAGGGGGTAGAATCTGGGTGATTAACGGCCACGCCTACTAGCAGGGCAACCAGGGCACACATGTGTGCAGAATTAACTAATGATACCTGTGTGCTTAAAAGTGGCTCTGTTTTCTTAGTAGGTGGCTGGATCACGAAAGCTGAATGCCGGGCCGAGAGAGAACCGAGAAGTGTGTCTGTGTGTAGTTCATTTATCGTGTTTGTCATAAGGTGCTTTTAAAAAAATAGTTTTTAGCCAAAGTCCTTGAGGGGAACGGCCGGTTTTTGTTCATTTTTGTACAGTACCAGTTCTGTCTCTCTCTCTCCCTGGGAGAGAGATAATAAAAATCCTGGTCTGCAGACCGATAACTCCATTCACTGTGTCCAGCTGTTCTGTTCCAGTCTGGGGTGTGACAGCATCATTTTGATATCAATAATTTGGACAGGTTTTTCCAATTATGTTTTACAGCTGTGTAGAATATATGTGAGTTAATTGGCTTTTTTCTTTACGTTGAATATTTTTTTTCATTTGATAAAAAAAAAAAAAAAAAAAAAAAGGTTTTAACGGAGACTGTGCATTCCTCGCCTACTGCAAGAAAAGAACCATTCGGTTCCATGTGGTAACTATTAGACCTACCTTATGCCATGGAAAAGCCTCTCCAGATGACAACCCTTGAGGGAAAGTCATAACCTCAACTCTCCCTTCCAGAGACTCTCCTCCCTCATTTAAAAAAAACATGGCTTTTCTCCCCAAGAGGGTACAAACGTGTCTGTGATTTTCTGTGAAGGGCTCGATGGAAGTGTCTCCATTACTTCCTTTCCTTTTCTCTCTCTGCCCCTGATTACTTGTTTTAGTGCATCAAAGTCAAATCTAAACTGGGCAACCTTATAGTTCCATTATAATCGTGAAAGAAAGTTTATATTTTTCAGAAACTGAACAATTTTGCAACGTGAAGGCAATTCTTTATGTTTGCCTACAAAATATGAATAGATAATCTAGTCTGGAAAGGCCCATTTTCTTTCTAAAGGACCTAACACAAAGAGAGATAAGTACCAAGGTATAAGTGGAGCATGGGTGCATTCTTAGCGCCACATGAAGGTCAAGGGTTGTCCCAAAACTGTTGGTGGTCTTCACATATGAATGGGAGAGGGGCAAACGTGGGATGGATTTCACCATTAAGCCCTTAATGCAGTCATGGGACTTGAAGAGGAGAATGTCAATAATGAGCATGTTCTATAGATTACACACCGACTCTGATGCAGCAAATAGATCATTACGTTTTTCCTCATATTTGTAATATTGCAGAGTATTACTTGGAGCATCTACGTGGGCATCCTTTCCCAGTGCCTAAACAATATACACCATTTAGGAGCTTTTATCTTACAGTAGTGGGCATCCTTTCCCAGTGCCTAAACAAAATACAAAACAGAGAACCACAATCATACACAAAAATACATTTAAAAAAAAAAGAGCATTAAAACTAAATGTCTTCTTACAACCGCTTCTTATAACGTCCTTGCATTTGCGAAGTAGAGAATTATTGTTATTGAGTGAAAGATGAAAAAAACATTTTGAGAATTCAATTTCGAGTTAATATTCGACAATTGCAGTTTGAATTGCAGTCTTCACAAGAACCCATTTCCAGTTTTCGGAAGCAGCAGAGATGCAAACTGATTGTAATGAGTTCCTTGTACTTAGTGTGGCCACTGAAAGGGTTTAGGGGCAGAGAGTGGCCACTGACTGGGTTTAGGATCTTTATTTGCCATGTTAGACACAGTTTTTACACAGGGTAATTGGAATGTATCTTTCCGCATACCCCTCCTAGATGCACACACACCATCAGAGAGGTCTGAGCGCAGGGTCAGCCATAGTACGGCACCCCTGGAGCAGTTTAGGGGTTCAGTGCCTTGCTCAAGGGCACTTCGGCAGTGCCCCAGGAAGTGAACTGGCATCCCTCCGGTTTCCAGTTCATTGTTTTTTCCGCTGAAAGGGAGTAGGGGCAGAGAGTGACCACTGATAGAGTTTAGGGGGCAGAGAGTGGCCACTGACAGGGTTTAGGGGCAGATAAATACTTTTGGTGTGTCTTACAGGATTTCTATTCCATTTTCATCCATCTGAGCAAATAATTTATTGGAATAGGGAGTAACTGAGTGGCTAATATCGCTTCTTTTCACAAGCAGTCATTATCAGGCAGTTCAGGGCAGTGCCCCCCCCGCCCCTTGAACTTTGACCCCCAGCCAGCCCCCGCACCTGTTAGATAGATGAAAGGAGCCATGAGGAGCCAGGACAGTGTGTTTTCCAAAGCAAATTAATGATGGGTCCATGTTTTAAGCTGCATATTTCCCCCCTAAAAATTATATTTAAATATGTTTGAAAAACTGATATTAATGTGGGGGACTTCATCTATATAGATATAACTACATCTATTATTAAATATTATAATGAAAAAATTAATCGACAAATGATCATTATTATGAAAAGACACAAAATTATTATCAAATTACAAATAAACCTTTAACACAAAGATAGGAATTCAGCATTTAAAACATTAAATTGCGGTTTCAAAAATATTAATAGCACCCCCTTCCTATGTGTATGTATGTATTTATTTATGAGGTTATTTCATTGGTGGATTACCAGAAAGCTTAGCACTAGAAGGGACAGAGTTCACTGCATACCTGTAAGAGCCAGAGCATGGCTATTAAAAAACCTTTACATTTCAATGATGTAAATATTGAACTGGAAGACAAAAAATGTTATATGACATATAAAATGTTTCACTATGGGTATAAGTATATTAACTATGTTAAATATAACGGCAGATGAAATCCCTGACACAATGTATGCGAGTTACAACCTTCTGTACTTTCAATGCACATTTGCTGCACACACAGTGCACACATTGCAGTGTTTTTATTTATACTTCATCCCCTGACGCTGTTTCCTCTCGTCTTGCCTAATGCACTGTGCAGGTGTGTCATGCATTTATCTGTCTTTCGACCAACGTTCAGTCAGTCCTGTAAGCGTCGCACAACAGTGGCTCATTAGCAGGAAAGGATTTAACCTGTAAGGATTGTTACAGGTTAAATGTCTCTGTCACAACATATACTACTCTGTCATAACAAGTCATAGTAAAACGTTGGAAATCTGGGCATATGCTAGTTATTTAAAGAGGATGGATTTCACGGACTTGGTCTGACAGGTGCAGTTTACACCAACATTTGACAACTGTTATCTCAAAGAGCCAAAGATCAAACGACGGAGGTTGTGTAATACTGTGTTAATTCAAAACAAAATCTTTGATGCGTTCCAGGTCCCAGTTTAGGATGACAATGGGAAGAGAGAGAAAATGAACGGAGCATACTCACATCCCGTGCCTTATAAATTAAGACAACTGAGCGAGAGAAAAAACTTTCATCCCCCTGTGGTTTCCCATTGACACATATCCTCCAGCAGGCCTACTCTTCATTACTCTGAGCACAGTTGCCCCCTTTGAGCCTTCAATCAATATAGAAGGCCCTTTCAAGCCACTGCTCAATATTATCAGCGCCGCACAATGTGAGACGGACCACAGCTTTGGAGGATTCCTGCTAATCCAGTCCACTATGACTTCTCTTGAGCCACCCCACGAGTAGACAACCAGGCCACATGCGAGAACCAAAATGATCAACTAGCGGACGTTTCTACTAGTGATAGGAAAGGTCAGGCTTCACCTATCACAAAATGGGTAGAGCTATAATACACTATGAATGACTCACTTATCTTAGTCAATCATAATGTTTTATTGTTGTTAGTCATTTGATTCAGTTATCAGCGTGTGGTATGTGGTGGGTTCATTCAGTGTCACTCTCATCACTACTCCCCGAACGTTCTGTTACATCCTTGTCTCAGTTATGCACTGACACAAATTCCTTTGTTTTGGTTGTGAAGAGATAAAATCATGGTTTCATCTTAAAGTAAAACTTTGTATTTATTTAAGTATTTATAGATTTGATTCCAAATATAACAAAACTCCTTCAAACTATCAACATCTGTTGATTGGTAATAAACATTTTAATTGTCAATTAAGACTATTGTTAATAAAGCAGTCACTATCAACAAGCCTTGAGCAAGAATATTAGTTCATGTAGTCTACCAACACACCATGAATTAAAGGAAATTTGAGAAAAATGCTTCATTCTTAATTCTCAAAAGAAATGTCCTTAATTCTGCAAAATATAACAACAACTCCTGCCTTAAAAGACAACACATTCAAAATATATCACAGTGTGAAAGTCAGAGCAACCCTATAGCAAAAAACTATGATCGGCTTGTTGCCTGATACTGATTTGATGTTTTATTCAAGGGTTTAGAATCATATTTTTCCATGAATCACAATCTTGTTATATCTCTTGACAGAGAAAAAATGACCAACTAACTTATTCATTCTGAATTGTTTGATGCCATAAAACATATCTTTAGGATAATTCTTTCCAAAACTGTGCAAACCACATGTAGTGCCAAGCATTCACTATAAGGCCAGTTTACAGCTGACTCCCAATTTCATATTAAAAAAAAATTCTGTCAGGAATTTGATGACAGCTACAAATCTACTCGGGTGATGTTCAAAGAATCCCCAATGTGTAGTTCACTGTCTGAATGTACAGGAGGCCACTACATTTGAGCATGGGCACATTTCAAAGACCCCTTTGTCCTGTGGTCTGCTATTCTGTGGAATAGTTTAGGCCTATTTTTCATACTGATTTCATTTTCATATTCATATTCTATTTAAATTGAAAACCTTGCATTATTTCACACAGGAGTAGAAAAAAACAACTATAGCAGCACATTTTCTATCATCAAATATGGAAGAAAATATATTATCTTGTGTATATGAAGAGTTCATATGCAAAAAACGTTAAATGCCATTCCTGCCAAAACTAAACCAAACAAGCCGTGATTGAGATCACAGTGCCGTCTTTGCCATAACTGTGATCTGGCACTGTGATCTCAATCACGGTTTGTTTGGTTTGGTTTTGGCAGGAATGGCGTTTAACGGTTTTTGCGTATGAACTCTTCATATATTCCTATGTCCATACCTTGTGCTAAAGGAGACACTATATGATGGCTCTTGTGATTTAGGAGTAAGTCATTTCCCATATGAATGGGGAAAAGTGGTAAAATGAATAAGATCACGCATAAGTTTTGCAGTTGACGTTGGAACAACATGGCCTCTCCAAAATATACATTTGTTTAGAAATGTCAGGGCATCCCAAGAATTGAGGTTCAGACAAACAATGTACTACCACATGGCTAAAGACTGTTAACGAATACAAATTGGGCTCAACTAAGGACAGAGGATGTACATTGCTTCAGTGAATCTGCATTTAAACTGTGAGTAAATTTGCATACACATATTTATCATACATTTTTAATTTATGATGTGTGTTACACTGAAATAAAATATATTCCAATATAATTATAAATATAATTATTTGATTCCATTACAGAAATGATAATACATTAAAATGGGAACAGTGCTTTTAATTACAATGTGTATAGCCTATTGCAAGCAGTTTCCTTTTACATGATGAAGTCCATGGAACTGGAGACGTTCTCTGCTAACATAATTTGCATTCCTAATGCTCAGAAGGATTACACCAGAGTTCAGTCGAGAGAAGTAAACTTTTTCACGTTGGACACTGATAAATTCCTCAGTTGCAGGCAAAGGACGAGCTAGAGGGGGCTGAATGGCTTGTTCCTGTCATTATACTTGCTTATTTTCTTATGTACGTTTGTCTACGGAGCTTCCCAGAAAGCTTACATTCCAGACAGCGCTGCTTTAAGGAGGTTGTGCGGTTCTGCCGGAGTCGTTGTGCAACGTCGCCTCGACCGCATTCCTTTCCACTTCCTCTCCCCTCCAGCTGCTATTATTAATACCCATTCCAGAGGAAGTGAGTCTTTCCAGAACATTTTTTAAACATTTAATTTACAAGGACATCCTGGTTAGGCACTTATCAAAAAGAACGGAGTGCTCTGTGCCAACTAATGACTTTTACTGTGGAGAATTTCACGATAACAAGGCCAAGCACTCGTTTCACATTTGACGAGTTCCCTTAACTCCCCGGGCCATATAAAACACTGTGGCGGACAGATGGTGAGCTGTAAAGCAAACATTTCCCTATCAGGCAGTTATGAATGAAAGCAAAGATTTATTCTGTATGTTGATTCCTCATAAGCCAAATTTGTGACTTAAAAAAACAGAAAAACATTGCGCCTGGCTGTATTACACCAAAAGTTAAATAAACAAGTTTAATAAAACCCTTATATACATAGTTTAAATACAATATTTTGAGGAAACATCGTTTTTTGAGATTTAATACAGTTTAATTTAATTAATAGGCTTTGATAAGACTTCATGTTTTATATTTTAGTATGATTATAATATAGTTAATAACGTTGTTTTTTCTTGTGTAGTTAGAGATGGTTTTTTGTTGAGGAAAATGAAATAGAAGCTCTTTGTTATGGATCATTTGGCCAATATTGCATGTGTTTTAATATGGTAAATCCACCCCTGTCCCCCCAACTACCAGTTGAGCTGCCACAGCTCCTACACCACAGGGCTTTACAGCATATGCAGCTGGAACAGTCAGACTGCATTCATCAAATCAACCAGAGGAGTCGCTAATGAGCAATGTGTTTAGAATTGTCCTGCTGACTGAAACCCTCCCTCCCAGGGTGATACTATGGCCAATTGTGTGTCACCCAATGGGATTCCCAATCGCATTAGTCAATATCACATTTTGGATTTGATCCAAGCATTAGGATGCACCACTGAACTGTCCCCCAGGAATTCATGTTTTTAGTGAAAGCAAAGAAGGACCATGCCTTCTGTTTTTATGTAGACAACAAGTTTCAGGCAAGATATCCCACACAGGCAGAGATGCATAAATGATCTGTGTAATGCACAACTATCTTTGTACTGTACTGGACACATATTAAAGCCCCCAGAATGAATCACCATTGTGACCTGTAAGTAGTCACTGTCTTCAATACTTTTATTTACTTTATATATTTATTAAGTGCTCATATTTATTATTTCTCATGGGCTCTCCAACATTCTGAGCATTTAAATAATGTGATTTTCATAGGTTAGTTTTTTCTCTCTATAGACGGCAGTAGTTCTCTTTGTACACATATGGATCTCCTTTTTGTTTTATGGGGTATATAAACGTACATATGAAAAAAAATGAATTTCAGAATTTCGAAAACTTTAACATTTAATCTTAACCTCAAAAGATATATTATTTTAGAGAAACAACTCGCAAGTTGCTGTGTTCCCTAGGAAAAAAAAGAAAGAAAACTTTCCATTGAGACAACTACCCCCAACAACACAGACTTCACTAACGAATGCCTGGCATGCTAATTTTGTACGTTTCATGGTTGCTTGGAGAAAGAGGGCTATATTTTGAGCTCGTTGTATCTGTTTTTCAGTTTTTCAAGTGTTTCTGCTAAAGAAAAGTGAGGGCTGGATCTTGCTGAATTAAGCTGTAAACCTTGCAAGCATTCCTGAGCATTCTGCGGTCTCCAGCTATCAATCGACTCTTTATGCCTCTCAGTAGAGGCCGGATGTTTGCAGTGGACTGCAGCTGTTGTCTAAGGCCTGCCGAGCAGCGGACGGACTGGCAGCACATTGAGAAAGAGATCCCCTGGAGCATGGGAAAGGTCTTGTCTCTGAATGCTCCCAGTGCTGTTTGGTAATTAGCTTACAATGTACGAGATTAGCGAGCTAGTATCACTGGAAAACCCAGCCAAGAAGCTTTTCCTGGCACTTAAGGACATCACCAAACGGGGGATAAGAAAAATCAGGTGGAGAGAAAATGTAAACGGGCCTCGGCCATTGTTATGCCCTGTTTACATGTCAACATCAGGTTTAACAGTTGCATTTTGGCAGGATGAAATATAAACTCTTAACTAACTACAAGTTTCCCTCACTTGTTAATCTGCTGGGGGGGATGATTTGGGGCCTGGTTTTAAGATGTCACTAAATTCCTTATATTAAGCTTATTACTCTCACATTGGGGAGCAGTAAGGATGGGTAGAATACAAATTAGATACAAGCCATCAACTAAGGAGGTGCACTCCCCAATATTCATCATGTATATTTCTTTATGTATGTATTTGCTCTGCTCTTCAATGCAAAAGTAAATAATCTTTTTTATATAACACGTTATACTAAAATCAGAATCAAAAAATGAATGGTACAGTATGTGAATTATTCTTGTATTTAGTTATTTTATGCAAAGATTATTTTTTTTTTTGTGTGTCTGTTCATCAGGTAATGCATGAGAGAATTCGTTTTTTGAAAACGTTGTTACCATAGAAATCTGTGTTCAGAAGTGAGTTCTTTTTTTTCTTCAGATTCCTGGTTTCCGCTTTTGGAAGGGCGAATCAGACATATTTATAATTAGACCCAAGAAAAATTATGTATCCTGAAGTTTGAAGGAGGTTCCAGCTATATTTAAAGACATCCTGTCTCGGGAAGAGGTTAGAACAAGATGTCCAATGTGGAAATATTACTCTGATCGGAGCCAGCGCATCCATTATGCAAACTAGTTGATTGCCTAGAGCAGTGAAATGGGCATGGTAGCAGAATTGCAAGGGGAAGATAAAGATCATGCCCACCTCATTTTCAGCTAAGCTAACTAGCCCAGAAGGAACCTGACACATTTTTTAAGTGGTGCCATTTCTGCTTGGTCAGTAAGATCTTGAATACGACCACTAATTATTGTTGTTCATGTCACAGATAGGTACATGTTTCCTCAATTAACCATGATTCAGATCAAATGACAGTGGAGTGGGTGCATACCGTAAAGTGAGTGGGTAATGAGAAGCTACACATTCTTCAGCAAATATTAATGCCCAGATAGCTATTGCTTGAGCTTGAGATTTACTTATTGGAGATTAGGTGGATGTTTGCTATGTAATACAGAATTCGTTTTTTTTTTTAAACTAACTGTCTCATGTCTTAATTTAGTTAGGAAGGAGGCACAAACAATGTCCCAGGATGGGCGTGGAACACATTGTCTGTCAGTACTGACAGGACAGAGAATGGACAGGTACAGGATGTACATTTACAGCATTTAGCAGACGCGCTTATCCAGAGCAACTTACAGAAAGTGCATTAAAACATGGTAAGATTAATCAAAGTTAGTGCAAGAGATCAGTGCAGTAACATTGTAACAGACATCATTGTTGGCAGCTGCACATAGTACCTGTAACACAAAGAAAGAAAAGTTAGCAATCAGGAGGCAGAAGGGTCTTTCTATGACACTGTTGGCTCAGTGCACCTTAAGACAAGAAGCCCCAATTTTATGCAAAAACGCATTTGGCAAACGCCAGCAAAAACACATCAGAAAAGGCCTTTTCCAACCATCTTTGGTATTTCAATAGGCAGGTGGAGCAAAGCGCAATTGGGCATTAGCTAGTTTTGCTAATGACTTGAAAGTGTTGCATTGGTTCAGCGGCGAGTTGGGGCGCTTTCCACACTCCATTGAAATAATGTTGTACAACCTGGTCTTTTCTTTAAAAAGATTTCAGATTTCAGTTTTGGTTAGCTAATTACACCATCTATTTCTTTAAATTGACCCTCCGCCATGACCCCACCACTCGTCCTCGGAGTCAGGCCAGTCTTTCCCGTACAGGGACGCCTTCGCGCTTCTCAACGAGCCTGTGCCGGCTCACCCTATCCCCCTCCCTCTGGGGCGGACAGCCAAACACCACCCCCCCGACAGGGCTCTCGGCCAGAGCCGGACTGGTGTAGGCAGGTTTCGAACCGTGGCTGCAGTAGGCAACTTGCATTCGGGGGCGAATGCTTTTACCGTTACATCACCCTAGGCCCCCTGAGGTTCCCATTTTTGTTGTCGCAGTTAAAGCTCTCTGCTACTACTCTGACATGCAGTACCCTACAAAATTATTCACACCTTTTATAAAGATGAGCAAAGATGGCTGAGCTAATGCAATTGCTTGGGGAAAAAATTGTACTCGTTAAACAAAATATTTTTCTCTGAGCAATTTTATGAGTATAAAATAATATAATGATCTGTCTTGTCGGTACATCCATATGGAGCTGTTGTTGATACTTTGGCGTTTACTTCTGCCGAGGCCCACTAAGCACGAATGCTTGTGCTGCTTTTGAACGAATAACTGCCTATAACGTTCTGTAATGTAACCTGTCATGTAATGAAACTGTTTGTCCATGAAAAACTGAATGATACAAAGTTAATGTTATCGATTTAGCTGGTTAGCTATAATGGTGAAGTTACCCACTATCTAATCATATGAACACTCATTGTTTGGCTATGCTGCTAGCTTCCTATCTAATATGCTCCAGCTAACTCTTTCTATTATCACTATTTTTTATTTGATTCACAGTTCATGTGTATTACATAAACATAGCTTGTAAGATAGCTAACTAGATATGACAGTAGCTAATAGGTTTGGTGCTGAACTGTAGCTTAAAAATATGCTATATTGCTCATTTTCTCTCATTATCAAAACGTTGTTTTTTGTCCCTTTGCTTGCTGCCAGCAACACTTGCTGCTTCAATAGCATTGTGTAAAAATTAAGACTTACCAAGTCAATATACATCTTTATTTAATTCTCATAATGCCAATGCATGGCCAGAAAAGACAGAAGTCAACCTGAGTTATTTTGGTGTGTAGTTTGTCTTTGTGGATTATTTGACAATGGACTCCCATTATACTTGCCATTTGGATGCTCACAGCTTGCAGAGAAATAAACGCAAAAGTATCAACAACGGCATGTGGATGGATCGACAAGACCTATAATAAATAGTACATCATGAAATTATCAGTTTTGGTCAGAGTGTCCCTTTACTAAAATATTAAATGACCGCCATAGACACACAGCATCCTAAATAAGATGTAAACTGTAAATAATCTGTCCAAAGAACTGAAACACATTTTGAAAATGTCAAACTTTTGAGCAATAACATCCAAATGGTTGTCATTATGTGGATTACCTCAGTGGCATATTTGGTTCATTATGACAGTGCGTATTCTATAGAAACGTAAAAAGCGCAAAGTAATTTGCTATTGTGTTAGCACATATCAAAACTTTCATTTGAATGAAGAGACCCTCTCTGTGAAGCACATTACGTATATATAACAGTAGTGCTATATTGTAGCAGTTGTAGAACACAGAAAAGATCATATTCTCTGGAAGCTCTCATACAGAGCTTGCTACTAGGAACTAAATGAGAGGCACAGTAACAGGGCAGATATAAACAGAAATTACAAAAAAATAAAAAATACGGACTGAACTGGCTTGCAACCCTTTCAACTGAGCATGACCTGAACAGTTTATATCTCTACAACACAGAACATATTGTTAATAACCATTATTCAAGACCAAGTCTTTCATTGCCTCTTGTAGCAACAATCTTAGCATTTAGTAGCATAGTGTTATTTTCTTTTCTTTTTTAACAAATGCATGTCAACAGTTCTCACTCATTGTTGAAGCATGAAAAGACATGACCTTGAAATGAGCTGGAAATGTATACAGCTATAAATTAAAGAAATAAAAAGGTGTAGGAAAGTTGGGGGGGGGAAGCATTGATCCAATTATCATTGCTCCATTTCTGTGAAGTTCTTTCGGGCTTGTCTTACAAAGACATCTGCTCTTTGGCAGAGTGGAATGCATAATGTCTATAAATAATAAGAAACCTTCTGGGCACTAGGAAATAACTTAGACCAAAGTACGGGAAGGGAACAAAGCATGTCTGAATAATAGGATGTTACTGTGGAATAAATGCATGAATCAGAGGGAGCACATTGCAAAGGAGGAAAGCAGTGCTTTTCATTGTGGCGTGTGGCATAAACTAAAATCCAGTGGTGGACAGTAATGAAGTACATTTACTTTACTTAAGTTAATTACTGTACTTTAGTACATTTTTCAAGTATCTGTGCTTACTTAAGTATTTCCAGTTTTAGGACTGTTGTAGCTGTAGGACTTTTTACTTTTACTGGAGTAATATATGTAACTTTGACTCAAGTAAAGGGTTTGTGTACTTCGTCCACCACTGCTAAAATCATGCAGGCCCGAATCCTTACCTACAGCAGTGAAGCCTTGAAGGAGACTTCCTACTGTCAGTAGGAAGTCACCAATCATGTTTTGCTCAGTTTGCCAACATTCTTATTTTTTTAATCTGGAATGCTTGCTAGAGTTTATGGGGCGAGAATTTTGTGTGATCCAATTTCTCAGAATCGTCTGGAAGCTGTATCTTCCGATTGCAATTGCCTCTTGTTTGCCACTTTTCCATGAATAAAATACTATCACAATTTCCACTGTTAATGGAGGAGTTCACAGATAAGACAAAGGGGTAGATTATACGATGATTTATTTTTGCTGATGCTCTTATGCTCTTATTATAAATCAATGATGGTTGTGTCATATTGGAAGCTTCATAATCGTACACAGTCAGTGACAAAAGAATGTTGCATAACATTTGTTTTATTCATGTATTTTCCTGTGAATAACTCTTCATTTGACTTTGATGGGCATGCGTTACATTAATGTGCATAAAAGGCTACGTTGCATTTCCAAAGAGATGTACAAATGTATGGTCCCATCCCTCCGGGCCCCAGGCAGCCGCTCCTCACGGTCTTCACTCGCCATCTTCCGCAAGAGACTCAAAACCCACCTCTTTAGACTTCACTACCACTGATTCTGTGCATTAACTAATTGCCATCACCATTGTCTACATGTTTAAAAATAATTATATATATATATATACACTACCGGTCAAAAGTTTTAGAACACCCCATTTTCCAGTTTTTACTGAAATTTAAACAGTTCAAGTCCAGTGAATAACCTGAAATGGTACAAAGGTAAGCGATAAACTGCAAGGGGTTAAAATAAAAGTTTAGGTTAGCAAAAACTGAAAAATAATGAATTCTTTTTGGCAGTGAGTAGTTTCCTACACCATAAAAAGGCACTTGAAAACTGGAGGAAACTCTGACAGGAAGAGGTCTGGCAGACCCAAAGCCACAACAAAATCAGAAGACACGTTTCTGTGAGTCAATAGCTTGTGTGATAGGCGGCTCACAGGACAGCTTAATACAGCTTAACACTGGTCGAAGTAAGGAAATCTCAGTTTCAACTGAAGACTTCGAGCTGCAGCTTTGACAGGTCGAGTGGCAGTAAGAAAGCCATTGCTAAGATGGCAAAATAAGAAAAAGAGGCTTGCCTGGGCCAAGAAGCACCGCCAGTGGACTACTGAAGACTGGAAGGTCTTATGGACCAATGGGAACCCATTACTTGTTGACTGAAAAGGGCAACTCTGAAATTTACATTCTTTTTCAGTTTTTGGTAACCTAAACCTTTTTTCTAACCTCTGCCAGTTTACCGCTTACCTTTGTACCATTTCAGGTTATTCACTGGACTGGAACTGCTTAAATTTCTGTAAAAACTGGAAAATGGGGGTGTATATACTAACTTTTCTTTCCTTGTGTTAGAGGTACGGTGTTCAGCTGCCAACAATGTCTATTGCAGTGTTACTACACTGATCTCTTGCACTAACCATGATATGTTTAATCTTACCATGTATAATATAAATGCACTTTTTGTAAATCACTCTGGATAAATCATGCTAAATGCCTAAAATGTAAAAACAAAATCTTCATTTTTGTTATAGAACCCCAGAAATGTTGTTAAGGGGGAAGTGTGCTTCGGTGCAAATTGAACAAACATGATTTATCGTTGTCTGCCGATGCCTTGCAGATGTTGAACGTTATACTATGTGACTTCCACTTGTGCAGGAGAAGAGCTGAAACAGGAAAGGGTAATAAAAGCACCGTCCACACTGACCACAATACGTCTCATTGAGTTTTAGTTTTTAGTACTGAGTTGGAAATAGAATCTAGATCCCTGTGCTTGGCCACTAAGGTACTAACAATAGCAGTCATCATAGCTGAAGTGCGTGTGTGGCAGCAGCATGTGTGTGAATAATACAACCAACAAAGCTAAGTCGACTGTCTAACAGGCCCTCGGTGTTGATAGATTTGGAAAGCTATAAAATTGCGTCCTTACCGACTTCCTGCCCTCGGTTTAAAATGGGGGCGTCCGTCATCTCGAGTGGAAGGAATGGGAAGAAGTGAGTCCAATAGATCAGGGTAACAAAAGGAACTGGTGGCTGGTGGGAATCCATGGAAAACAGGTCAAATATTAGTGTTGATGCAACTCAAATAAATAATAATAGTAAAACAGGGCAGCAGTGTAGTATAATGGTTAGGCAACTGGGTTTGTAATACAAAGGTTGCAGGTTCGATTCCCAGTTAGGGCACTGCTGTTGTACCCTTGAGCACTGCTGTTACACCCTCACATCTGAACACTTTCTGTCCACCCAAAAACCTTGGAAAATACAAATGGCTCATTTGTATTTATTATAATTGCATTATTTTTGGTTACGAAGCATGAAAAAAGCTGCAATCTCTTCTTTATCACTGCCTACTGGGGCTCTCCACACCTTTTCCACACAGCTTTTATTTCATAGCTCTCACTCTTGTCTGTCATTTTGACCTGTTCATGAGATATACAGGTAACTGGGAGGTGAGCACAGAAAAGAATGTGGTCTCAGATGTTACTGTGATGGTGGAGCTCAATGCATTATTCAGACATGTTGGTCAAACAGGTATAGAGAGGCAGCAACGCATTCAGTATATGTATATATATATATATTAGTGGTTCTTAATCCTGGTCCTGGAGAGCCCCATGGTATGCTGGTTTTTGTTATAACCCAGCACTAAATTGATCAATTAAAGTGGTCGATTACATAATTAACTACCCTCATCTGGTTTCTTGTGTCTAAATTGGTTGCTGATTTTAAGGTGACAACGAAAACCGGCACAACTCTGTGGCTCTCCAGGACCAGAATTGGAATAGACAGGCTGAAATCTTACCTTTAAAACATGGCTTCTCAAATCTGTCCCACAAATCCAAATTTGGTCCTGGTTTTCCTTTCTCTCAGGTAGATAATTGAACAATTCATGCAACTGATTGGCCAGAGTGTCTTCACACCTGACTCCCAACTAAAGGAAGGGTGGAAAAACAGCAGTGCTCGGCCCATGTGTAGAATTTAAAGGGGCTTTGTATATATATATACAAACACACAGTGTGTTTTTCATTGTAGACTGGTTCTTTGGACCTCAGTCACATATGGCTATTTAACATTCAAAATAAATACATAGAACACAAAAAAACTTGAAAAATAAATTGGAGCACTCTGGTTAATGGTGACCTTGGATTGAGTCCTCTGGCAGACTGAATCATAGCAGATTATGTTATTATAAATGTCGCACTGTACTGAGAGAACGCTCTGATTGGGAAAATGATGTCTGTGACAAACATTGAGCTAGGGGGCAATGCCATTTCACTGTTTTCCCCACATGCACTCATGCAGGGTGGGCTGGAAAACACTTACACACACTTATTCAGCAAGCTATGAAAATGTCTGCTGGAAATAAATGTACTATTTTTATGGAACCATATGTATTTTCAGTGATTCAGGCCCTTTAAGCACTTAACAGTATTTAAGCATTGCACGTGTAAGGAGTGGTTCAGTTCACTTTAACGAGAGGGAAAATGTCTTCAAACCTGCCAAATTTTGTAAGATACGTATTTCTTAAACAAATATATCTATGTATCTATGCGCATTGGTTTTTTCTAAGTTAAATATTTTAAACTTTCACTGCAATAAAATGGAGTACATAACTGTATGCCATATCAGTGTCCTGAGCGCATATACCACCAGCGCAACAGAACTGCATGTGCCGATATTGAATGGAAAACAGCGGCTAATCTGATTGGCTGTAATGAACCAAACCCTCACCACACCTACAGGTAACTTATTATTCTTAAACCAACCTCTCAACCTCAACTGTGCCACAGGTGCATTACCGTCTCTTGTCGTGAAATTACTGGACATGCCTTAATGCGCCAGTTGCGCCACCTTCCTGAATTAACACTAGCATCTTGACATTGTGCCTTGAAAACAAAACTAGAGCCCATCCATCCATCCATCCATTATCTAAGCCGCTTATTCCTGGTCAGGGTCGCGGGGGGGGGGCTGGAGCCTATCCCAGCATGCGTTCCGGGCGAGAGGCCACCCCTCGCCAATCCATCGCAGGGACCATTACACACCTATGGGCAATTTAGACTCTCCTTGCCTAACGTGCATGTCTTTGGACTGTGGGAAGCCTTGACACGGGAGAACAAAACTCCGCACAGAAAGGCCCCCGGCCTGGATTCGAACCCGAGACCTTCTTGCTGTTATCCACTGCACCACCGTGCCGCCAAAACTAGAGCCCTAAGTGTTAATTAGGTTGCTGCAAGGAATTTTTTTTAGCTGGAGTGGATAATGCTTGTTCATGTTTATGTTTAATCTTATTAAAAGTTTAATTCTATTGAATTCACAGATTTTCTAAATTTACATGATTATAAACTGATGACATATTGGCCAAAATCATTGGGGACATTGGTAAATCGCGTTCATTATTATGGGTGACAAGATTCATTTTGAGTCGAAGCAAGAGTATTTTACCTTCAAAGAGAGGGGTCAGAGATCTACAGTCAGTACTTTACTGTGAGTAGGGGAGGGGAGATTTCTTTGATCAGGAAGACAGAGGGGTGGAAAGTGCTGTACTCCTCCTTTACGATGTTGTGGATGTAATCGAACACAAAAGATATCGACCTGTCAGGGGAGGAAGAGATGCAAGGCCATATGTCCATCAAGCACATTTTTGTGACCTTTGTTCCAGGCCGTTGAATAGGTTGCCACAGGGACTTCCACTGGGACTCAATGAGGCTACTACCCATGACAATGATATTGCAAGAGTGCACAGGACAGCAGCAAAGGATCATGGGGTGATCAATCAACCCTCACCAGGGAGTCCTGTTGTTGAGAAGGTGCCAGTCCTTCTTTCAGCTGGTACTATAGAGTAGTCGCTAGATAACTCTGCCAAGGTTGACTGCTGGCTGTCATATATTTGGCTGTTCAGGATGTACCCCCGGTCAGTTTGACCCTATCTTTTTTCCTGATAGCAATCATTTTTTAGCCCCCATGGAAGAAACGGCAACAATTCAATAAGTATCTTAACGTAGACTCTATATGAAGGTATTTGGGTGAACACCCACTTCAATCAATTTTCCATGTTCATTATTGCCAAGCTGAGCACATATTTGAGCTTGATCTGCCATTACTTTCTTTTTGGTCATCTTAAGGGTTTTTCTGCTTTGCGTGTAAATTCAGATAGATCTCATGGAGATAGGGCCATTGGCTGTTTATCTGTCATGCACTGCAGGGCATGTTGCCATGGATAACAGGTGTTTGTTTAAAAATATATGAAATAATATACCTGGAGCATAATTAAATAGAAAATGAATTACCTAGGTCCTCAGTGGGGACATACATTTTGGAAATTCTGAGAAAACAATGGTGAGAATATAGTAATAAAAGAGTCAACTGGAACAAATAAATGGTGAACTGACTTCTACTAATGTAAACAGCTACAGATAAAATTACAAGAAAATAATACCACATAGAAGACAGCATACATAACAAGAGGACTGTGAAGATGGTGGCCACATCTTCATGAAATTTAACTTGTTTTAATTTCCTACATTTGTAACCATCTTTAAATGTGTGTTGGGCACTCAACTGCCTACCCCGGGGGTATTCAAATCCAGGCCTCGAGGTCTGCAGTCTCTGCAGGTATTTTCTCCAACCATGCACTACACCACAGGTGTCAAACTCATTCCATCGAGGGCCGAGTGTGTGCAGGTTTTTGTTGTAACTAATGCATTACACCAGGCGATTTCAATTAGGTTCCCTCCTTAGTTGAAGAAGTGAGCTAATTAGTTAAATCACCTGGTGTAGTGCATTCTCGGCCCTCGATGGAATGAGTTTGACACCCCTGCACTACACCATCTGATTTCGAATAATTTGTTTACCTCGTTGGTCCAGGAAGCGAGCTAATTAGTGAAATCAGGTGGTGTAGTGCGTGGTTGGAGCAAATACCTACAGACACTGCGGACCTCGAGGCCTGGATTTGAATACCCCTGGTCTACACTTTACAACCAATTCTGTGTCTGCTAGCATATTCTGTTTCCATCTTGAACCCATGAATTGTCTTTGTCATTGTTGGAACGGTGTAACAGGCAGAAAAGAGTGAAGCCAATCACACACCTGATTGTAATATAATTAACCAGGGATTAAAATCAGGTGTGTGGAAGAGACTAGGGACTCGGGAAACAGAGTAATGATGTTGTTGGCTGCATTATAGTCCTAGTATTGTGAGAATGCTGTTTTAGTTTTTTTTTGTTTTTATAAAACCATATCCTAGATGTTTTTTTCCAAAAATATGGTGTGCAAGGCAATGTCCAGCTTTGTCACAAGGACACTGAACATTTAAATGATACATTTGTTCCACAAATTAAACTATGGATGGGATATTGAATTCATACAAACGCATTGTATTTCAATCCACCTGATCCAACAACATGCATGCAACAAAGATGGTAACAAAATGAAATGGTATCTGAGAAGGGCCCTAAAATCATGATAACTTGTTCACAAAAGCAGTGTTTATATGAGTGTTCTGGCATAAAATTTGTTTTTTTTCTCTTATTTTGTTATTTTTAATTCAGATTAGGCAATCCCATTTAATAATTTGGTGCAATTGGCACCATCTTGTGGTATGAAATGTATATTTTTCAATATATATTCCTAAACGTGACTACAACATATATGTAGGTACCATATACAGAGTGGGATGTTATTTTATTATGTGCTTTTGTCAAACCAATACCTTTAAAAAGTTGTATAAAAATATTAGGGTTAGGGTAAAGGTTTTCCAACTCTGATTGTCAAAGCTGAAGATGTCACACCATATGGCCTTCCTGACATTCAATTCTATGAGTCTCATTGTAGTCAGTACGCAATTTCTTGTGCAATATTTTGTAAGATTGCTCTGTAATTTAATCATTTCAAAAATGTGTCTTTGTGTAGTCCATCTTAAAATGCCTGCCCTGGTCCCCTCCCAGAATGGTAGCACACAACAGAATTTATTTTTGTGAAAATAAGTTGGCAGCAGACCAGCATGCAGTGGTTGCTGTCCTTCTCTTTTATTGTCCTCTCCCACTGACCTATTCACTTTTACCTTCTCCCCCCTTGCCTCAGTTGTTACCGCTTCTCTCCCTCCAGAATTCATGACCAGCCTGGTAACTGCCCTTCCCCCATTAAACATCATCAATGAGCACTTCTGTTGTTCTGTATAAATAATGCAGGTTTCCTCCGTGTGGAAGTGACTGCTAAACAGAGACCCTGTATGATGGACAGATCATTCAAGCAAAAAAAGCATACAGGAAGTCTTCCCCAATGCAACAATGCAGGCCACTTAGAGTGTGTGTCACTCTCGGATACTTTGTTTATTTTTCCTTTTTTTAAAGCCAAGCACATTTCACAAGGAGACAAAAATAACTTCAAAACCACTTTAGTTTCAATATAGAATATAGAAAAGAAACATGTATGCACCTTTGCATTTTAAAATGTGGAGGAAATAATTTAACCAAGGGACTATTTCTATAGTGTTGAATGCTGCCCGGCGTAGCCACGGTTTCCGACCCAGGACACTACGACCCCCAGCTGAGAGGCGACATTGTCCCGGGCCCCCTTTTCATGGCACAGGCGAAAAGGTAACTGACAGCACAATTGTCTGGGAGGGACTCCCACTGCTTTAAACGCTCGGATGCCCCGGTCACACGTTGTCAATAAAAGCCGTGAGAGGTAAACGACAGAAGAGGGGAGTTTCAGGAAACTCTCGTCTTAAACCCTTCAAAAAAAATGGACAAGCCCCACTGACTCTTCCAGTGTTTCCCCCACTTTGCCACTGGGCCCCACCAGCCCAAAATAACCTCTGAGCAATATTTCAAACCCTGCTTCCTGAACCAACGAATGGAACAAGGAAGAGTTTTTTTTTCGTATTATTATTCACCCGTCGCATTTGTAAAGATGAAAAGGGATGCACAGGGAATAGGTCATGCATGAGATCTGGCTTGCGACAACTTCTGAATTTTGCCTGTACAATGTTAGCCAGTGGAATACTGACAGACACACTCCTATCTCAGTGGTTTTACCATCAAAAGAGCCCCTTCATGAAACTGGGAAAAAAACACCTGGTCAATCCAGATCTGGCCACACTTCTGATATAATAACAATCACAGAACTGGAGGATGCCATCCTTTTATTTCCCTCAGTAAATAAGGCAGAAGGTGTTTGACTCTAAGATGGGAGATTAAAATGTAATAGTGAAAAAAAAAAATACATAAAAATCTAATATGCCTTGACATATGATTAACAATTGGGAATTCCAGAAAAGTTAGTGGTAAGTGGCTTGTTAAAGTCATCATACTGTACACGGCTAGCACCCGGCCTGACATGCTAAACCTTTGGGGTGGCAGCGATTTGGCTGTCCGCCTCCTAGCTACGAGCGAGGAGAAGGTTAATGGAGTCCGTGGAAGATCAAGCCAGCAGGTATAACAGGAGTGAAAATATCCCCTTGGGAGAAAAACGGGGAAAAATCGAAATAAATTTATTAAAAAAAAAAAAAAAAAAAAATCCTTTCCATGACATGCTAAACCTTTGTGGGACAATGTTATATTCTCCTCTCAAGAACAAAAGTACATAAAAATATGATTAACAGTTGTCTCAAACAATAAAATGAGCTCTGGTGTGAGCATAATCAAACTTATTGTTATGTTTACAGTTATTTATATCTTTCCAAGTGTGACTGGTGCTCAAATCGGTTTCCTCTCACTGTGTTCTTTTCTTGCAATACGTTTTTTAGATTTGTGCTGGAGACATTGAGTGATTTAGATATATTTACAGTCATTTGTTGTGGAGACAAGCATCCTCTTATGTTTAAATATACTTCAGCTACAGTCTCTTGTAACAAAACTATCAGAATGGACAAAGACACACCTTAATGTGTCTCCGTCCTGGATTAGCACTACTGTCTGTGTAGCTAAGCGTAGAAGAACCTCTTGTGGCGAACATGCTAACGTAAAGGGGAATGCTCCCAGATTTATAGAAGTTGATGATTTCCCCCCCCCTCCTCATTTGTGTGGTGATCTCATGGCTGCTCCAGTGGCCATAACTGTTATTTCTCTCCAAGCACTGCTTAAGTAGTTCAGAGCAGGAAGTCCTGCCTACTCCCTGTGAATGTATGGGCTATTCTCACTTCCCTGAGAATTGTTGCAATATGATCTAATAAAAAATGAAATGTATAGCTTGATAGCTTATATTTTCTGACACTTATCAGGTGTGAATCAGGAAATGTATACATTGCCCCTGAAAATACTAATTTTATAGAAATTAGGTTTCAGAAATTTTGTTCTTTTCAGAGAAATCCCTGAGGCATAGGGCTCATTTCACATGTCACAAAAAGGTCTGCTGTGACTAAGAAAATTGAGCATAATTTCTGTATCATTCCATTTCTATATTTCTATTCCCACTGTAACTGGGATACATCTATACATACACTAGAGATCATTTTATTGAATCATCAGCAGCCTGCCTAGTGGTGAGTATATTGTTTGAAATAGACCAAAATAGTAACAGTACTGTGGCAGGTGTCAAAGCATTGTGTGTTGGAAGACTTGTCAAGCAAGTCTTCATAAGTACATAGGTCAAGATAGTGGTCATGGTGCTCATGTGAATTGAATTTTCAACACGGTTTTTGGGTTTAATTAGTCTACAGGTAGTGGCTGTTGCTCATTAATGATGGTCCTGCTCTGTTAGAGCCTTTAGTGGTTTAGCTGACCTTTAATGACAAGAGACCACTTACTGAGTCTGGTGAGTTACACCCCCCCCCACCTGGTTAAGAGCATATTGAATCATATTGTGTTTTACTACTATTCTGATCTTTTTCTTGAAACCAATTTAATGGAAGAAGATGAGGATACTATGCTACCACAGACAACATACTTTAAGACAACATATGGGGCCTTGGGTGGCGTAACGGTCAAAGCATTTGCCTGGAATGCAAGTTACCCACTGTAGCCACGGTTCCTGGCTGTGCCAGTCCGGCTCTGGCCGAGAGGTCTGTTGGGCGTGGCGATTGGCTGACCACCCCAGATGGAGCCGGCACGGGCTCGCCGAGAAGCGCGAAAGGCATCCCTGTGCGGGAAAAACTGTCTTGCCTCTGAGGATGAGCGTCAGGCTCATGGGGAGGGTAAATTGAAAGAAATGGAGGGTATAATTGGTTACCGAATTGGGAGAAAAGGGGAAGAAAATCTGAAACAAATTTAAATGAATTACCTCCATACATGGATGCAGGATTACAGCCACTAAACTTGAGAGGGCTGATTCCAAATACATTACTGGATCCAATAATATTCATGTCTTTCAACAGGTGAGATAGATGGTTCATTTTAGCCTTTTGACTCTGGCACGATAGCCTTCTGAGAAGGCGTTGGTCTCAAATGGGGCCCACTACCTAACCCCACATGACTCATTTGCGGTATTGTTGACCTCGTGGGTGTAACATGTTGACTGAAGTGAAATAGAACAAATGGTTATGTAGGTAACCTTCGTTCTATGAATGAATGAGGTCAGTGTTCTACACAGTGTTATAATTTGGGGGCATGCGGTTGCTAAAGAGGAAGACTACGCTATGTAATAGGGGATTATATATAATTTGTGAGGTTACACCAGTTTCTTCATATTTTCATCAATAAATTACCAGAAAACATGTTCCATTGTACTTGTCAAGCATTTTCTTTACATTATTAGTTATTCTTGACAAGTATTTTTGTCACAAATATTGTATTTAACATTTTACTTGAATGCAGTGCAAGTCGAAATATAAGCAGTAGGACCATATTGTATTGAATTCATAAATAGAAGAATGACATGGTAAACTTGAACATTTGAAAGAAACAAATATTAATATAATATTGCACTAAAAGCTTTCCTATTTTTCATTTGAGAAAGTCCTTATCACTTCCACGGTGTGATTGGGAACCTCTCAAAAGGTTTCCTTCAAGTGTTCCCAAAACTTCTGATACTTATTTTCTGATTTTAATTATTGAACCTCATTGCATGTAATGATGAATTTGTAAATGTGTGTGGGGGGGGGGGAGGTGATGGTTTTCCATAGTTACAGCAGAATATTGGATCCCAGTTTGAAACATTCACTGGCAGTTTATTAATAAACAGATGAGAATCACTGTTAAATGCTTGACACAGAGGGTACTAACTCATTATTTAAAATGGCTAGTGACCTTGCAATAATATTTTCCTTAAAAGTCACATTTTCACTAAGCCTATATTTTGGGGGGATTAGTGTTTACTTGCTTTGTTTACATTTTTTGAAACATTGATCAATGAGCAGGTATCACATTATTGGTAATAAATGTCCCAAATATGCCACCATTTCAGTGTGTGTCTAAACACAGCTAAAAAGCCACACTGATTGGTCAGGCAAGGGTCTTATCAGTGTTCAAATTGAATATTTGCTCATAGCAGCCAAATCCAGATAATGTGTGTAAATAGACTGTACCCGCGACTGAGTCTGGAAGCATGTTCCTTCCAGCCAAACTGCCATGATTATTTACTGCCATGGCACATCTTATAAAACATGATCTTGCCACATTCAGCTGCACATGGTGTGGTGACTGCGACTGATAATACTTAAACAGTGTACAATTGACAATATAAACTTCTCAGAAATATGGTATGTTTATTGTTTTTATTGTTTGTTATTGCAGAAATTTGGCAATGAAAAGAATCTTTTTTTACATGCCTAGAAAATGATTTGACAGTCAATGTCTTTTCATTTTTGTTAAAAAATGCTACATACATCATTGTATTTCTCTGTTTTCTCTCTGGTTCTTTCTTCCATTTTATTTTTTGTGACTGTACATTTTACCTGCAAATCATGAATAATTTACTTATAGTTTTTACATTCAGCCATTGATTCAGAGTGCCTCCATTGGCTTTCTTGTACTTGTATAGGTTGTGCAGTTGCTTCTACTTCAGTTATTGGCGTATTATGCCTTTTTAAAAACCCCTTAGGGTTTATTTGTCCTGGCAGGCATCCCCATCTCTCTCACAGTCCAACATTTTGACATGAATCTAGGAGATTTATTTTTTGTTCCTACTGCACAGTTTACTTTGGTGTTCACAGATCATGCTCGTGCAAGTGGATGCCAAATGTAAACTACACTATGTGTTTAAGCTATTTTGACATTGCAACCATATTGCACAATTTTCTGGATTTATGCATTTTCTCGTTTCTAAATTGTGGTCATCCATTTATCTCCTGCCAGGGTACTTGCTCGGATAGCGATAGTTGCATTTCTTTAAAACAAAACTTGATTGCATATATATTTTGACATAGGCTGTCCGTTTCATTCATATATAAATGTTAGGAAATCAGCATATACACAACATGCAACCTAATCACCTACAGTATCTTATTCCAACCTTTGCCCCAAAGCATGAAAGCATCTTGAATAAAAGCGTCGACATACCGCTGAGAAACCACATTGAGGCTCACGCTAATCAAAGTATTTTATTTGTATAACCCGCACACTTTATCCGTATTATTCTCGAACTTTATAGCTTCAATTTATGTGTTATGAACTAACAGCAAAAATTCTGTGCAATTTGAACTTTTCGGTCAAGTGTTTTTAGTCATATCTCTTTTAACAATCTCAGAATGACCCCCGCAGATCCGAGCAGTCGCTGGCACGGAGCAGTGTGAATGCAAGGTCCCGTGGAGCCAATGAGCTGGGACCGGATACGATATATCCTTTGGGACAACAACTCCTCTGTTCCCTCTCACTTCCACATGACGCCATTTACTGCATAAACCCGACCTCCTCCGGAAAGAAGAAAAAAAAAAAAGAGGACGAGAAAAAACTTGAAAGCACCTCGGTGTGCACAGCAGCCAAACATTCAATAACCACAACGTCGGTTCTTGAGAACAATTCATCTTGCATGCCACTGTACGTGTTGCAATATCGATGGGCGATTTTTTAGGAGCGTTTTATATCTACATTTCAACATCGAGTTTGTTTGTTAAAGTGTCGCTCGCGGGATATATTTAGCCAGCTGCTAAACTTGTGTTACTTTTTATTGCAGAAAGTAGATAACAAGCTAGCCAACTAGCTAGCGAGTGGCTTTATTCTGTGCTGTTGTGTTCGTCCACGTGTTCATTTTGAAAGGAATATATATATTTTTTAACATTTCTTCGTGCAAAAATAAAAGGGCATCAGTAGAATTTATTGGAAGAAAATAATTCCACTGGATTTTTTGTGTTAGTTGCCAGTTTGCCTAAAAAATTTTTTTTTTTGAGGAATAAACATCTCCTGTCGTTGGACTTGGCTAGTTTGCTACTTCTCAAAACAAAAAAGGAGGGTGCAGCGGTGTGAGCACGGTAAGTGTTTTAAAATGTAAATGCAAATTATCTAACATACCGTAGAACAACGGTTAACTGTATCGTGTTTTGGAGAAGTACAGTAACCAGACAAACTATCTTAGCAATAGTGGATGCAAGCTAGTTTTCCATTTTATCTGTAATTTAAGTTCCCCTAGTTCGGATTCGGCTGCAGGGTCTACTCTAGGCTATCATTTGCCTGTAACGTTGGCTCTCTGCGCGCCATTTGAGCTATTCTGTAACTTTAGACTACACTTAACTAAGCGTAGACAGAAGTGAGTTGTGAGCGAAGTTTTCTATTTTTTTAATAGCTTGTTACATTGATTGATCAGAACTTAATCCATCATTTTATGTGCAGATGACTCGCTACGTATTTACGTTAACGGGGGATGTCAGACGCATTGGGCTGGTATAAGTTATCGACGTTAATGTTAGATAAACAAGAATTGGTTAATATGGTGCAACGTTAGTACTTAGAATTATCTTGTTCGATAGACATCTATCTAGCTATCGGTGGCAATTTTTTCGTTTTAATTAATTACCTTTATGTGAGTATATAAGGTGCAACTTGGCTGGTTAGTCATATAATGTTAGCTACACATTTAAATTAACTTACTGCAAACATTCGTGTGAATAATGCAATATTCGTCTATTCAACTGACCTACAACATGCGCTTTACCCGTGACGTTAGCTAGCCAGCCATCGTAGCTGTAGTTGCACACGTTAGCTAGCGAGCTAGGAACTGTTAGTTAGCCAGATACCTTGGTGAAGCTAGCTAACGGTGATGATGCCACTATTTCCATTTTCCGGTTAAAGTTATTTTAAGATGCAGTGCGCCCTTGTTTGTGGTTTTGCTGACACAAATTTGGTGTCGTCGGAAACTTTTTGCCTTTCACTTCGCTATCAGAGCTACCTATTTGCCTGTCAAAAGCCCCACCCCAATGACAACCTTACTTATTCGCAATCTGGTCACACGTACATAACACACACACACACACACACACACACACTGACCTTAGCGTTGCCTCTTGACATTTTGTTAATGCATGTACTTACTTTTTAATACAGTTAAATAACCACAGTTAAAGTATGTCACAGGTTTGAAGGTGAATGCAGTACAGTTTCATAATTTGGATTTGTAGATTTTTGTCATAACATTTTCGAACTTGTTCACGAATGTTTGTTGGCTACCAGGCTTTGCTTTCTGTTGCCAGTAACGTTGACGTTAGACATTTTACCAACTTAGGTGCAAGTTATCATAAACTCTAGTGAAAATGATTTCAATCTATTGAATCAGTGAATAACTTTGCCTCTATATAAACTCACAGCTGAAGTCAGACCTTGGTAGATAAGCGCGCTAGACTACTTTACACACGTCACGTTGGGCTAGCCTTGCACGTACAATTAATTTAAATTAAGCTTATGTCTCTCAAATATCCTTTAAAACTGGGGACAATTAATAATAAAAAACGGTATTCATGAGCATACACGTGATCGTTGCTGTTAACTTTTCACATTCTTCTTAAACTATTCGTTGTACTTGAATGAAGGTTCCTAGGTCATTTTAAAGGCACAAATGTGTTGTATGGCGTTTGTTATGTTAAATTTACCTTCTGTATGGTAATACAGGTTTCAATGGGCCTGGTTTCAGCTAGATTTAATCAAGCTTGTCCACATACAGGCAAAACCATTTTGAGTTTGTATAGGCCTAGTTGTGCCTCCTGTCAAACTACTGAGTTAATAATCAGGATGTGAAATAGAAAATGGCACAACTAATAATGTTACTACTACTTAGTTTTAAGCCTTTTTTGTCTTAAATTGGGATTTGTCAAACATTGATCTGGCTCATGGAAGACATTGGCTTGCATTTCTTTTGCAAAACAATTACATTTCAAAATCTTTTGAGTTGACACATTGGAACTACCTTATTGCTAGTTTGGTGTATATTTGTTTAAAATGTTTTTTGCGAGGTGAAAATAGTGATGGGCCTAGTGATGAGCTCCAACCAGGAGACAAAAAAGTACACAAACCCTACGACACAGCCCTTTCTTACTGTTTGCGGTTTTGTAACTGACAGGAGTTTTTTTCTTCTTTTTTGTTTTAAGTCAAACTTATCTGTATACAGTACCTGCATGTTCTGGCCAAGGATTGTGGTTGTCTTAAACAGTGAGTTCTGGACCCCATTCATAACGGCAAAATCTTGTACACTTTCTCAAACAAGAATACAATAGAGTAGCAGGCCAAGCTTGGGCTGATTTCCGTTGCCTTCTTATTCTACCACTTTGATGCAAATGAGCTAGCTGTGGGTTGGCAGATATGCATCTAATTTGATTATTCTCTTATCATTTCTGTCAGCCTTAAAATATAGACCCTGAGCTTACGTTTTAACTTCCGTCTCTTGCAGGACTTCAGATGTGTTCAATGCCTGCAGGAGAGATCCCTCTTCAGAGAAAACATGGAGACGAGAACTCAGAATGGCGGCGGGTCTCCCGGCTTGCTCCGTGCACTGCATGACAGCGGGCGGCATGCCGGGGACTCCGATCCCAGGGAGGCGTCAGGCCAGCAGGTCCAGGTGCTGTCGCTGGACCAGATTCGGATAATTAGGAGCACCAATGAGTACACCGAAGGACCTATGGTGGCACCCAGACCGGGAGGTAAACAGGTCACCGCTTTTCCGCCTTCCCAGCAGAAAACGGAGCCGGCGCAAGGCCCGACGATTGAACAGGAGCAGCAGAGACTTGCCCAAAGGGGGCCAAGCCACCACCACCACCATCACGTGCACACTTCTCCGACTGCTTTCACCAGATCAGTGAGTACAATGAGTACCGGCTCGCGGAGTAGCACACGGACGAGCGCCAGCAGTGCGTCCTCCGAGCAGAGGCTCCTGGAGAACCCTCCCTCCGAGCGGATTATCAGGGCGCAGCCCAAGCCGCCCGACGCGAAAGCGGAGGAGCTGAAGCCCTTCGCCGAGGAGTTGGCCAAGCACACGTACCGCTGCGAGGACTGTGGCAAGTGCCGGTGCGAGGAGTGCACGTGCCCGCGGGCCCTGCCCTCCTGCTGGGTGTGCGGCCGCCGCTGCGTCTGCTCCGCGCAGAACCTCCTGGACTACGGCACGTGCGTCTGCTGCGTCAAGTGCCTCTTCTACCACTGCTCGAGTGACGACGAGGACGTGTGCGCAGACAAGCCCTGCTCCTGCGGCCAGTCGCACTGCTGCGTGCGCTGGTCCGCCATGGGCGTGCTCTCCGTCTTCCTGCCCTGCCTGCTGTGCTACCTTCCTGCCAAGGGGTGCCTCAGGCTGTCCCAGTGCTGCTACGACCGCGTCAAGCGGCCGGGCTGCAGGTGCAAAAACGCCAACGTTGTCCACTGCAAAAACGTGGAAAAGCTAACGTAAAGGCCAAGCACATTAAATTGGGAGTACGGAGCGTCATCAGCAACAAAATTAATTAACTTTAGTTCTGGCACTGTAGTACGAGAAGGGATGGTGATGTACATAGCAGTTTGGAGTGGTTCACATTTGTTTTGTTTTCAGCTACCATTTTTAACAAAGGAGGTTTGTGGAGAAGTTCCAGAATGTTAGTCAAACAGAATTTTAATACAACTGATAAGCTTGATACGACTACAAACTCTCCTTACCTGTTTGTGAGTACTATTTGCAAAATATGTAAATTAGCAAACTTTTTTGTTGCCAGAGAGGTTTTATTTTTGTATATATATACGTTACAACTGTGAAAAACATTGTGCCAACCCAGAGGCACCTTAATTAAAGTGTGTGTGTATATGTTATACATTTGTTTATACACACACATACTAATTTTGTACATTCATTTGAATGTATGTCAATCAGGTAGACAACCTTACATGAATCTTATCCCCTCAACTATACATGCAAATTGTACAGTGACCCTAAAGTCTATTTTCTAATTTTTCCAGCATATTGTTTAGTGTAAAGTATATTTATTTGAAGTTGTATTTTATAAAAAAAATATTTATTTTGAGACATCTAAAACATTGTCCTGTTTTAAAGTATACTTTTGTTGCTGAAAATAAGGGTGACAAGGCTGTCAGGCCTGATGCATATGTTCACTATAAAATAGAAAATATATTAATGTTTGAAAGTAGACTGCATTTTGTCTCAATTATTGTGTGCTACACTCTTTAAAGGCCTTTTTGAGTTATGTTCTTTATAGTGACCTGTGAGAGAAGTTTGTCTTAATATGTGTTTGATTAATATTGAGGGATGGATGTATATAAAATATTTCAGGTGTTGAATGCTTAGTATCTTCATGGAAATAAATCTTACAAGATTTCTCATAGGCCACAGAGAGGGAATACAAGGGGGCCCCTCGGCCTTCTGGAAATCTTGTATAATTTTATTTTTGTCAATTTCTGCTAACACAGTACTTGCAAAACATGGCCAGATCATATTTGGAAAATTAAAGGAAGTAACATTTATCTTTACAGAGAGGGAGAGAAACAAGAGTTGGCAGACTGCCTTTCTAACTAATTTCAATTGCTGGAATCTTAATCTTGTTTCCAAGGCTGCATCTGGAACTTATAGAGAAGCCAAATAATTTTGCAAGCATTCTTTCATCAGACTAGCTGTGGGGCAGCACACTTTCTCAGCTTTGTGCCCAGTTATGGTTTGTAGTCTGTGCACCAGATGTTTAGTGTACACAAAGCCGTACTGAATATTACATGGATACCACAGGAGAATACATTACGCCAGGATGAAAAAAGCTCAAATTATTACGAAATATAGATTGGACAGCTATGATAATGCGCTTCACATTGTATTTTAGATATTGTTTGCATTGATGATTTAAACTGAAATTTAATGGTATATTAAATGGGTGGATTAGTGACCAAAGGATTTTCTTTCATGGTTAATCACTCGGTATAGAAGAAATATGTTCAGGAAGCTGTGAAGTCTTCAAAACCTTTCATACCTCCGAGGGGAACATCGCTGTGGTTCAAACATTGAAGTGAGTGAAATCTTTGCTGTCATCAGGTGAACCATTAATCATGGCTTTAGGCAGTACCTTTGAGTGTGGTTTCCCTCAATTACTCATGTTGTGGAAACTTTCCATGGGAAATGTTGCTTAAAAATGCAAAAACAATTATTCATTGCAGAGCTTTGAACTTAACAAGCATTACAATTAGAGATGACATGCAACATGTAGTTCCTTGCATGCAATGGGTTCAATCAAGTCTACCTCTGATACAATGAAAAGGTTTGACCCATGGAAATATGGAGGAGCCTGAGGCTCTCCAACTGTGTGATAAGTCATCTTGGTTAAAGAAATGTACATTTATGTACTGATATTCATGTACATGAACACACACACACATATACAGTATATATATATGTCTCAAAATTCAGTGAGCTGGTTTAATTGGGGACCTTGTCATGAGTAGGCTAATGGTTGCTGTTCCAGTTAAAGACTTATCAAGGAAAAGTGAACATTTTGCAAATTGCTAAAAAAATTATTTCCCTGAAAATGGGATGAGCACACAAAACTGTTTGTTTTTGGAACTGAGTTTTAGATTTTAAAACGTATTTTCATGAAAGCAGACCTAGTTTTATTTTTTTTAACGAATCTTCAGCAAAGCAGAGTGAGGAGGACATACACGTGGTCTCCTGGAGTGTAAACATCAAAACAAATGACTGGTATGAACATGTCCCACATGATACGTGCTTGGTGTTTACTGTACGTATACTCGGGTGTACCAGGCCTTTCACTTTCGTCATGATTGGTTGCTGGATTTCAACATAATATTGGCTGACAATATAATTTAATGATAGGAGTCAAGAGGGGATGATTAAGCTCTATTCCACATAGACTAAACAGGCCTTGTTACCAATGGCTTGTATTCAGTTGCTACTCATGAAAATTGATATACAGCTTCCAGTGGTATCCATTCTCTTTAGTGGATGTTATTTGCTGTAATATCATTCACTACTCAGATGTGTGTTTAATACATGTTTAGAACAACTGTCTTGACAATCGCCTTGCAGCTCACACCTCATACCAGGTACCCCCTTGCCATCTTATTTGTGAAAACATTAGACCAGTTATTGTTAATCATTAAAGGCGTTATTTTTTTCTTCAGTTTAAAAAAAAACTTCCTTTCCTCCATTTGTTAAATGGTGAATGCTAGAGGAGGGTGGGGGTTGGTGGGCATGTAGGCCTGCTAAGGCAAAGGGTTAAAGACGTCACTTTAAATGACAAAAGGCTAACAGTTCACCCCGCATTCAGGCCCTTTACGTATTCATCCCCTTTTCTATGGCCTTGGCTGTTTCGGCTTTCTTAAGCCCTTCAATTACCTGCCGCTGCTTGGTATTCTTGGAGGGGGCTTTGGGTTGGTGTGTGTTTTGTATTTGTGTGCTAATGGGGATGAGCCTGCCTTAGAACAGTACAGGAATCTTATCTTGGAGAGAGAGAGAGAAGAGAAGGCTTCCAGCCGTAAATGTGTTGTTAATGTGCCTCCAGCACAAAAGCACAGCAGATTATTTGAGGGGGGAAATGACACTCCTTTGAAAAGGTGCCATAGCCAATGCTCATGTCGGTGCAGGCAGAGTTCATCAGGAATTAAGAGGGGGTACAAACGACGATCAGTGAATACATTACTGAGAAATCAAAATAGGCCTGAGGTAAACAAAGAGACACTCTGGGAGACAAACCAATGTGAGATCAGTGCTGAAACTGTCCTTACATGTCACTGTCACAGGGAGAGAAAAAAAACAGGCTGCAAAAACAACTAATTGGAGACATGTTGCCTTGGGCAACGTGCTATGAAAAGGTTACAGAGTTTAACGAGAGTCCACAAGACGGATCCATGGGGGTGTCATGTGGGTGCAAACTGCACCTCCCTGATTATTTGTCAGTCAGTTGCACAAAATTGTTTTTTTTATGGCAAGCTGACAGGATCTATGACGGTGATTGTGGGTGTGGTAATGGGAATATATATTTTTTTAAACATCCACTATCCATAATAATATGTGTGAACTAAAGTCTAGGGTTTGAGAGGGAGTGGTTACTGTTAAACCACACAATGCACAGTGCAGCAAATGAGCTGTCTGTCCTCAAGTTCATATATCAGTTGTCAGTATCTTTAAGGAAAGTGGTGTCTAGTTTACATGGATCACATGTTAAGAGTGTAAGAAATTCTAACTTTTGAGGTAAAATAATTTGTGCAAGTGACAGCAGTAGAATCTGACTGAGAGAAATCCTTGCATGTGAAAGCTTCGACTGTTTCACTGTTCCTTATAATTGGGTAGAAAGAAGTCAAATGTGGGGACTCATGAAAACCCAGGTGTACATAAGCAGAACATTGTCCTGAGCATCCATTTGAATTATGCCACTGTATGCTATGCAGATATTATTTTTCTTAGTTAAGGCATACATTTTGTTTGTTAGTCATGCTTGTCTTTATAAAAATCAATCCTCAAAATTATGTTTAAGTAAATTGTTGCTTTCTCACTTAAAAAAACAAAACATGGTTCTCAAAACAAGATGGCTGCTCTTATTAGTTTTTTTGGATATCAGGGAGAAGTTGTCAGTTGCCCCCCCTTCCCCTCCTCTCCCCCCCTTCCCTCCCCAAACACACACAAATCCCCGCAGATACTCACACACCGAACACAAAGAATTCCTCGGTGCGATGACTTGGCAGAGGGGCAATTGGAAATGCCCTAGAATGGCTCTTTGTTGATTTTAGTCGCCGTTGCAAGTCCAGCGTTGCTGTGAAGCAGAGAGCCATTGAGTCTGTTCACTAATGCAGAACACTCGACAGGAAGGAAGGAAGGAAGGAAGAGGCCATTCTTTACGGTCCCATTGTCTGACCACCGGGCTTAAGCAATCAAACAGTTATGCTGGCTGGGGCCGAGGTAGTCATACACCAGCCTGCTGTGATCGGTTAGAGGGTGTCCAACTGTCTTGCATGCAAAGGGATCATCAGATTCCAGAGTTCTATTATATATAACTACCTAAATGTTGTCATGCAAAAAAAAAAAAAAAAAAAAAAAAAAAAAGTATTTTCCAATTATTTAAACAATTCTTGGCCAACATACTTGGGGAAACTCCCGTACTTTATATTCCCAAGTAACACTATCAACAAACTGCTTTCTGTACGCTTCTTTATTTCACAAATCCCATTTTAACGGAATGTCCAGGTATATCACTAAATGGTTGAGAGAGGGGGGAAAAACTAAAATACCATGCCTTTATGGAGAGGCTGTCAGTAATGACCCAATCCTTTTCGTAATGGACACGTTTATGGTCAACAATTAAACACTGAATCGTAATGGGGGGACTGCACAATTCCACTTTGATATTAATTGTTACTTATTAAAGCAAGATAGGTATTCACTATTAACATCGAGCAACTACACACTTAAATGATTAGGTTACAATCGTTGCTATTTTAACGGTAGGTGTGGCTGTTATTAACATGAAGACTGCACTAGCAAGCCAAAGCTTTGAATGAAAAATAAAAACAGGAACCTACAACAAAACAAAAGCAATGCAAATGCAAAAACAAATGATGATGGTAATAATGATAAAAATCATGATACAATCATCAACCATCACATGCCAGTTCAAGAAAGTTTAAACACTTGGCGATAGTGCGATAGTTAAAAATATTAGAAAGCTTTCTAATGTTGTATAGGTCATGAAACAGGAAATGTAGGCTACTTTACTTTGCCAGTTAGCGAGCAAGTTAACACTCATTGCACACTAGTGACTAGTGCTGCTAATTCTAGATAATGTTAGTTATTCACACATTATAGCTAGCTAATGAAAGTGAAAGTGTGAAAGATGGCTAGATTTTTAATTGGCAGCAGTTGATCGACATTGACATTGTTACCCGTGTCTCCCAATAATGGTGAACCATGTGTTGACACGCAGATACCGTACACTGAAATCGAGCTAATGCACTATAAATATCGGCTACACAGCAAAGTAGAAAAAAGTCTAAACATTTGACTAAATGGCAAAATATCAGCTTTATTTTTCAAATTACATACATCTTAACTCAGAAAAGAAGATGATTGACTATGATGCTTCCTGCAATTCTGGGTCTAGGTTTGAGGGTGGTGACTTCCCCCCCAATCTTACGACAGACCACATGGTTCCACAAGAGGTCAATGAACATCAACATTAATCGTATTATTCAAACAATATCAACTTTAGTTCATAACTGCATAACTGAATATTATAACTAACAGCTGTGCTTCCTGAATTTTCTGGAACCGTCTTTGTGATTCGTATAAAAAATAAAATCACAAGGGCATTGCGAGCAAGATGCATTTTCAAATATACACAATTATTATTATTTTTGAATGCAGTAGTCATGCCACCAGGAATTACCTTCACATCTAGTGGCAATTTGGTATTTTGGCAATGCAGACTTATTGTGCAATGTTCAGGCTTCAAGAAAAACTTATGATTGTAATTCACTGATGGTTCATCATCATCCTGACTGAAGATCGTTTAGGCAGAGTTTCTGCAGGTTTATCAGGTAATGGCCACAGTTTTATGTCGCTTTTATGTGGCTTACAGGCCTTTTATGTTTAACAGGAAGTGATGCGAATCAAGGCAATGTCAAAATAGATTTTGTACAATGGTGCATTATAGAAACATTTAGTAGATCTGTATTCAAAGTATATAACGAATCGTTTTTGAGATGAGGTCACAAGGTTTTCCTGATTGCTGAGCCCAGATAATCTATGACTTAAAAACACGTAAAACACATTACTTCATTTAAAAAAAAAATAATAATAATTGAGTCCAGTCTTAAGTTAGACTGCAAAGAAAACAGTCGCTGAAACTGCATTTTGATTATGAGCAAACAGGAGGCCTGGAGTAGAAATATTCATACTCATGAAAAAATCTTATGAAAGCACACAGGATGTGGCCTCATGTTACTCATCAGTGTGAAAACTGATGCTGTGACAACACTTCAAACAGCATTCTCTAGTCTCATTTCATTTCTCAAAACCGACACACATTGCAATTCCAGTACAGGAGGCCTAGGTGTTGTATCTGGCCACAAAGATGTAGTCTGACAAGAAACGTCGTTTCCTCCCTGACCTTTACTACCCCCCTCCTTTTCTTTCTGTCTCGTACAATAATTATATTATGTGTACACTTTGTAAAAGAAAAAAACATAGTAGAAACTACAATCAAAAAAATAAATCTTCATAGCATATCACTGAACAAAAAGCACACATAGTTGGACACTTTAAACTGAAAGTACATTTTACATTTACACTTTTGGCATTTAGCAGACGCTCTTATCCAGAGCGACTTACAAGATGTGCATTTATACATGGTAAGATCAATCATTGTTCGTGCAAGAGATCGGTGTAGTAATACAGTAATAGACATCAATTACTGGGGCCCGGAGGGATGGGACAGTCACTTTGCCAGAGGAGGCAGAGTGGAGGGGTCTGGCTAGGGTGTAGGGTGTGATGAGTGTCTGGAGGTAGGAGGGAGCAGTTCCTCCAGCGTCTTGATAAGTCAGCACCAGTGATTTAAATGTGATGCGTGCTGCGATAGGGAGCCAGTGCAGCGAGGTGAGTAGTGGGGTGACTTGGGTTCATGTGAAAGTACATTTTTCAAACAGTAAACAGGATTCTCGGATAACCATGCATTATATATTTTGTTTATTCATAACAATATCCATTATGTATTTTGTTTACTCATATCAGACGTTCCACCTACATAGCATACGTATACTGTAGCTAATATAAAATCATGCAAAAAAAAGGCTTCTTAAAATAAATTCTAGGCAGCACGTACTGTATACAATAAGGGCCTCACTGTGTCCATGTTTACCAAGCAAGCAGTACTCCTCGTATTAAACGTTTTTTGCCACCACAATCTGCAAAGGTAAATTCCAGGACAACTTTGACATTAGAGAACGGTCTTAAGCTCACAGAACAGGCCTCACTTTGTATTACATCTCAGAAAAACCTCCAAATGAACAATCTGCCTGGAGGCAAGTTCTGTCAGAGCTGTGGAAGGCAGTGGCCTTGTTGCTAGCCTAATTGAGTGAGAGGCCAAATAACTCTAAAACGCCTGCATCATTAACCAGATCGAGGGAAAGGCCTAATTAGGAAGGGAAAGCATTTTATAGACCCAGAAAGGTCATACAGAAAGGCCTCATAATTAAAACATATATGGAAAAGCTATATTATTTTATTATGATGCTATGTTGAAATAAATAGTAATACTCTGTTATGCCCAAGAAGTTTAACAACCCCTGACCAAGATTAAATCCTTAAGAAGATACCCACCATAAAATAACAAGTACACATCAACATTTTTTTATGAAGATGAAAGTATTAACAAGCATACAGTTTAATAATGATCTATCCAGAGTCCCCAAAAAACTGAGCAGATAGTGATTGTTTTTCTGACAGGTGTTGCTGCAGTTGTGTCCACTCAAATTAACCCAAAAGTACAAGCTGCATGTTATCCATATATAGCACACACACACATTATGCATTTTTTGATCATTGTATTATGTAAATAATATTATGGTAAATTGTTACCATACACCTTACTGAGATGGCCATGTCAGACTTGCAAAGGAGAATAGTCACTCAACTAAAATGTATGTGGAGAATCAGTTTTTCCTGGCAAGTAATTAATTAAGCAACAATGGCAAATGCAACAAATGATGACTGAGGCCAAGCTACCTATGTGCAGTTTCTGACTAGTCATCAGATTTTCTGACAACGTTTTTTAATGTGGTCATCATAACAAACATATGTAACATGATATTTCATCAACCAAAGAAAACATGTCCTGTCAGAACCCCAAAGAGAAGCCCTTCTTATCCACAAGTATGCATATTTGAAACCTTTTGAGCCATACGCAGTATAATGTTTTTGCTTTGATCTAAACACACTCCACGGTGTAACACAATCCTACTTCGCACACATCAGCATATCTGCAGAAAATAAAATGCATGCACAATCAATTAAGAAACAGCAACCCTATTTAATATTAGCCAGTAAAGATGTGAGTTGGGAGTTTGCCATCAAATATTTAAAGACTTAAATGATATTAGGCAAGAGAATCAATTTTAAGGTCAGCAGTCATCTGCAGGCACAGGGCTCAGTGTGCTTACATAAAGCTGTCGTGTAGCGCCGGGCTGAGTCCTCACTGGCACATTGTGTGATAAAGGGCTGACTGTGGCCTTTCAATCTGCTCCCAGCCACAGACAATGGCAACTGCAAAAGCAAGTCTAATAACTGGATTTAACATAAATCCACCACAGGAAGTGAACGGTTGTACTGGCAAATAATTGACCAGTGAACATTTTTAAGGCGACATCGGGGCGCTCGATGTGCTTTACAGCTTTGAGCAGTTGTTAACCATGAAAGCGACAGAGAGCTTTTCAAAGCTTGTAAAATAAAATGAAGGGCAGTCCTTTGTTGCATTTTTAACTCGGCACGTAATTATGTGCACCGTGAAAGTGTTTTCTGAAGAAGGAGGTTCATTCTCAACTTCTAAAACTTGCACATTTTAAAACGTGTTTTGGAAATGCAGAGAAGGGTTTGTTTTCTAATTCTAACATTAACAAACATTTCACTCTATGCCAAAGCAGGGAATGTGAGCATTTTTGAGGATGAAAGACGAGATGTTGACCAAACATTTGTCAAAACAATAAGTAAATCACTTGGCATGCCTTAAAAATGTGAAAAACAATGGTTTGACATTGTGATGCTGACCACTATGCCGACACTGGATGGATCAAACATCCGACCAATTGAGCGGTTACATTACTAAAGGATTTGAGCTTCTATAAATAGCTACAAAGTTTTCCTTTCCCTGAGTGAGACTGAAAAGTAACTATTGAACATACAGTGTATGAAAACGACACGAATCAGTGAATAACAAAAAAGACGCCCACATAAAACTGCAGTCAAGGACAAGTATATGTAAGTATATTAAAAGACAGCCAAATTCAAAGGAGCTAGAGATGTTGTCATCAATGCAAATGTCGTAAGCACATAAGCCTGGAAACATATGGTGTGTTCGTTGGGGTCAAGCATTGCTGAGATAATACCGATAATGTATTTGTACATTTCTCATAGTAAGAACAAACGTATCAGTCATGCACATCTTTTAACGTGCATTCGGATTTGAATGAGCAAATGTAGCCTATTCAAAATGAGCACAGACATATTGGGGAGAATTTGCAAACCAAAAACCTGAAGATATAACTGACAGTGTAGGATAGTGTACATTTCATGGTTCCAAACTCAACCATCCAAAAACAGTGACAGTGAATTTTGAGGCTACTAATTTAAGATCAATTGGAAAGCACTGGAAAGCACTGAAATAATGAATATACCCTTACTCATAAGGCTAATAAAGCATGTGGTGGAAATATAGTTTTGTTACTGTTGTTGGGATGGAACTGTCAGGCAAATTAAAAAATCGTCAGCAGCAAAAACAACATAAATCACATCACTTAAAATAAACGACAAAGGCTTCCACACAGAAAGCAATATAGTAATTTGTCATTTCTGTTTGTGCTCAGTGAAACATTAACCTGCTCTGGTATTGTGTCACTGTTTTGGCAGTTGATTGACATGCCATTAAACAAAAGCGCAGTGAAATTTTGAGTGGTTCCCTACAAAACGATTAAACTGGCCATTTCCGAAAGGATTTGGGTCTGACATTTTAATTCCCAAAGCGCCAGGGAGGTCTACCCAGAGCTGCCAAGACACAAAAGCGCAAGCTATTTCCAAAATCTCTTTACATAAAGACATTCCTTTTCTAACATTTTTTTTAGGTCTAATCCTAAACAGATTTCCGAGTCGTGCTAGTTACCTGAAACAATGTAGATTATGCTTAATCTCTTAAAGCACTTTGTCAGTAAAGTCACAATGAAAGTCAGGGTTATCGTAGCAAACCGATTGTAAATAAACATTGTTACATGCTACGCTCTTTACGCGATAAGTAAATATAGCCTTTTAATTATGTTAATAATGGAGGTAAAAGGCACTCTGGGGGAAAAATATTTAATCTGATGTAGACCAACCACCTTGATGACTGAGAACTATGCAGTAAGGGAGGTCAGCTGGGAGCTGGATTTCCCTCTCCACTGCTGATAGAGCTGATAGACTGCTGATAAAGTCCAGTGCGCACGTTACAATTCTCCAAAGTGTGAGCGGGTGCATTTCCAGTCTACCTGGCATATGCCACACATGGATGACAGCAGAATTGAGGGGAGTCAGGGCTGACACGCTAAACAAATGTTTGATATTGGGGAGTCACGCTAGGCGTCGCAACCTCAGGACTTGGCGGTGACTCCCGAGCCATATGGCGATGCCCTCTGGTCACAGTGCTGCTGCCCTTCATCCCTTCATGGTTATAAAGCACACGCTATAACTCCGGCACAGTCAAAGGTCACCAACTGTTTACATGAAGCTGTCCAGCTATTTCTTTCCACTTATCATGCTTTTCGTTGTTTGTCATGGTAGGTGTTTGTGGACGGATTAAATAAACACTCGGCACAGCTCAAATACTAAATTCTCTATCTTCTGCTTCTGTCCAGTGTGAATTCTTTGGCTTGGCACTTGCGTCTTTTTGCATTGAGTCTTTCTGATTTCACGGCTCTCTCCCTGCTTTTTGCCGTGGTTCTGCATGCAGCACAGCTGTAAAACAGCTTACAGAAAACAGCTGTTTTGTGTTCCCAGATCATGTTATTGACTAGTTATTTTTCTCAGGCAGTTGGCAGTCCCTCACTGCTCATGAAACCCAACACTAAACAGGAATTGGCAAAAATTTAAAAACTGCTTGACATCAAGTCACAGGAACAATTATCTTTGCTTGAAGGATCTGATAAACTACAGTCTAAGGTGTTGAGATATAATGTTAGCACGCACAGGCTAAATTTCACCCAAAATCATGGACAACTAGTAAGACTTGCGAAGACAATTAAACTAAATTGGGTCTAAATTTCTAATGTGTTTAGTAGGCATAAGGCAGCTTTGGGCTGTTAACATAAATTAGTGGACGAATGTAGTAACTAGCATAAAATATACTTCAGCAAAAATAAAAATTTTGTCCAAAATATTGGGGAGAATCATTTGTGTATACGGCCAGTTAAAGCATGTTTGGGGTCTTCAAGTGTGGAGAAAAAATATTTCTGCCAAATACTATCTCAATTACTGTACTGGTATATTTAACATATTAAGGGGGTGTGACTATCCAAACCAATAGGATGTGACATTTGTTTTTTCATAAGGGGAGGGTAAAGTGTTTCAGGTTTCATGCTATGTGGAGCTCCATAGAAAAAGATCTGCCCACCACCAAGCCGGGCCTTGTCAGAACAGCAGCCTGTGCCTCGTATGAGAGGAAATTGATCTCTTGAGTCTGTCACACAACTATGAGGTATTCGAGAGCTCCGGTATAGTGTTACAATGTGCAGGTGCTATGCCCTGACAGGCTGCTGAAGGCAACCAGGGTGAAGGAGCCTTGTTCTCGTTCGCTGCTGAAGACCGAAAGACCGAAAAGGCTTGAAAGATGGCCGGCATGCTTGACATTCCTTAGGATTCAAAATAACCACCTACAAAAAAACGATTTCTGCCAAAGGTACCATCAGAAAAATTAAAGCAGGTGCAATATTTCGGGGAAACAATGCCCTCTTTGTTAACACGTGATCAGTATTTTGGGTCGCCTCTGTCATTTTATTTTCGAGAGATCATAAAGATGCATATAAATTCTTGTTCGATGAGCTCTCTTTCGGGCAAAGTTGACAAGACTGTTTGCCACTTAACATAAGTAAATAATACAGGAGATCTAAAATAAAAATGTTTGGTAACACTGAAATTAATCAAGTAAAACACTTCTGAAGGAATACTAGAGAAACAAAAGGCATTGTCAATTTCAAACAGCAGCAGTGACCTTCTTGTTGTGTGTGTGTGTGTCTGTGAGAGGGATGAGTCAAAATCCTGACAGACCATGTAGTGGCAAAATTATATAGCACATCTGGAGTACCACCTATGTTATACGTTTTTCGAACCGCCCAGTTTACAGTGGTTTTTAATTATATATATTTGTCACGTACTTCAAATAAATAGTAAAATTCAAATGAAAGCTCTTTTTGAAGTTACAAGTATAATTATTTGAATGTGTGTACATCAGCCACATTGTACACCATAAACTCAGTCTGCTGAGTTAGCTAAAAATAAAATGGTGATCAATGTACTATGGACCTATTTTACAAAGTACTGCACTTTTAAAACTATCAAGTTAAGAATATTGTAAAATTACAAAAACATTTCCTTAAATTATGATCTGCAATTTATCTTAATCAACTATTTGATAGTGTTGCTTTGCATGCTCACCAGTATTTACATTCGCTAGCAAATATAAAATGTATGTTTTATTCCCTCTTTTGACAGTATGAAGTGAAAGTTAATTAAATGAAACTATACCATATATATATATATATAACTACTATACTGTATAACTGCGAACATTAAAAAGCACTCACATTTTCACTTACTTTAAAGACATAAATAGCTTGCTTTTTCCCTTTCCCTTCACTAGCTGCCAAACATGTTACTAAAAGTAACACCATCTCTGTCCCCCTAAAACTAATGGTATGACTACGCTCACAAAACAACCATAAAAAGTGATGTGCTGTAAATTAGATTATGTAGTATGTCCTGGGAATTAGGGCCAGGCTCATTGACACAACGGCCATTAAATCAAGCAAATTCTCAAACAACCAGACTTTGCAGAACTGCCTTACACATGCAATGCACACAATCTCATTCTTGTGATGAAAATGTTAGTTAATAATGCATTTTAGAATCATTTCAATAAATTGCACGTTTCAAAGGCTGAAAACATTAATCTTGAATCTGCGTTGGTTTACTAGCTTGTGCATTTTTTCCATATTGATATGAAAAATGTATGTATCACTGCTTGGATGAATAATGGATACTGACTAGCTGAGCAGATGTGGTTTATTATCCCGTTTATCATGCATGGTTTAAAATTTGGTCCTGAAAATAAGCATATTCTTCCAATCCATCAAAATCACCACCTCAAACATCCTGTATGGTCTTGGAAACCCATGATCTGTCAAGTGCAGTGACAATCAGGACAAAACATAATAGTTTTCATAAAACCCAGCATTTTTTGATAAACGCTGGTTCAAACTGAAAACAAAGGGTCTTGGATAATAAACGTCTCTGTCAGTCATCCTTGTTCCGTGGAGTAAACTGCCTAAAGAAAGTCTACATATGTTTAATTATAGCTAGCCTTCAGAATGAAGCACATGGAAAACAATATAATGTGTAATGTGGCCATGTGACAGATTTTTTACATTTAACAATTCCACATGAAACCATACAATGATCAAATGAATATGATCATCTTAAATCTTAATGCGAGTCTACCATGTTTTGACAATGGGCACGAAATGTCCCCTGTTTAGTGCCTCAAATAAATAAAGGTGCATTCATAAGTTTACTTATCTTTATATTTCAGAAAAGCTCATCCAAAATAATTCACAACTGCAAGAAAATACCCTAAATCTATATCATCTTAACATCTAGCCTCAGGTTTCCAGAATGCTGAAAACATGTAAAACATCTATTTTTTAATATATATTCTATAAATATTCTGCAAAGTGATACTCTACAAAGCAAGCTGGTGCCATTTCAGTTTCTAAATGCATATACATGTTTGGATTATATGGGTGTAAGTGGTCTGGCACCATCTCTGTCTGTTAGATCCTTATTCTCTCACAATGACCTCAGCTGACCAGACCAGGTGAAAGGGAAATCCAGACTCTAGACACACTTACAATTGTTCCTATACTCCACAAGAGATATGCAACATCTACTTTACAAGCAGTTAATTGAACAGAAATTTTGCAAATTATAAACCAGCAGCATTACAGGATTTCAATTAAAAATACAAATTGCATTTACTTTATTTACTTATTAACAGTACACTAGTGTTTGCTAAAAAAACATTTTTTTTAAATCAGACAAAGTTTTTGCAACTTCATGAGCTGAAGAATTTACATATGGCCGGCCGGGTGACAAATTATTGTCTCCTGATCCCAACGTGAAGGCAGAGATCAGGTTGCCTTTTGCAAAGAGCTACGTTGACATGCTCCCCCCTGCCCTGAATGGGTTGACTGAAACAGTAAGATAGCAGAACAATTCAGATAGAAAGCCGATTCTCACAAAGACATGGATTGTTACTGCGCTATGGGGAGGGCAGGGACTGAGCTCTGCCAAGCCTGTTTGCTTCCAAGCGCACAGTGCCGTGTTCGTCCTCGGCTGGTGTTGGCAGGCACTGGCCACAGAGGGCCTGTTACAATAAAGAGATTGACATCAGCTCGCAGCAAACTGCCCCACGCATAATAAATATGGGCAAAATACAGTTTGACGTATGCATTCTGCAGTCAGTATTCTTTCCTAATGTTGACAATCTGAATCTCAACTCAGATCCTCTGCGGTTACTTGGAATGTCTGCAAGGTATAGTGTTAGGCTGGATCTAAAGTTTAACACATGTTAAGTTCCTACAGGATAACAGAGAGAGGGAGGAGACAATTTGAGGTAAAATAACTTCACAAATGTTGTAATGAATTTCCTTAATACACTAATTGAACTTGCTTCACACTTTCATCTTATGAATAAAAACATAAAACTGAATGCTTCAAAGAGCCTAAAATCTATAAATTACTTGTACAGTTACAATTACAGTGTACAGTACTAATTGCATGAATAAGCTAACTAGTAATAAGAAATACCATAACTACTAAAAAAATAATTTAAACTAACTCTTACTGTTGAATTGGATTATTTTATGTCTGTATTAAAATACTCAAGTTAACTGTTCCTTCCTTATTCTCACAATATACATTACGTTATAGCAGACAGCAGTATCTACATGGTTAAGTGTTCAGACTGTGTGGTGTGTGAGCTTACTTTGTGTAGATGTTTCCTGTTCTGAATACACTATCTTGACTCAACTGTGCATTTGAAGTAGCACCTAGTTAGGACCTGGTTTCTACTACATGAAATGCATCAAACGTCAAATTCTACTTCAGAATATTTTGTCAATATGTCAATGAAGTACAGCGCCTTTCCACAGCTTTAGGAAGTTACTTATTAAGAATCAACACCAGCAAACGCCAAGCTGAGCTTCAGGATCTTGGCTTCTTTTCCAGTTGAATATCCTTGGTCCTGTCTCAGCCTTGTTTTCAGGGAAGTACATGCCTGGAATGTTAGCAAGCTATTTGCTTTAGGAGAGGGGGGAAAATGCCCACAACAGGCTCGATGTTGATCGCATTAATGCACTGGAGTGGGTTTGGAGTGCAAATGATTGAAAGTGGTTCCAGAACTCGGTTGCTGTTGACAAAGCAGGCTCTGTTCTTCCAATCTGATGGTCATTTTTTTCAGCTGGGGATGTGGTACAGGAAGAGGGAAGAGTGCCAAGCTCTGTCTAATGGTTCCTAGCGTGGCCTCGGCCCAGGGCTTTGGCTGCTGATGAGTGGGAAATGAAGCACAGATGGGTCAGATGGGCAGAGAGGCGGGGGATTACAGGTCAGGGCAAAGAGTTGGAATAAATTAAGTTCTGCTGAGGTACAGAATGGCACTTTGTTAACATGAATAGACAGGAGCGAACAATCCCAGCTTTGTGCAGCAGGACCGCCAGCATGCAAACTCACCTCTTTTTATATAGATCAATTCATTCAAAAACTACACACACACACGCACACATTAAACTACATTTCTACATTTCATTTAAAGTCTACATTTTAAAAGTATAAATATTGTGTCAATTTTCAATCAATATGATTATTACTATTTATCTGCTAAGTAGAGATCATAATGGGGGGCTGGATATTTTAAAGATGATATATACACACACATATACGTATGTGTCAGGGATTGTGAGTTCCCCTGCACTGACCCTTTTCCCCTTTTTCCACCCACTCTCCAAGAAGTACTCGGATCCGGTGAGTACAAGAAAGAAATCATTTTTATTTTAAAAAAATCCATGAAATGTCCACCCATAAAACAAACAATGTTCCAACCCCACCCCCCTCCACTTCGGGGGGACCCATCACGCCCCTGGACCCCAGGCGACATGCCACAACAGGTAAGCAGACACTGCACTACACACTTTTAGGTGAAAATTATGGATTACACACAGCACGAGGCTCACAGAAACAGGAAGCACAACCCACACCATGTCGAACCTGCCATGTGCCCCCTTAGTCCCACCCCTTCTACTCTCATACACTGGAGGGGGAAAAAAGAAACTCTAGGCAGATGCACACATTCACGCCACAAGACACACAGAACAGAAAATAACCCCAACCGACCCCACTCTGCTGAGTGGGGAGCCACCGTACACGCACCCTACAGTGGCCAGGGGCTCCAGTTTAATGGCCCAGTCCGGCGTTGTAGATGGCCCACTTCCCCGCACTCACAGCGGACGGGGACTCGAGACGGTCTTCCCACTGGAAAGCGCCGGGGCGACACTACCTGTGGAGGAGGGACTCCAGGACCCTGCGAGCACTGCGGTCTCAGCTTGGTGGCGACGTCTTTTCCCGTGGCGGCGAGTTGTTCTCAGAGCTCCCGGCGCAGTTCTGTCTATACCTTCTCCTCCATCACGCGAGGTCAGGCGCCTACTGAAGCTGCGGCTCTCTCGAGCGGGATAACAAGGCGCTACCGCATAGCAAGCGGCCCACTCACTTCCTGGGCCTCTGTTGCGCTCACTTGTTTTAAAGTCAAGCTGGGCTGCCTACATACTTGACGTAAACAGTTCTTGTGTTTTTTTGTCTGTGACAAAAATCCATGATTTTGTGATGTACTACGCACTATATGTCTTGTAGATCCATCCACATGGCATTGTTGACACTTTTGTGTTGATGTCCGTATCCGTGTGAGCCGTGAATGTCCAAATGGCTAATATAAATGGTCAATTGAGAAATAATTCACATAGACAAACTATGCGTCAAAATCACCCAGAGTAACTTCTATCTATTCTGGTCACGCTTTGGCAAACAAACTTTAAAATGCCACGGAAGTGTTCTGTGCCTGGACGCTACACCACAGCTGGTCCAAACTCAACAGTGAAATTCCACAAATTTCCTCTTGAAGACCACAATCTATGCAAGATGTGGCTCGCCACCATGAATTATCTGGACCCAAATTCAATGATTGACATGTTAAAGACAAAACAAAGTGTGCAGTGATCATTTTGTGAGAGACGACTATGCAGACAGTCAATGGTCAAAAGGAATAAGACAAAAGACGGCTGCTGTCCCATCCATTTTTCTACAGATTCAAGCTCCATCGACTCAATACACTAAGCAGCCAGAGCTTTGAACATAGTGATGCTTTAGATTGTACTGTACACAATAATTGTGTTTGTTTTACAGCACTACAGCATCCTTATACCTGTACACTACAGTATTATTATTCCTGTGCAGCACTACAGTATCATTATACGTGTACAATATATTTATATTATGCATGTACTGCACTGCAGTGTTATTAAACCTGTACACTGCATTTTTAGTATACATGTACAGTTAGCACTACATTGATAGCCAGCGAGCTAAATAGATTGTTGGACCATGTGCACATAAGGTTTAATGCTATAATTATTATTTGCTCTACTTGATGTCATTGCCCTCTGGTGAGAGGTTGGTGAATTACAACTGAGAATTTAAGTGAAATTATAAGCAAAGCAGCAGATTTCACGTTAGTACATCTAAACAGGAATGCGGGCAATGCATTATTCTATGACCGCGTAAAGTTCAATAGAAAGCATCAGCATATTGGATGGAATAATGAGCTAAAACTAACAAGGATTCCTGTGATGGCCAAGAGAATGCTTTCGAACAAACCAAGACGAGAATTGTATTACGATGCCTGAGTAAGCAAATAAATGCGACATTTTCATTGTTATTTATTTTATTTTTTTTTTTACTTCACAGTCCTTCACAAAGAAAGGGGGTAATTTAAGGTGCCATTGACAGCAGTAGTGATTATAATTTACAGTGGACTCAAGAAACCACTCGCATACTTGAGCGATCATGTCATGTCATGAGCTAAGCAAGCATTCGCTCGCCGTTGACTAAGTCATTATGAGCAAAGAAATCGCTCGACACTGTTATGACTATATCAGTTGCTCACCATTGCTAACTGAAAAAAGCTTAACTTCAATTTATTCCCAGATTCAAACTTCAATAAAAACTTAACAAAACAAAAAAATATTCCAATCACACATCTCTAAGTCTAATTTGTGTTACCAATGCTAGCAAAGGATCTGCTAGCTATATCCAGCTATGTTAAGTTCAACTCTGGTGAATTTAACGGACTACGGAGCATTATAACTTGTGTTGTCCGCTGTGATGCCCTATTACGCTACTCTCATGGAAAACTGCATTTTTGACGCATACCCTATTGTGCATGTGAACACAGCCTTATAGTTTAAAAAGTATAAATCGTATAGCTTAACAAAAGCTGGCCTTTGGCAAGCAAACTACTACTAATAAATAAAGATTGTGTAGAAGAACCGTAGTTTGCCTTCGGCGAGCAAACCAATTAGCCAATTTATCTAAAACATCTCAACTGTCAATAACATTAAATTATAGCGGCGATAGCAAAGGCCATTTGTGCTTTAGTAACCCACTATATTCCGTTTCTGACTGATCCTGGTGAAGTGCAAGACATAAAATGTAATATGAATTTAGGACGAATCCTATCTCGGACTTGTGAGATAGGAATGGCAGTTAGGGATGGTCCTGTCAGCAGTAGCCTACTTAAGAAGAGGTGAGGTACCTAAGACTTGGGGCCTATAGACTGATTTGAGTGCATCATAGAAGAGATTTGTGTTTTTGCTGTTAGCATACAACTGTATCTCCTCTGCTTTTTGGCTTAGCCAAATGTCTTTCATGGTTCCAAGTTTGTGTTGGACATCTCTGTGGATGTTGAAAAAAGCAGTTTTCTTGGAACACTGAGCACTTTTCTAAATTTGCAGTTGACAGTGTTTCTAAACTGATATATATTACCCAATATTTGAATATGTTCCATATCACTGACATGTATTATATCTGAACCCAGTGTCTACTGCTTTTAGCATATCTGTGGATGGTAAATTACAAAACATGACAGTGCAACTCCCTTTGGCAAAACATTAAGAGTTTAAGTTTATGAACAAGTTTGTATCTGAAAACAAAAGTGGGTACTATTTTCCAATGTGTTTTCCATAGAGCATAGAACTATCCTTATCAGTTGTCTCCTGCATTCTAAGAAAAATATTGTGTAAGTGTTCCCATAGAAACTGTTTTGCAACAGGTGGCTTGATTTACTTCACCTAGAACCTGTTCTCAATGGCGGATTGCCAGGCCGAATGTGATATCCAACACATAAATACTACAGGCATGTTTGCTGCAATATATATATATATTTCTTTATGCAACTTTTTAACCCGGGTTTTAATGTGTTGCTTAATATTAACTATTCGCTATAACCTGGTTTAAAACTGATGCAAAATCATTTCACCAAGATAATCACTTAATTAATAATATGTTTATTCATAAACAATATTCTTCATCACAGTACACCATTCCAGTACGAAGAAGAAATTACAAGAATGTGTCACAATAAGCACTAAAGATTAATTATGATAGTGACTTGAATTTATATTTATATAGCACCATTCATGGATCTAAAATTACTCTACAAATCACTCAAACAGCTGCAAAGTGATTTAAAACAACATAACAAAACATCACCCTGACCTCAACTCATGTGCAACCTCAGGGGAGAAAAACATGTTTTAATCAAAAACTTTCCATGATGAAATCATGTCATTCATTTTACCTCTGGCTAACCCCCTAAGTGAAGAGGCACGCATGCTACACTATCAAATGTCAAAAACTTTCTCTTTTTTTTCTTGTTTGTGTCACACTCTTCTTCACTAAATGAAGTAAGCTAGGAGTAGGATTCACTGAAACTTTATGAGGAAAAAAACCCAAACATTATTCTCGATGGGCCTTTTTGAAATGTTAACACACAGTAGTTGCCATTATGTGCTATGTTTCACTAAACTGGCCTGCTAATATTATTAATAGATAGTTACTGGTACTTACTTACTTATTATGGTTTCTCTTAATACAGAGCTGCAGTTAAAATACTGTGTTTCCCATAGTGAGGTATAGCTAGTGACTGTGCTGCCCGTTGTGCAAAGAAAATACCATTGCAGGGGAAATCATTGACCGGGTCACTTTTTCATAAAAACACCCCCTCCCCTCCAAAAATTGGAGTTTTAGAAGGAAGTGACAAGCATGGCAACACAAATTGGCCCCATACCTCCGCTCCGGACTGCACCAGACATTTGTGGAATATCTCCAGAGATTTTCTGAATGTGAAAATAACAGTTGGTGCTCCAGCACATATTGCCAGAGTTCATGTTACGGTTATTGGAAGGAATCTAGGAAAAATGAAGCCAAGCACAACTGCATATCATCAGGACAGCTTAACCTTGTCAAATGGGACACACCAGGAAGTACTTGTGTCACTGGCTGCAAGACGGGGTAAACAGGCTAAACCCTGTTCCCTGATTCATACTGTTATAGCCTACATCAAAATCCCATTCTATGCAGGCGGCTCAACATATTTTTTTCTGATTGGTTTTTAAATTCTGGATGAGACGCATTTATTTCTATCAAACCAAAAATAAAACAATATAATCTAGCTGCTGAAGTCAACTTCAACAGTGGTTGCACCAGCTTTGCAACAGAAACACCAAAGTAGGAAGTGAGCTCTTTTAGTCAGCTGAAAAATTCATGAACCACTGGACAAACAAAGGGATTTTAACACTGGTACAGACTAAGTTGAATCAATAAGTGTGAAGGGTACGAGCCTTCACCTATATTTTAAAGTGCACATCGTTGGCTATAAATACTAAGTACCAAATGTTTACATTTGTCAAACCATTTTTTATTGGAATGGATGTTAATTGAATAATTGTAGGTTTGTCAAATGTGCAGGATCTTTCACTGTGTTCAATTTGCAAATCTCTCAAGTTGATCTACACCAACCATTTCATTTGACTGTGTAATTGTAATTGAGTGTGACTGTGTGAATGCCAGAACCAGTGATTGCCTCATGTGTGCCACCTGAACCAAGTTAAGTGCAGGTGTGTGGCTACTGAAGGAAAATCAGTATGAGTCTTGACAAGGCATGTGTAAGGGACAGTGTATAGTGCGTTCTTGCTGGTTTGCGATTCTTTTTAAACAAATAGTTTATTTTTGTAAAGAGGCTCCTTCTCTGTTTTTATGGGCGGTGCATCATCAGTATAAAAATCCCACAATTCGTAATCACAATATTTCTTGTGGAAACTAAATCTACATAACATGTGCTGAGAAACAATCACATGCTGTAATCGGTGAGGAGCCTTATTTCAGGAACCAGGGTCGGGGTAGGAAAACAATGACGTTCCTTGTCCTGATAAAGGTGACTGCAGTGTACTGTAAATCAATAAAACGCACCGAATTGCTACATTTACACAAGGGCACATTGCATAGCATATGGTTAGCAGTTCCTTTTTGCAACATGTGTTAGATGGAGTGCACTGTGGACATTAAACAGAGGACTGTGCCAAGGTCACAATTGCAGTCGAGTAGATATCAGATGGAAAGCCTTTGAAAAAAATGAAAATTCACCTCAAGTACCCAGCTGAGTTATTTATTGTACCGTATAATGGATAATATACATTCCTCATGTTGTAAAATGACTCTGAGTGGAGTTCCCACCCCCCACCCCCGCCCAACTTTTAGGACCATTTCTAATTTTCGATTTTCAATATGGAAAACATTTTACTTCAGTGAACCTGCCATATACCTATTTGCACTGCTTCAGAGGAATTTCCAAAGAGCTTGAACAGTTTCATCACCTTGGAGGCAGCTTACAACACAATATTGTAACACCACACATTCTTTAAATGAACTCTTATACAGTAGATTAGACAAAAGTGCCAATTATGTACCCAGAAGGGTGCCATCTGCATTTTACACTGTTTGCTATGTAACTGCAGACTGAGAGAGCACTGGATTCCACATGAAAAAATGGAAGGCCCTTTTAAAAAAATCAAAAAGCAAAACGATAAACCACTGCCTAAAACGCATGGCTGCACTTTAAATGGTGGCTCTGTATCTTTCAAATTCTCGAGCCCAGAAAGGTACTACTGAGCAGGAAGATGAGTATTTGAACTGTGGATGGTAATGACTGAGGAGGTACAGGTAACTGTCAAAATAAAGGAAACGCCAACATAAAGTGTTTTAATAGGGAGTTGGGCCACCACAAGCCTCCAGAACAGCCTCATTGTGCCTTGGCCTAGATTCAACAGGTGTCTGGAACTCTATTGGAGAGATGCAACACCATTCTTCCATGAGAAATTCCATAATTTGGTGTTTTGTTGATGGTGGTAGAAAACGATGTCTCAGGCGCTGCTCCATAATCTCCCATAAGTGTTCAAATAGGTTGAGATCTGGTGACTCTCTGGAGGCCATGGCATATGGTTTACATTGTTTTCATGCTTCGCAAACCATTCAGTGACCACCTGTGCCCTGTGGATGGGGGCATTGTCATCCTGGAAGAGACCACTCCCAGCAGGATATAAATCCTTCACCATAGGATGTAGATCATTTAGAATGACTTTGTATTTACTGGCATTTACCTTGCCCTCTGAGGGGTTGAATGGACCTAAACCACGCCAGGAAATTGCACCCCACATCATAACAGAGCCACCAGTACCCTTCAATAACTGAGGTGTTTCCTTTATTTTGGCAGTTACCTGTATATTTTCTTTGCTCAGATCCTTTCTAAGTTGTCAACAACTCAGTTCTGCCCCTAGTGGTCCAGTAAAACTTTGACAAAGCATGAATGGCTATTTCTGTGTCTTAACAAATTCTAAACCGCATTGCCTCACTCTGCCACTCGAAAGCAATACATCATTGTACTTCACACGATGCGAGCAGACTCTTACCCAGGGTGACTTACGTACCGCACATTTTGCATATTATCCGTCCAAGCAGGCTGACAATGTGCTGAACATGTTCCGTTTACTCTTCAGAAACACATACAGTGTGCGGAGCCCCTTTGTATTACAGTTTACTTTGTGCTTCTAAAGCTCAGTCTAGTTCTCTACAACAAGCCAAGGAGTATGCTATTGGGATATTTAAAAGTTACATAACAGGCAGGCATATGCCAGCCAGAAAGGGGTTATGTAAATACTCATTAGAATTGTATTAAGGTTGATTGGTGACACGGTCATAAACATACAGTTGACTCAGTTTTTATTCACACCCTTGATAAAGATGAAAAAAAGAGATCATATAAAATAAACTATTTAAGTAATGAGGTATATTTTATGCTACAATACTAATACAATTGTTTGGAAAAACATTGTTTTATTAATATTTATTTTCCAGAAAACATTTGGATCACAATTATTCACACCCATAACTATTATTTAGCTATTCCAACAAAAAAATCTTATACAACTTATTTGAAGCTCGTTGGAAGGTTATGGAACTATACAGTGGCCTACAATGGTTTCCTGTTTCCCTAGGGTATAAAAAGGAGGGAACACACATTTGAAATACTGTGGTCAGACATCATCATGATGAAAGGCTCCCTGGAAGCATCAGACCTAAGGTTATTGACCTCTACAGATCAGGAGGGGGCAAAAAAAAAAAAATAATCACAAAAAAGTTAAAGGTACTGCTTTCCACTGTTGTGTCAATTATTAGTAAGTTTAAGGCCATTGGAACAGTGGCTAACCTGCCAGGTAGAGGATGCAAGTCTATCTTGCCCCCACGTGTAGTGAGACGGATGGTTCAAGAGGCAAAAAGAAGTCCGAGGGGCACAGTTCACGATCTCCAAAACAACCTGGCATCTTGGAGTTACAAGGTATCTAAAGCTACCACTCGACTACGCCTACATGACATTACATTACATTACAGGCATTTAGCAGACGCTCTTATCCTTTATACAGCTGGATATTAACTGAAGCAATTCAGGTTAAGTACCTTGCTCAAGGGTACAACGGCAGTGTCCCACCTGGGGATTGAACCTGCAACCTTAACGTTACAAGCCCAGTTCCCTAACCATTATACCACACTGCCTGCCATGACAATGGCCTTTATGGCAGAGTTGCAATAAGGAAGCCTCTTTTGAAGGCAATTCACAGAAAAAGGCGTGTTGAATTAATCAAACTACATCTGAACTACAATTGGAACCGTACCTTGTGGTCAGATGAAACAAAAATCGAGCTTTCTGTCACATGCACATCAGCATTATGTTTGGCGTCCAAAGAATGCAGGTAATGTTGAAAAGCACCTCATGCCTACGGTAAAACATGGTGGTGGATCTTTAATGCTTTGGGGTTGTTTTGCATCCACAGTCCCTGAGGCCCTTATTAAAATAGATGGAACCATGAACTCCAGCATGTACCAAGACATTTTGTCCAAAAACCTTGTTCTCTCTGCCAGGAAGCTACACCTTGGCCACAGATGGACCTTCCAATAAGACAACTATCTCAAACATACATCCAAAGCAACTAAGAAATGGTTGACAGAGCCAAGATCAATGTCCTGACGTGGCCATCTCAGTCTCCAGACCTGAATTCAATTGAACATTGGTGGTTTGAACTAAAAAATGCAGTCCACAACCGTCAACCCAAGAATCTGAAAGAACTAGAACAATTCTGCATGGAGGAATGGTTGAGGATCCCCCTGTACGACACAACAGGTGGTGACTGCTTGCTGTTATAATGGACAAGGGAGGAACACAAAGTACTGATAACAGGGGTGTGAATATTTGTCATTCTTGATTTTTCTGGGGACAACATCCATCCATCCATCCATCCATCCATTGTCTAAGCCGCTTATTCCTGGTCAGGGTCGCGGGGGGGTGCTGGAGCCTATCCCAGCATGCGTTCGGGCGAGAGGCAGGAATACACCCTGGACAGGTCGCCAATCCATCGCAGGGAATACGGGCAATTTAGACTCTCCAATTCTTGCATGTCTTTTTCTACCCGGAGGAAACCCACGCGGACACGGGGGAGAACATGACAGAAAGGCCCCGGCCATATAGACCTTCTTGCTGTGAAATTCCACTTGTTGGGGACAACATATAACTGTAAATTATTGTTCAATTGTGGTTCCTGCAAATGCATTATTATTAAATAATATAATTTTCTGCATTTTGTGAACATAAAATAAAGCTAATTACTTACACTACCGTTCAAAAGTTTGGAGTCACCTGCTGGAAACTATTTTTATCTCATAATTGACAATGCTTTACACCGTATACATTTCATGTAACAATGAACAAAATGAACATCAAAGAAATGTTAAAGAAAATTATATTGAAAATTGAATCTTGGATTCCTCAAAATAGTCACTCTTTGGTGTGAGAATAGCCTCACAAACAGTGGCCATTCGGTTAATAAGTTTTAGCAGGAAATCACCCGACGTGTTTTCCCAGCTATCCTGCAGCAATTCCCAGAGAAACTTCTGGGTTGCTTTGCTTTGACTCTTCCTTTCCAGTTTGTCCCATACAAGTTCTATGGGATTGAGGTCTGGACACTGGGCAGGCCAGGTCTTTAGTTTGAGTTGTTGTTCAAATTCCTCCTTCACCAGATAGTTCTTGCACAACTTCAAGGTGTGTTTCGGGTCGTTATCTTGCTGAAGAATGAAGGAGTGCCCGATTAGCCATAGTCCAGATGGAAGGTGACCCCAAACTTTTGAACGGTAGTGTATATCGTTTATTTAATATGATTTATTTTGTTCATCTTTATCAAGGGTATGAATAAAAACAAGAGTCTACTGTAAGACCAACAGTTTGAGCACTGTTGCACATAAATGACCTGGCAAAAGATTTATGTGGATCAGTCATCCCCTGAAGTCATCTCAAATTTTGACAGATTTCCCAATTTTTATGAAATATATGGGGCAAAATAAGAATCTATGGCAAGACTGTAAAATATATGAAAAAGCCTAATGAACATGACGTTGATGTCTAATCTGAAAGCACTGAACAAATTTCATAATATCCCTAAGTATCAACTGTGGAGAACATTAACAAATGTAGAATTAACAATCCCACAAGAAGTGTTGAAAATGGCCCCAAAATATGAAGCGCAATGTGCACCATCACTTACACTTATGAGAAAAACACAAATACAACTTTTGTCACTGATGATTAGAAGTACCATATAAAATGAGGATTTAAATTTTAAATTGTTATCAATTCTGATTCTGAAACTACGCTGTGTTGCTCATTAATTCCTCATATTATAAAATTGCATTTAAATAATTTACAGGATGCAATTAACTTTATTGACATGTTACAAGACTTCTTAGAAATTACAGGAAGAAATGATTGTCTCAAGTTGATAAATTCTCACAAAAACCTGATTTGTTTTACAAACGTACTAAAGACCACAATGCTGCACTATTTTAATATTCAAACCAGTTCATCACTTAAATCATGCAAAAAACATGTTTTTATACTTTTAATGTCAAGATCTGAGACAGCTACAGAGGACACAGGACTGTGGGGCAGGGGCAAGGGGGACAATATAAATAAATAATTTTAAGCATAAACAAAAACTTGCAAATACTTATAAGACATCACAGTTCACACAATTGCATAAAAAGAAAAATAATAATAATTTAAGTCCCCGTAAAGTCAACAATATTTTTTTCCATGCCAATTTGGTAGTAGAAGAATCAATATAAAATTAGTGTCCTACTCCATTTTGCCAAGTATGCAAAATAAATATCCTGAAAATGTGGCTGAAGAAATAGTCCCAATTCTTACAACATGTCTGCTGGAGACAGACATACCCTTTCCATTTGCATATGGCAGTTATGTAACTACAGGCATCCATATTATATGGCACCATAGATGCCACATAGCTTGTTCATTATATGCGGAAATATGTTTTGAGTCATAAGCACATGAATCTTGCATTAGAATATAACAATAAAGGAAATCAGTTAATGGATTTGATCTACCCAACTGCACTTTGTCTTTCTGGCATGCACCAGCAATGTTCAGATTCAAATAGACAGCTAGCTCACGTGCACACATACTGCAGTAAGCGCCATCTTTTTTTATTATAAACAAATATGTAATGTAAGCTTCATTTGGAAATGCATTTAATTATCCAGCTAATATTACCTATGTTTGTACATTCCACAACTAACATTGGATAACAGATGGATATCGCTACAAAGCTAAAATACAGTAAAGCACTATCAAAGTTTTGTGACACAAGACCATTCCAAGCCATGTTTATCAGAATGGCGAAATATGTAGTGTATATGTAGTGTATTTTGTTGCAGATTATACATTACAGTACATTACAAATAATATGAAACAAAACAATGAACAAGGACAACAAAATACAATACAAATTTCCATTCCAAAACCAACTGAAAATGCATGAAATTTTGTAAATACTGTCAGTAAGCCAGTCAAAACCAAGAAAGAAAATAAAAAATTTAAGTAGTGCATACATTGATTGGCATAAATTGACATAAGCCTATGCGCAGCTTACGAGTTTGGCTCAAGGATCAATTTACACACACACACACACAAAAATAATCCCCCTTACTGAGGTGAATATAGCTCAACACCATGGAATACCATTATGCTGCTAAGTGTTACGTGGTTGTCTATTTGTCTTAGTTTTGAACGTCTACTCTAGAGCCATGATGCGCGTTGATATGCAGGCATAATTTGGAATATAAAGCAGATTGTGAAATTAACTAGACCCATTTGGTAAGGAATTAAAATTAAATAAATAAATAAAATAAACCAAACCAAATAGGGGTTTCATTGAAGAGGACTTGACAGTAGATGTTGATTTGGCAAATCATGTGGATGATCAAATAACCAGGGAGTCTGTAAGGAGAAATCACTGGTGCCACAACCTTGAAATAAAAAGGAAAGAAAAATGTTTTTTCGGGAACAAACTTGCTGTAACACAGTTATAGCATGATAATGTAACAATAACTCATTATAATGAACCTTAATACATTTATGAAAACATACATGTTTCTCCTGTGAACGTGCTGTGTAAATTACAACACTTTCATTTAGCAGGATTCTCTTATCCAGATTGATGTAAAAAGTTAACATAAGTGGTAACATTTCCTCATTAAAAGTGCTGTGCAAAGCAACCGGTGGCATGACTCAAATCTCATTGGTTTGTGCCCTTTACGATCTCCTGTTAATGTGGCTGTTTGTCCCAGCAGTTTGACTCCAGTTTGGAGGGGCCGTTTCAAACACTGGGACCACATGACAGAACATTTCTGATTAAAAACACAAAACTAAAAACTTTGTTTTACACGTAAATTCAGAATTGAGTTTCTTTAACAACAGGCTGGTGTGGTGAGCCCTGAGGGTGGATTATTTTCCAAATATGACGGGTTTGTAATTCAATTGCAAGCTGAAACAAATCTAGCTCTAAAATAGAGGGCTTTAGATTTGCAGATGAGGGATCATGGCGCGCCTAGATGGGCTGAACGGCTTTGTCATTGTGCATTCTTAAGTTCTTATGTTCTTATGATGGTGATTTTACAGAAAAATATGAATTGGTGTGTTAATGAGAGAGGAAACCAGACTGGAGAATGTTCACTCCAAAATTATACTAATTAAAAAAATGTAATAGTTAAGTTCGGGATTTGGATAAAATCATTTATAAACCAGCTCTAGAATATTAAATCTACTTGATGAATGCTTTAGTCATCCAACCAATTTCCCCAGGTTTTCATTTGCCATTACTTATCACATTTTTACAGGCCACTTTAAATTACTTTACGCTTCCACTGGAACAATCATAGAACAATGAGAGGATGAATTAGTGTCATTTCTTTGAGAGAAACACCCTTGGCACACTTAAGGGAATTTTAGTGGTGAAAATGGGAACATCAGCCAAAAATGATGCTGAGTGATTTCATATAAAGTCTTCTAATATTAATGAGGGCAAGAAAATCCAAAATCCATGCCTCATGAGGGAATGAACAGGATAGCAGTTCACCGGCTGCAATAGCCACAATTATTTGTTATAAACATCTACATGGCTGGAGGGCTGGTAAGCCATCTGCCTTTTATTTGATCAAAATGCATATTTAATTGGGCAAACTGACCAAATGACCATACATTCAATTCATTTAGCAATAAAGGCTATGAAAAAACAACAACAATTCAGCTCAATTATGAATTGCTGTACAAGTTCTACATTATCAACGTCGTTTCCCATTTCTGTTTTGATCAAATAGGTTCTTTAAAATGTTATGCATGTAGATGGGCATAGTTCTATTCAGTGAGTCCAAACAGTCTAAATGTACGTACACTCGTTAGTTGCATTTTTACATTATAATGGATAATCTGGATTCAAGTTAATTTGCTTGAATAGCTGTGCTTTTCAGTGCTTTTTGTGGGCGAGGAAACGTCCTTACCTCTAATACAGGAAGAAGAATCGTGCTCTGTGAGAAGCCGCCATGCTCTCGGACATGTTGCGCACTTTCAGGTAGCTCACGAATCCTCTGAAGAAGAGCAGGAGGCCTTCAAAACAAAGAGACGTGATACATCGTCAGAAAAAGCACGAAGTTAGCTTGTCTTGAGACTGGCAGTGTGAGCCAGCTGGAGCAAGATCTGGGCATATAAAAACAGTCTTGGGTTTGATTCCCAGATGAAGCAATGGTGTTAACAAGCAAATAAATACAAAATATTCAATTGGGCCATAATTTAGATGAACTGGTTTATTTTGCCTAAATATCTTAAAAGGTAAACCCACCATAAACTGCAGGAACTTTTCACATACACCTACTTACAACTGTTTGATTCAAATACATACGCGGAGCTGTACGTGACACCTCTGACAGTGATGTAATTACACCTGTGATGTGATATAAAACAACCAAACTAAGAGGGACCACTACAGAGGGCTGGTCTCACACTGTTTGGAATTGAACCGAGCTTGTGACTTTGGCTCGCTGAAACATTGCGTGGTATTAAACGAAAGCATTCAAGCTCTACCGGAAATGAACGGCTCAAAAAAGGCACATAACTATCGGTGGTAAGTCTTGTGAAATGATAGATTGGCCCCATACACATGCCCATTCAGCCACCTCATGCTCTCAAGATGTCATTTGTCAATTGTTTCCAAAAGGACAGTGTCCTCCACAGACAGAGACAACACTCTCCCATGATGCTCCATTTCTACTGCCATTCACCGGTGAAGGCACCAAACATAGAAATAGCATTTAGGGCTGTTATACTCTACTGTATCATGTGCTGTACTGTTAATTGCACAGATAAACCACAAGCAAACCGACCTGCGATGTGAAACCAATAGAATTTTAGTATGTATGAATTTCTGTATGCAGCAGCAAGTGGACCAAACACACCTGAATCTCTCGCTCTCCCCCAATTTTGAATAGCTAAAACACAGCTGTAATTTGCACTCTGCGCAAGTACCTCACTGCACGCCACTCGGGAGCCGCACAAACTAACTTCAATTTGTTTGCGAATGGATTCCCAAGTTCGATTTCACTTTCCTTTATCTGACACGAAGCAAACGCGAAACAGAAGTTCCTTTGAAAGTGCACCGTACTGCAGTGGACTTGATGTGAACAGTGCCATGAGAATGCTGGAGCTTCCATTGAAATGGATCCGTTCACAAGGCTCACTATTACAATTATTAAGTGAGGTCTCGTTTCAGAGTAGAAGCCTCTGATTTTGGCTTTTGGGTAAGATTACTCTGGGCTCATACAAATGGGGCTGCTACTGTTGGAATAAGAAGCCTTGTGGTTTTGGGGGGGTTTCTAAACCCATTTGACAAGAAAAAATACAACAAAACAAAACAAAAAAACAAGTTGGGGAGCTGTAGAAAGAGAATTTGGCACTGGGATAACGGCCTCTGTTCAGCAGACTGCCGGAAAGCTGGGTCCCAGTCAGCCGGGAACGTTAGCATGCACCAAAGGTTTCGTGCTGTCATACGGGAGACTGACTTGCATGAATAAAAGTGCGTGCCCGTGGCCACACAAACCCGGCCTGAAAAGGACCCGATTGAAACACTGGACGGCGCGTTAAGTAAGCCTTCCTTTCCCCCCTCCTTTGCTCGACTCAAAATGTTGAGAGAGAAAACAATTACCAGTAAGCCAACCTCCCATCTGCCCATGCGAGGCATGTACTACCCCCAGTTTCAGGGGGAAAAGAACACAATTTATTATTTTCACCATCCCCTGTGTCCTTTAAATTCTTTGTCACAAAGCCAGCTGATGCTTCAGACAACAAAAACATTTTTAAAGATGGCCAGAGCCCACAAATATTATGAATTGATTTTGTCCGTTAAGCTGAACAGACACCCTAAGCAAAGTCCAGCCCATTCCAACAGTGAAGGCTACTTCTTCACACTTAATCTATCATCGATTTGTCTCTATTAAAAAGGTGAGACTGTCCTATACCGCATCATTTGTTTAGCTGTCCTTTTCGTTTTATATAAAGATGATACTTAGCCTGCATTTCAAATCTGCGTACATCTTTACTTGAATACGTTTACTGTACTGTAAAATAACAGAAAATATTTTCATTATTGACGCTACGCTGACGCTATTATGTGACATTTTCTTATCTTACATTTTTCCAATATCCTCACTTTTCAAACAGCTTTGAAACGGATGAACATTAGAATTGAACCCTGAGGTTTCCATATGTGAAGCTCTTTAAGGCATTCACTAAACTCAACATATAGTTTTCACTGATAAGACATGTAACCCAGTTCTTTATCACTGAACACTGCACGATTTTACCACTTGGTGGCAGCAGAGAGCCACGTGTCAAGGTGACTTGGGCCACATCACAACATTCAGTTTCTCATGGAGATTTTGTTGGGTACACACAGAGCCTCTAAAACATTAAGCAGTAAATGTCATTCTCTCATTTCAATGTTAACTCACCAAGAATGAGAAATATCCACCAGAGCCAATACTGTCCGTTGAAATATCCATTGAAGTAGTCGGAAAACTAAAAAAGAAGAAAAAAAACACAGGATTAGGATTAACAATATTATTTATGTTGACAATGGTAACTATGAATGCTCTGGATCTAAGAAGGCAAGTATTTAGAGTGTCTTTGGACATACGGTTTATAATGTACAAAATATGACAGAACCATTTTGTGTCTGTTCCGTTCAGCTGCTGTTACAAAGCTCAAACCATCAAGGAAACTTCAGAATTTTAGCACCCCAGACACTGTCGTTTCATTGTATCACACAGCAATGTTTTTCCCCCAGCCCTTCCAATCTTTGCTTTTTGACCCAGACCCCCACCCACCCAACCACCTACATAATCGGCCCCGAGGCCATGAAGACAAATTAATTCATCCATGTTCTGTTCGCTGTTCATTTCCGAATGAGCTAAATTGCAATAGCGTTTTCTGAGAGGCCACAGGTACTATTGTCTACAGCACCATGCAGGCACCTGTATTTCATATGGATCTTAACCCCTAATTTGTTAGTTTAAATGGTTAAAAATCATCCATGTTAATGCTTACTAACTTTGTATATACATTAACATCCTTAGTCCAGACGCTGGGCCCGACTGAGGGACAAACTGCACGCCCCACTGGTGACATCACCCAACGGACGCTGCCACAGAGGCTTAGCAGTGTCGTATGCTGTTCTGCTTAAATTACTCTACGATCGGGGGCCTCGGATGGTGTGACGCTCTAAGCATTCACCCGGAATGCAAGTTGCCCACTGCAGCTGCGGTTCGAAACCTGACTGTTCCAGACCAGCCCTGATCGGGGGCAGCGATTGGCTGTCCGCCCCAGGGGGAGGGGGGGAAAGAGCCGGAACAAGCTCGCTGAGGAGCAGAAGGGCGTCCCTAGAAAGTAGGTGTCTAATCTAACCTCCACCCCCGTTGGTTTTGAAGCGCCGCGTATGATTGGTCCATCAGATGCACGAGCAGAAGTATAAATCAAGCACATCATGAAAAAATTTGATTCTCAGATTTAGATTCCTGTCTTGACAAACCCACCCTGACGATGAGGATCCACTTGATAAGGGAGAGTCCGAACCCACAGATGGCCCCGTATCGGCCTGCGATCGTGTTGGTCAGGCAGAAGGACAGGCAGAATCCAATCCAGTTAAAGAGGAAGGCCACTGTTTTGAAGGGAAAGCACAGGCCAAGTGTACAGTGCTTTAATAACAATATGACAAAACAATAGAAATACCCACCATTCTTTGAAAGTTTGCAAAATAGACGAAATGTGCGGGATTTTCTGCACAACATTATATTGCCGAATAGGCTACATTTTAGTGAATAGTTAATGAAACAGACTGTAAAAAAACGACAACTGAAAATCAGACAACAAATAAACTATACTAGTTAGAATACCAAAATCTCTTACAGTCTGGATGTGATTGGTGCTGTCTGTGCAGCTCAATCCTAGAACTCCATTAAAAGCCAGTCATGTCCTCCTTTTATAAATACAATCATCACCAAGCTTGTTTTCATTGGAACAGCAAAGACAAATGATTGAATAACATTTCCAGTGACATTTCTCATATACACCACCAGATGGCGCACCCCCATCACAAGTGGCTACATTGACTACGTTCACATGCACGCGAATATTACGAACTTAACCCAAGTATTCCGACTATGACATGAGCAATATAAACACTGTATATGGTGTTTATATACGGATATGTGGGATATTCCTCTATTAAACTGAACACTTGAGTCATGTAAAAACAGAGTCTGCCTTTTATCCAGAAATAAACATACATATTTATGCTATATTTTGCCGGGAACCGTGGGTCATAATTCACATACAATCTTGCAATCATGGCAAACCCAAAAACTTGCATTTTCGGAGAGATGGTGAGACATCTTTACAGCGTTTATTTGGGGCACTCTAATTACCATGCATACAAGAACATCAGCTGCCATTGTATTTCATGGCGCATGTAAACAACTTATTCGAATATGGCCACAACCAGGAAAATGAGCATTATTATGAATACTGAGTGCATGTAAAGGGAGTCACTGTAACCGGTCATGGACTAAATAACAAATTCAAATAATGTATATGGTTCTACTAATGTAGATGGAACAAATTTTTTCTCAGCATAAATTGAAAACTTACTGAAGAAGGCCAACATAAATATTCCATCATTGCCAATTCTCAGCTGATCAACATCACTGAAGTCTTCACGAGGTGGAAAATCATCCTCCTGGTTCAAAAGATAAAAAGTAACTGAGAAAGCACATGGTCAAGCAGCATTTAATGAATGATGAGTCTTTTTTTTCACCACACTTGAGACTAATGATGATACCCATGGATTCTCAGAATTTAGGTTATTCACATTAATGCACATCACATTCTGTCCTTTACTGTGAAATACTTAACTGATGTCAGCATAACACATTTGCGGCGGTCTGCAAAAAATGTATGTGCGTCTGATTCCTTTAACATATCAAAACTTTGTTGGTAGATAAAAATATACAATAAATAACCAAACTTCTTATTTAGTTCTGCTCCAAAACTAAAGTTACAAATCTCTATGAAGATAGGAAACTAGACTCAGAAATTCACTAATAATTATACAGCAATGCTAACCATGGTAAATATATATAACAAATGGGTGCCTGATGACGTAACTTCCAGTTTGTATTGCATAGGGAATCTCAGCCAAACTCAGGTGTTCTGTAATCTCTTTGAAAGAATGCTGAGAAGTATTTCTGTGTGGTTCTGTATGGCTCAGTAGGTAGAGCATGGTGTTTGCAACTTCAATTCCCACTGGGACCACATATACTGAAAAAATGTACGCATTCACTACTGTAAGTCGCTTTGGATAAAAGCATCTGCTAAATGGCATATATATAAGTAGCTGAGCGGGGGAAGTATTTACCCGTTGCACCACCCCCACTGTGGCAGCCGCCAATGATGCGGCTTTGGCATTCTCTGCTTCGTCGTATGTGGGTAAGGAGGTAGCAACGCTGTACGGTGGTGGCACAGGGAACTCGCACTGAAAGCCATTTTCTGTGAGAACATAAAGTTGCAGAAAAAGGAAAAGTCTAGTAAGAAACAAAAGACAGAATAAACACCCTAAATATAGACTTTAGGTGCATGTATGAAACCAGTCAGGAGAATTATTAAGAACAGTGTTTTTAGCCTCCTGGTGTAACAGCAAAGGCACCCGACTGGAATGCATGTTGCCCACTGTGGCCGGGGTTTGACTGCGCCAGTCCGGCTCTGGCCGGGAGTGCCACTAGGGGGCGATTGGCTGTCTGCCCCAGGGAGGTGGGAGAGAAGCCGGTAGGAGTTTGCTCGAGAAAGCTTCTCTGGCCGTATCAGAATCACGTTCGCAAATTAGCGAGTTCTGTCTCGGAGGAGACAGTTTATCGTTCCTGCCACTCCCGGTATCAGAAATGGGCTGGCAGCGGGCTTGTGGGGGGGAGTTAGAATAATATAGGGTATAATTGGCCACCAAATTGGGAGAAATATAAATAATCCAAAAAATAACAGTGTTTTTATGATACGATACAATACCCTTTATTAATCCCCAGAGGGGAAACTGGTCACCAAACATACAGGACATGACAACAGGCAGGTAACAGTGAGCTATGATCAGTGAAAGAGGACAATGGCACACCTGGAGCTGCATCGGCCCCCAGAGCCACGCTGGCGTACGGAGGAGGCGGGGCCTCGGGGTCCACTGTCATGGCGTCTTCTCCACGAGGGGCCATCTGGGTGCAGGTGGACGTGTCAATACAGGAGGACCCTTCAGACGGATCGTCCTCGTTGTGTAACTGAACATAGGAAAGACAAGTCCATAAAAAAAGTTACACATTTATCAGCAGACCATCAGAGGCTCTACGGCAATGGCTGACGTAGTGGTCAGGGAGCTGGAATTGTAATGTAACCCTAATGAGTTTGCAGGTTTAGTTCACATGTGTTGTACCCCTCAGAAACCTGAATTGCTTAAGGAAAACTGTGCAATTGGACAATGTGTTCAACATTTAGTCAAATTTGTATGTCACCCTGGATAAGAAAGACCTATGTACTGTAACCAGATGCAAGCTGCATGTGTATTATAGGTGTGCTCATATAACTCAAGTACAATCCTTTAGCTACTTGCCTAAGCAGTTACCATTCATATTAGTGCTGGAATATTCCACTTCTAAAACTGAATCCAAAGGGATATTGCTGCAATATAACATAGTAAAATCCCAAAGCAACTTTGTGAAAGCAATTACAATGTCGTGTTAGTTGTACCTCTTCATGAGTGGCCTAAGTCTGCGGTGTAACAATCCCATATGCTACACACTATGTTAAATACTATACGTTAACATGAATTTGTGAACGTGCAACCCACTCTAGCTTTTCCTTTATATCAATGTAGCTGGCCAGCGATGATCATAGGACTGACAACGTTAACATAATCTTCCACAATCACAATTAACGTCAGTTAACATTCGCTTGCTAAGGCCGGGTAGATAGCTGGCTAGCTTGTAACGTTATGTCTCACAGGAGTCTAAACAGGGAAGGGGATTGCAATTAAATGGAGTCTTGTAACTATCTAATGGCTGTGTTAACCCGTGTTGGCTACAGTTTTCACTACCTAACGTTAAACCGTGGACACAGTCACCAAATACTAACGTTACGTTGATAAAGGGTCATGGTATCGTTGCTATGCGTCGTTATGCTAGGGGAATCAGGACACAAAATATCGTGTCTGTATATTTTGTACGACTACATTACTTAGCAAACTAGCTAGCCAAATGTGATAACCTTTACACCTAGCCAACGTTACACAACACGCATGTGATGCTGCAGCTGTTACACGACACAGCAAGTTAGCTAGCCAGCTAGTAATTCAAAACCAAACGCTAAGCTACTAGCCAGGCGAGGAAATGCGGAAGTGAAGTGAGAAACAACACTGCCTGTAGCTAACGTTAGCTAAAACGGCTAACGTCTGGGCCAGCTGGATAGCCAACCAAAAATAATATACCATTTGCTTGCCATCATTACTGTAATTTTTTTAATTTGATTGTAGGTTTGTTATGACGAGGAAGCCCGCTAGCGCTTTTCTTACCACTTCATATCGACTCGCTGCTTGGTGGTGATGTTCCATTTTGTCACGTAATGTTAGGTTAGCCTACGTTAGCTAACTGGAACTAGCAATGAACAATCCTGCCAGCGAGCTAGCTGTCTAGCCGGCTAATATATTGTAGCTACTTCAAACTGTCAATTAAATTAGATTCTGTACAAAATGAGAAGAGGCCTCTTCCATGTACCGTTATAGGCTCACATTATACAAACGCCATCAAAAAAACACAGGCTTGTGTGGGTTTTTTTTCCTGGGATGGGCGCTAATGTTGTGAAGATGCACCGATAGATAATACAACTGGATCGGATGGTATTGGCGTTGTTCATCTTGTTTATCCGATCCAAAATGTCCGATGTATTTACTGTAATGATTAGTGTATCTGCGCATTTTTTTCGCTTTAAATATACAAGCACAGTACAATTCACTGGTGTTAAACTCTGATTTGCACCTCAAGCCGGAACTTGGTTCGGTGAGATATAAAGTTAAGCTGAGTGCACATAACTTTAAATAACACAGGTTTGCCCTGCTATGCTACAATATGTAAGCATACATAACAGTTCACATTTTATTAAAACAATCATGGTTTTAATAAACAATTCAATTCAAGTTTGGGGCACTTCCATACAGGTTCGATTTCTAGATAAGGAAAGCTCTCTCAATGTGCTTTGTTGGTAGTTGCTGTGCCAAACTGGAATTTGGTCTTGCGCCAGGAGAGTGGGTGGAAGTGTAAAGAATCCACCTCAAATGTGTTATGGATCTATCAGATCTATCTAGAGTTTTCCATTAGCCTTTCTTTGTCGTTTGCAGTTGGCCTGGTGCATGAAGAGTCTGAAATGACCTTTGTAATATTTATACCAACTTATATGTATCATTTTAAGGTATATACTTGGAAGATAAAATCTCTGTTGCATTATAAAGACGAGAATATGCTCAGGCTGACATCCTCTATGCAGCATTAATCTACTAATTTAGGAACAGGTATAGCTACCTTAGATATTTAGGTAAAAACACTTTATACAGTCTATTCCCTGTTGTTCCCTGATTTGTGGGGTCGGTGACAACTTCAACAGGTGCTATGTGCTTACACTGCATTCCCTGAATAAAGATGAGTTTTAAGAAAATTTGAATGGAGACTGCATTAAAATGAATGTAATCTGACTTTAAATATGGAAACTCTAATCTGGAAACTGAAAGATGGAACAGTAATATCTTGAAACACTGTAATTTACATATATTTTGTTGCATATGAGCAAACTATGAAGGTAAGACATTGTTTTGATATTAGGCCTCCCAGAATGGCTGGGAAAAATATATGCTTCTGTAAGAATTTAATTGGACTAAGAACCATATGGTAGGTGATGTGACATACATATGTGTGTGTGTGTGTGTGTGTGTGTGTGTGTGTGTGTGTGTGTGTGTGCGCGCATGTGTGTGTGTGTTTGGGCGCACTAAATTAGTTTGTGAATGTGATGCCATCTGCCACCCAAGAAGTCACAAAATACCTAACAAAGTTATTTGAATTGAATTGTGTATATTGCATGTATGTATGTCTTTGTTTATTTATGGATAACCAGATTAGGAATATTAGAATTCTTATGAGAAAGGACATGCACTGACTGTGCTGAAACTCTGCTGGAAGAGTCTGCTGGAAAATGTTTAAGTTTTGAGGGGCGACGGATAGCGTAGTGGTTTAACACACCGTATTTTGGCTGGTCCCATAACGCGGTTAGAAACCCCTCTCTACCAGACCGACACTGGTCGTCAACCCACATCGGGCGCGGCATTTGACTGTCCGCTGTGAAGCACGTCAGGATTCTCCAGAACGTGGATGGGCAAGTTCCGTCTCGAAGGAAGCGGAGTTCGCTGCCCTCTGAGAATTAGCTTGTCTCGTAGAGAAACAAATCGAAATCAACAGATTTCTAAGAAATTAGGAGAAAAACGGGAAAACATCTGAAACAAATTAAAATAAAATTTTACATTCCCATTCCCAATTCCATACAAATTTAATTTCTTCATAGTACACTGTATACACACTTCTGGCTCAGGGCAGCAGTGATGATATCTGATAATAATATCTATCTAATAATTCAAGAGAAATGCAACATTAAGGTTTAGTTTTCATATTCAAGCAGCATGCACAGTAAAATATTTCACGGACGAAAAGGCATGTATAATATTTATGCGGTTCCTCTATAGCCCTCTTGGGGGCAGCGCTGCACAATAAACTGTTTTGTGGCACATGGATTTAGTTCAGCTTCCTCGGGTAAAGAATAGGACAACAGATGCATTTATAATATAATACAATGTATGCCATTTAGCAGATGTATATACCCACACAGATATAAATGGCCTTTTCTCACCTCATTTCATATGAAACTGTTTCATGATCAGGCATTCAAATCTATGTTTTATACTAATCGAATACATTTTAAAAATGGAATTGTAGTTGTAGTAATAAAATTAATAATTTCATTGATTCCTGTGTAACTCAGCACCAGCGAGCTCAATCAATACTTCAGTTAGTTTGTAATCGTTGATAGCATGTAGGTACATTTCATTTTCATGAGCTAAAAATTACCATAGGTATTTTTGTTAGAAATAACGTAATATGTAAAAGTATTTCTCAAACTGCCTTCCGTTCAGTGCTCCCTTAAAATGTCCATAAATTGATTCAAATGGCATGGTAAATGACTCAAAACATTTAAAACTGAGAACGCAAGGATTACACAACACTCAAAAAGGACGATTATATTATTATTATTTTTTTTCAAAATTGGATTTAACTAATGTTGACTTGTTGACAAACTCAATATGAACCAATTGACCCAGCTGTTTTTCATTAGTATAGCCTTGCAGTAGATCATACACATACACTCAATAAAGCAACAAAGGATAACACATCTTTCCCACTACTACAGTCTTGCCTGTTTTATAAAATTTATTTCAATCTCTGTACATGACTTGTAGAATGCAGAAACATTTATTCCTCTGAGTAAAGCGTTGTATTGTTAAAGTTTGTGCAACAATAGTTTTATTTATTACATTTTTCCAGTTTTTCTCCCAATATAGTAGCCAATTATACACTCTATTTCTTCCGATTCGGGTCAAGCTAATTCCTCGAGGCTGGCAATGATCCACCTCCTCCTAGACGGAACTCGCCCACCTACTTTCTAGAGACACCTTTCACGCTTCTCAGCGAGCTTGTGCCGGCCCCCTCCCCCTGGAGTGGACAGCCAATCACCACACCAATCGGAGCTCTCGGCCAGGTCCGTCCTGGCACAGTTGGGTTTCAAACTGCGGCTGTAATAGGAAACTTGCATTTACAAGCAAATGCTTAGACCGTTACGCTATCCAAGGCCCTGCAACAATAGCTTTTAAAAGGAAGTTTACAGTTTACCTAAGTGTACGGCAATGTGGTTGTGAATTGTCTGCCGACTGAAACCCCTCCCAGCCTGGCCAACACGATTGTCAATTAGTATCGCCTTGCAGGGTTCCCAGCCACAGGCGGCACTGGCATGGTAATAATTCTGTTTTGGACTATGAGGTGCATCACTAGTAGAGAAAATCACTACATTACTGAGAAAATCTAAGAGTGCCAAGAGTTTACTGGAAGAGTACAAGAAATATAAGGACTACTTTGCCATTATTTAAGCCCACTGTGTCCTGCTCTTCTGAGAAAGGACTATTGGCAGAGAGGCTATTCTAAAAGAAAGATCTTGACATCAGGGTGTAAGATGTTCCTATCCCATGAGAAATGTCTGGTTTGACAGAATTAAGAGAGGATCTTGCTCCCACAGTGACAAGCAGCGGTAAATTGTAAACCGCACGGTGCCGGAGCTCAAAGTGACCGGGAGAGACGGAGTGTGCGAGTGGTGGGGGGCAGGGAACAAAGGTCCCTGAGCACTCAAGTGTGACGTCATACACATAATGGCCAACAATCAATACAACACACATTTTCAAACACACTGCTGCATACTGTGACACAATACATTATAGAGAAACTGCAATGAATGTAAGTGAGATCAAAAATGATTTTTTAAATTCCTAGTCTATGTACGTACATGCTAAATTGTTCACTTAATGATGAGGTGATGATCCGGAGCTCAGAAGTCCCAGAGTATGGAAGTACAAAATTCCAGAACGGCAATGAGCTCCACCTTGCTCTGGCACCAACCGAGCGCTCTCTGCAGATAGCAGAACATAACGTGATACTCAAACATCGCAATACATTTTTACTCATTTGAGCCATTGAAAAACATAATTGATTTGGCTACTGTGACTAGTTGACACATTTACAGCCCCTACATGATGTAAGATTGAGGGTTAATCTTTTGCAACTGTGGTCAAACTCATGGCTCATTGAACTATGCTATGTGTTTGCACAGTGTACGGTATAGATCAGGTAATTTATAGGCTGGTATCCACTAAATCTCCGCCAGTGCCTCGAGCTGCGTTGACCACCATAGCCTCCTGTGCTCCTGAGGAATCAGCTTGCTTGACTGCTCCCAACAGCCTTTGTCACATGCCATTTGCATTCATTGGGATGGATAATCAGATCAGAGCACAGCAGTGAAATCGTTTTGTCCTGTTCCAACTTATCACAGTTGTTGTTTGCTAATTATCACATTTTGATTTGCTTGTGCTTCCCTGTTACCATGGATAATCCCACCCTATATGTACCTTACTGACATTCTGAGTCTGCTCATGGCCTTTAATGCAAAGTACCAAGTCTAAGTTAATAACCTGATTTTATGATTTGCTTTCAGTTAAAAAAGGTTTCCTTTGGATGTTTTTTGGGGGTATTTACCCCTGTATGTACAAACCACCCCTGTGCACCAATTTCTATTGACTGTGTCCCGAGTGCGTGTTCATTTTTGCCCCTGTTCTATGCGAGCAAAGCTTTGTTGCCCCCTTGTGTCATTTTTTATTTTTATTTGAATTTGGATTTTACATGTGGAAAGTATTTTCAAATGTAAATGAAAATAAAAAAAAAAACCCAAAACAGTAAAAAACTATTTTACCAGTTTTTAGTACAAGCTCATCTACATTACTTCTTTCTTAATATTTTTCTTTTGAACAGGCACTTAAGGAACTCGAGCAGCCAATGAAATGGATTCTATTCTAAACTTGAACTGGATTATTTCTGGTGTCTGGACTCAGTTTAAAGCATTTATTCTCAGCTTTACTATCACATGGTCTACTGAAGAGGTTTATATTGCTATTGTTGTTCCATAAGTTAGGGCAGTTAATTATGTGTGGAATCAAATACAATATTTCAATGTTATCTTTATAGCTTATTTTCTAATAGTCTAATGACATAGATAAGGTAAATAGTCATTTTATTTGAATTGGGGAAAAAGTTAACTGGTTGGTATGGAGCTCAATATAGTGCACTTTACATTCTATGTAGCTATGTAATACATATGTATGTGTGCATGTATGTGTGCACACTATGCATAAGGACACTAAAAAAGCCATCATTCAAGTCGTTTTCTATAACTAGTGCTTACGCTTTCAAATAAATTGAAAGTGTTTATTAATCTGTGTTATCGTTATATTTAACTGGAATGGATCCCTACTTTTTCACCCTCTTAACCACTACATATATCTGGACTCCGGGTGCCATTTCAGAAAGACACTGCACTCCCCTCTGCTCACCGGGTCTTAACCTCCTGTCAGTCGCAAGGAATCATGTTAATATTTCATGTGATCACAGGCCTCCATAAGCAAATTTCAGTCCCCAGCAAGTTCAGAAGAAGCATGATTAATTTAGTGTTTATTCCTGCCTTCATTTAAAAAAACGAAACCCCTGGCCTTCCAAAACTCCCCCACCCCTCCTCCCCACTCAGTTACCGCACAGACAGAAACCATATTATTTAATCTACTCATGAAATACAACAGAGACCGCTATAGTAGGGATGGGGCACACATCAGAGCGATTGATTAATAAATAATTAACCAGTATCTTACTTGTTAGATGGACTAGAACTCTGTTAGCATTGACTTGAAATTGTAATATTTGTCAGTGAATACTCTCTCAAAGCCCTGTGGATAAGGCTCCATCAACTAAGTTGCAGTTCTCAATAATGTTGAATTTTTTATTCAGTTCTTTGTATGCCTCAATTTGGGGAGCTACTGTTAAAAAACATTCACTGTGCCTCTCTTATTCCTCTTGTTCCTTTAGTTTTTTACTTCACTACTCATTGTTCCATTGTAACAAGCTTTTTATGTTAAAATTTAATGTTAGCTAGCAAAAAGTATCTTCAAAATTTGGCACGGCATGGCTACTGTTTCTCAGGACGGTCAATGGTACTAGCATGCCATTCTATGTGATGGAGTTCATGTGACTATTTGTGTGTTTCAAATCAGACATAACCATTAACAAATATGTTGCATTAGACCATTACTAAACCATATAGTATCTCTGCCATTTTTTCACTTACTGTTTAATGGACATCTATCTTGTGTGTAATGGTGTGCATTTCATGAATCTGTACCTTTTAGGCCTGGGCCTAGTTGGCCATGGCTGCACATCAAGCTAAATCTCACACAAAACAATTATTGTTAATTATTATTGAAATAATTTTTATATTACCGTTTTCTTTGTTCTATTTTGAATATTTTGAAGAATACTCCTGCACACAGTGTGTCTTGCAAACATTCACTGAACAAAAAAAAGCTAACGTTTCAGTCAGCAGACCTTTGTCAGAGGATCAGAGGAAAATGAAAGAGCTGATTCAGATTTTACTGATTTTAAGCCATACTTTATGCACACACATAAACTGGTTGACAATAACCCTCGATTTTTAAAGCTGACGGTGGTCAGTGGATTTTCACAGCAAGAAGGTCTGATGAGTTTATATTACTGTTTCTTCCCACAGTCCAAAGACATGACGTTAGGCTAATTGGAGATCTTTGCCCGTAGGTATGAGTGTGTGAGTGAACGATGGATTGGCAACCTGTCCAGGGTGTACACGCCCGGAACATGCTGGGATAGGCTCCACACCCTGACCAGGAATAAGCGGCTTAGATAATGGATGGATGGATGGATGGATTTTTAAATCTGTTATTGACATTAGCTAGGCTACTGCAGCTAACTGACCTGACTATGGGGGATTATCAGGCTACATTAGCAAGCCAGATTTCAGTCTGTCATATGAAATGCAGCCAGACACCTGAAGTGGCTGATGAATAACATGGAAAGGAGATGCGTATTATGGCAGAATATGTAAAGTGAAATGCTAGAACCAAAAATAATCTGACCAAACGCTATCTCTCCTCTCCTGCCATATAATTACCTGGCAGGGTGGAAGAAGCTAGCCCTGACTGGATGAAGTTAGAACATTGAAGAGGTTGGGTCCATTTATTTGTTATATTTTTAACAAATATCTTCAAAATTATATTTGTTGTTTAAATTCCTTTTGAAGGAGACTAAACACAAACAGGTTACGAGGTAATTCCGCTTAGTTATTAAATACCTTGAACAAAAATGGGAAATGTACCTGCTTTCAAAAATGTTTGTCCAAGTCCCAAGTTTGCCCAAGTGCCAAGTCCAACCAGTAGTGGAATTTACATTTTCAGGCAAAGAGTATTGTGACAAGGCCAGATAATGACACGCGGACCTTCTGGTGCTACCTGGAAAACATAAATTCCCACCTGGGAAGCCTCAACAGCCATTACTTACTTGGGATTAAGACGTTCAATTGAAAATGTCAATTGAATGTTACAGAATCAAAATTCAACAATTGGGAATTTTGAGGCCTTCCAATTTTAGGACAAGGTGTTAACTCTCAGGTTCACGTGGACCAAGCTGGCACAAAAATAAATACCAAAGTGCCCTGGTGTTTATTCCAGGAGTAAGAGAAAACCTGTCAGTGATGACACCAGGGAAGCCCAAGTTTGTCTATGGGTATTAGTGCAATCTGCGTGTATTTTAGAGAGGAGAGGGACACAAGATAGAGATTTAGGTTAGGTCAGGCCACAGGCTGTTTGCCTGGACAGGAGCATAAAATGCATAGAGCTATGCAGACAGTATTTTTAAATTAGCTAGCTCAATGACCACACGGCAAATACATGAATTAATCGGTCTATAACACACTTTATTACTCTCCAGTCCTGAAAAGAAATTGCAAAATTGGAAACCCAAAACAATGGCATATCAAAGACTTTAATTGTCAAGTGACAGGTGAAGTGCTGTAACAGTTGCCCCACTCTGCTCCCAGTCTCCTCATTTGCTCCACGTTTCTAGAATCTCTTGCTGTTTCAAAATGGATGTGTGAGGGACCGAACAAGGACCCAGGCGCAGACCAGGATAAGGCAGGGAAGGAACGTTTATTGATCAAGCAAAATTCAAAGCCGGTAGTCAGAGTCAGAGTCAGATAAGGTACAAAAATGGAATCCAAAAAGAGTAGTCAAAGGCAGTCCAAAGATCAAAACCAAAAAGCAGATAAGCAAACAAACAAAATCGAAAGGCAAAAACTTGGAGTCAAACAGAAGGGGTGTCTCAGAAATCACAACAAACTCTGGCTTACAAACAATCGGCACAGTGAATATTGATCAACGTTCTGACATGGGACAAGTGCAAACGAGGAACTTAAATACAAACGGGGAAGATGACACAAGAGGAATCAGGTGTGACTGGGAGGGGAAAAGGGCAAGAACACAGGTGAGAACAATTAGGATCACTAATACAATAACAAGGGGAGACAAAAGACACAGACTGGGAAGCACATAGACACAATGAAAATAAACGACCTGGAAGAGCAGGTAGACACATGCACAGTTCGGAGGGGAGGAGCGATAGGAGAGAATGATAGCAGTAGATAGAAACGCAAGATAATGAGTAATTAGTAAATGTTAGTAACGTAATCAAAATCCCTAACGTTAGTAGATTAGTTGGTTAGTACTATTTACACCTAACTAATATGTACGGATAGAAAGAAATAAAGAAGGAAGTAAACGAGATAGGAAATAAGGCAGAAACCCGTATAGCTGAAATCACCCGAATAGTGCAACAACAAAGACAAGGAGTGGATTACCAAATAAACAGGGAACACAGACAGACGGGGAAACTGACATGAATGATAAGTGAATGCTGAGAAAATAATAAAATACAAAAACAAGCAGAACAGAAGATGCAAAACATAACAGGATATACCTGTCCCTTATGCCCAGTAATGCCAGTGCAGAAGAAAACACCACCAGACAAACATATTACACGTACAGTACACAAACTACACCTTTAATTCTTGCCTTTAACATTTTTCCGAAGTAGGAAACAAATGCTCATCATTTTATTACACCCAAAACTCTGTAACCTTGATATAGAATAGGAACTAGTTGAATACAATTTGTCTCACTGTCACCAGTGTCCCGTTCTACTTTATTATCATTTCTGGTTCTTGGATGATATCAAGCACATGAGCTTTGTTCTCTGATTGCCTTACGGGCATTGGGGCTTTGCATATTCACAGCCCATGAATCATAGCGGCGTGTGGAATCTGGTGGAGGCTCAATCTTTTCTGCAAGATGCACCTCCAGCCATTTAATTAAAACATCTATTATTAACGCAGCTATATATAAGCCATTTCCACTAATATGAATGTAACATTTTTGGTGGAAATTCCTTTCTAATGCTCTCACCATAATCAACATTCAAGAAAGATGACTGAAGGTGCGCTGGTCCAGCAACTTAATTGTTGATATATCAATCGCATATAAGGGTGCAGGAATTAGGTTCGTTTTACAAGTGAAAAGTATTGCTTTTGACCGCCCTGAAATATGATCTTAATAATCTCTGCCACTGAGGATCAGGGTTGATTTTTGTGTTCCACTCAACCAAGATATAATTCTGCATAATGCATAATAATCTTTCAGAATTGAATTGACCATTTAAGGTACAGTTTGAGATATAGATTAAAAAACAACCATATACTTATTATATATATATGTATATAACTGATTTAGTAATAAATACCTGAGCCTTGACAATATTAAAATATATTCAAATATTTGAACAAAATCCAAGCTATTTTCAGAGACAGTAACTTTATTCATTTTATTTGTCAGAGACATTTCAAAAGCATTGGTACAAAGTTGAAAACAGGCATCAGATGCATTACATTTAGTGCTTATAACCAAAGACTAATTTCCAGCACGTGTCCCCAATAAACTACAAAAGAAACAAACTATATATCAAAAACTAAAAACAAACAATACAAAATACATACATCTACTTAATATAGCAAAACAGCAACGAATAAAACCCTCTCCCCTATTTTCTGTTAACCCCCCCTCATATTTACAAAGTAAAAAGTATAAAGGATTATATAAAAAATATTGATGTATTCAAATACTGTTAATAAGCAATTGGGACCTTTTTAGTATTACTGATCGTATTAGTGAGAATATATATTATGAGTGATGACAGATCTGGTTTCTCTTCAGGCTTATTTTGACTTTTGAGGTGAAAATACTACTACAATTTACTGCACCTCTTAATATCAGTTGGTAATGAATTCCAATGTTGAGAGGCTTTTACAAAAAATGCTGATTGACCAAATGTTGTAGTCCTTTTGGGTATAATGCAATCTGCTCTAGAGGTGGCTCTTGAAGATCCGTTGGAACAGTCGGTTTGTCCATCCATCCATCCATCCATTGTCTAAGCCGCTTATTCCTGGTCAGGGTCGCGGGGGGGCTGGAGCCTATCCCAGCATGCGTTCCGGGCGAGAGGCAGGAATACACCCTGGACAGGTCGCCAATCCATCGCAGGGCACACACACCATTCACTCACACACTCATACCTACGGGCAATTTAGACTCTCCAATTAGCCTAACGTGCATGTCTTTGGACTGTGGGAGGAAACCGGAGTACCCGGAGGAAACCCACGCGGACACGGGGAGAACATGCAAACTCCGCACAGAAAGGCCCCCGGCCTGGATTCGAACCCGAGACCTTCTTGCTGTGAGGCGACAGTGCTATCCACTGCACCACCGTGCCGCCAGTCGGTTTGTAACTTTATGAATTAGTTTAGAGGTGGGGGAGGTGAAATTGTGGACAGTTTTAAACATGAGACACCCATCAGAATAAAAGGTAAAGTTGTTCAAACTCAATAAGTTACATTTAGTTACAAACTTTTTAAAGTAAGTTTATAAAGAGGTACATTTGCTCTCAAGATAATGTGAAGGTATTTGAATTCAGAAACAATGCAGATTTTTCCCCCCTTAATATCGATGTCAGGGTAATTTTCTTTTGCTTTATAGAGAAGTACACTCCCACAATTTTGCCCAAGACATGAGAGATCAAGATATTCAGATTTTTTAAATAGCTGCAGTTCATTTCAATGCTGCTTTTTCTGCAGTTTTGGCATGTCCATACACAACTGTATCATCTGCAAACATCTGGATGCCAACACTATGGCAAACCTGTGGGACCCTCAAATTATACAAATAAATTGAGAGCAGATCTAAAGATCTAAAGTACTACAATGGAGCCATTTTTAAAGTGGATTAATTCCCTCAGAAGTGAGTGGGTTAGGGCTAGGGTTAGTCAGTGTGTGGCCTGAAGGTGCAGCGCTCCCCTGCAATAGTTGCTGGGCTGGGAAAGAGCTCTTCCTCTACCATTAATCATGTAGAGGTCAGAGACTATCTCTAGAAACTGAGGTGGCTCATCTTAATGTACCAGATTTTACCATAGATATTTGCGGTTGTTCTACATTTATATTGCAGTTGCTACGGTTATTCCGTGCTGCACATCTTGCTGGTATATCAAACTCTGGGAGGTCCCATCAACGTGCAATTGTCCCTGGAACACAGAGACGGTGGCAGTAGTGAGTTACTGAGTGAAGAAGAAACCACACTTGCATCCAAAAAAAAGTACAATGTAGGTGAAAATACAGTGTTTTGGGACACATTCTGCTTTTTAATAGCATGTTTACACATACAGTATATCTAGGAAGATTACATTTTTAAGATTAAATTATTCAGCATTCCTAATTTAAGTGGAAAATTGGGGTAAAAATGTGTTGGCATGCGTGAAAAAATGAATTTGGGGACCATACTAAGTGTTGATTTGGACCTAGCACACCAACAAGTCATTCTGCTCAATTAGTGATGACTAATAAGGGTGCAAAATTAGGTAATCCCACCAAGCCTTACACCAGGAATAAAAACAGGAAAGATTTCACACACAAATGTCCAAAATTATAGCCTTTTGGTCATTCTGGCATGCAATCCTTTTTATAAAAACAAACATTTGAAGTACTTTAAGCGTTAAAGCTTCCCTCCTTTACATAACAAACTAATCCTTCTCAGGTGCGTGCTTAAACCAGGCCATTGATGTTTTGCTGAATTGTGGGTTCAGTAAATATACGTAGGACACTGGGGATAAGTTCATTCCCAGTTTTGCACTCCCATCTGCATTCTGGTTGGAATTTCAACAGATTTCAGAAATGGATTGCCTTTTCTTCACTGTCAAATAAAAGGCATAAAATAAGATTTTTCACATAACTAAGGAGATGTGTGATGGGCAGGAGATAAATAATTCTGACTAAAAACAAGCAAAGCCTTTAAATAATTATGTCGATGTAGAATGGGTGCATTTCCCTTTTATTAGTTGCACTGATTGCATTGGGGGTTTGAACAGGCATCATCATTCTGAGAAAAATCTGTGACCCTCTGTCCTTCAGGAAATGCATAATTGAACATTACTGGTTATAATTCCATTCAAACAATTGAGCCATCCATGTACTACATCTATAATAACTTCAACATAAATATCTTATTCCTCTCACCTGAGTGACAAGAAAATAACTTTTTTCCACTTCAGGGCAGATTGCATTCTCTTCCCATCTGACGATTAATTTTTAAATTCAATTGCATTTTGTATAATGGTTACAGATTCTGTAAAGATACATAATGTGTTAGTTGTAGTGATGGACTAGGCAAGATATTAACACCTGCCTTTGCTAATATCGCAACAATTATCAACGGATATTTCATGCTAATGAATATAACCAAGGAAGTAATAAAATACCATAACATTTCCTCTTGGTTCAGTTTTCTGTGGGAGTTGGTTTATTATCCTAGTAGCCTAAAGCTCATGTCTTTTTTTATAATAAAAAAAATAATGTTTCTATATTTTCCCCGTTTTTATCCCAATTTAGTAGCCTATTCAACCCTATATTTATTTTGATTCCCCTCTCGCCCTTCCTCATGGTCAAGCTAATATCCCCGAGGCCGGCAATGATCCGCCTCCTCCAAAACAGAACTTTGCCCACCTGCTCTTTAAGAACACCCTACTTCTCCTCAGTGAACTCGTGCTGACTTTCCATCCCCCCATCCCCTGGGGCAGACAGCCAAAAGCCGTCCCTGATCGGGGCTCCCAGCCAGCGTCAGACTGATGCAGTCAGGTATCGAACTGCGACTACAATAGGCAGTTTGCACTCCGGGCGGAGTGCGTTAGACTGCTACGCTACCCAGGCCCCACTCATGTCTTTTCTAATACCATAATTCTCATATTTTGCCCCACCTGCAAAAGTTACACAATTATGAACAAAACATGTCCCAAAATCCATAAGCAGCAATACCAGTGAAAAACTATTTTTGCTTTTTTTTAACATACTGTACTGTTGCTTGTGTGATAGATTTTCATGATTTGACTGATTGCAGTCACATTAACCTACGTGTGGAGCACGTACTGGAGCTGTCAGTGTAATGATGATATCCACAGAAGCTCATTGTGGGTAAAGGAAATTACATGAAGTGTGGTAATATCATAAAACAGTGTTTAAATATTTTATTTTCATTTATCAGGGCAGCCTTACACTTCATTACGTGGATATCTATTCTTCATCAGCAGGATTAGTGCATTATTCATTACCGCTAATTATTTTCACATAATGTCTGCCCTGATATATTTAACCTTCACATTACATCTTTGATAATGACCCTGTAAAATTGAATTGTGGGAAGAGTGGAGTTATAAAGATTATTTAAAGAACAAGGAGGGTGGGTGGGTGGGTGGGGGGGAATAAAGCTAAATACTTTTGGTATTATTTTAGGTAATACTTTAGGTATTATTACTTTAGGTGCCCAGCTGGGATAGGACATTGCTTTCTGTTTGGCTTGCGCTATGTCATAGGATGTATAAACTAGTGACTGTGGGTCACGGTCATTGGTGAAAATATCTGTACCTCATCTTCAAAGAGCTGTCATAAGATGTGTTGTGTTGTGTTGTGTCATAGTTATAGCACCGTACAAGGGCATTGTGGGAGGATCCCTCAAAGGAGCAACAGGAATAGCAATAGGCACAAAACAGTCATTAACACACAAGAAAACCCCCCAAAATGCATTAAATTCATCCCTGTAACAGCATGCTCTATTAGTGCACCGTACATACCATGACTCCAAATAAAGAACCCCATTCAGGTCATAGAAATGAGCTGATGCAAACTATTACATTACCATATTAAAGTATATATTATATTATAATAGTTTTTATATATTACATATATATGCATACAATATAGTTATTATACATTATATATAATATATTAGAGTTATAATATTGTAAAGTGTCTATTGATATGCTTTGTGTTGGTCACGGAACCACTTTCTGAATTTCCCTTTGTCTGTATATGTTTTGTCCCACCTATATGACTTCCCTGCTATTTTGAACTGGTGGCTGCAATCCCCTACTAGCTAAACCATCCTCCATGTACTCTCTCCATCCCTGTACTTACAGCTTCTCAGTCTCACCATTCAGGACCTCTTCCTCTCCAGCAGAGGGCACTGTTCTTGATAATGGGTACAAATAGCCTGGAAAAGGGACACCGCGGGAGGTTTCATACTGCCTTTACTTATTTATGAACTTGACATTCCACATCATGTAAAATTTAAATCTTTACCTTGTTCCTGCTCCAGTTGGTTTATCCGTGGCCTCAGTAGAGCATTAGCAAATCCCCTCTTACCACCACCACACATGCAAACCCTACTCACAGAACAAAACATACACACACACAGGAGGCGAAGCTAACAGGAAGAATATAAAAATGACAAATAAAAAGTAGCCTTTGAGAAATGACAAGTGACGATATGTAAAATAATATGCTTTAAAATAGTAGTTTAGATTTCGTCGTAGATGGTTATGCCTCTCAATACTCTGGGAACCATTATCTTAACATGTTTTAGAGAATGTTTTCTGAGGTAAACAATATCTGAGAGAGCTATAGATGTTCATATAATAGTAATCGGTATGATACTTGGTATTGTATCAAATCTAAGTGAACTGTTTCACCCGTACCTTAAATGCAGACGTGTGTGTAACATGTGTGTTTGGCTTGGAGGCCTATGAGGGTGCTAATTTCCACTAGTTAATTTATGTCAGCTGAGAGGGAAAAACAAGGCCAAACAAAAGTGTTTTGTATGGCATGCACAACTTTTCTTGAGTCATTGCATTACTTAATGTGATACCTAAGAAATATAAAGGTAAAGTTTGTTTATGTTTGTGATCATTTGTCATTTACATATAATAGACAGTATTTAATTTAATTTTTTTAATTTTTTTAATGTTAATCAGCATGGGCAGCTACAGAAGATCAACTTTAGCTTTACATTTTAATATGTACAAAACCAATTGTTTGGTTCCCATGAATCATGTGGAAACCCATGCACTGTACAGAAATGTGGCCCGTAATGTGATTTGTCATTGGCATGTATAGTTCTACACAGAAAATTGGCTTTCATGCTTCCAGTTCCGAAAGTCATACGATAAGACCGACACACATGGTAGGAATTATTCTGGAGAGCAGACCTAACAAGGAAGTCTGAATGTCTGCTGTCGTCTGTGTTTTCTGGAATGGCTCTTCCTCTGTCACTTTTTAGGATTCAGGTGTGACAGATTGAATATGATGTGTCCCCAGGGCAAACAGCTTCCATGCCATCAATGTGAATACCACCTTGGGGACAAGTTTTATTTTGACAAAATCACACAGTTTAAATTTTTTTAATTCCTGTAACAATGGAACCAGCTTTAAAATTGAGCCAATTACAGGCTCGAAACTTTTTAAATAAATTGGTTAGAGGTGACTATAACTTCTGCTTAATTGTATAGTTCATATTGAAATATTACAATTTGCCTACACAGTGCTCAAAAAAATCGAAGTAAACACAGGACATAGTGACTCTGCTTATACCAGTGGTATACAGAATTGTATATAAAGCATATTGTTTTTTACCCACATTGAACTCTAGAATAATATTCTAACTCCATATGATCTGCCTTCAGCCATTCGCTGTTTTAATCAGATTAGATGATGGGACAAGATAGGCTAGTGCTGTGATTTTAGCTTTTTTATATAATACCCGGATGACTTTTATTGCACTTTTTAATTAATTGGACTTTGAGCTTTTATGCTGTCCTTGTTCTGTATATCTGTGTAAGTCTGTGTTTTTAATGTCTGTATGCTGCTACTGACAAACCAATTTCCCCACGGGGATTAATAAAGTATAATCTCATCTCATCTCATCTCTCATCTCTCATCTCTTAACATTAAATTAACATGTACATGAATGTACATTAACATGGCACATTCAATGATTTCCTCATTGTGGAATACTTTGATGCATTATTGAATATTCACATATCTGAAAGTAATAATTTCATGATGATGAACATAGGAATTCATACTGAGGAACCAGATACGGCACTCCTCTTGTGATATAGTGAATAATTCATATCTGTCCTGGATTCTCTTGTCTTGCACTGTTGGTCTTGTGAACATTTAAGATGTGTACCATTCAAGTAGAATGTAACAAGAAGGAGGCAGGCAAGGTAAGACAACTGATTCAGTGGCAGTATTTTTTTAAAGCAAGGAAGAAATATGTGTCATGTGTGAAATGAATTTCTTATTTAAAAAACATTTACATGTAATCCTCTTGAAACCCATATAATGTGATCTAAAAATGAACAGAAACGCACAGCACGCAAAGGGCAACATTGGAGGACTAGCAGAAGGCACTCTTTATAATATACATGTAGGCTGCAATTTATCTGGAGCACAACCAAAACAAACGTGATGCATGTTTCCAATAAAGGGGGTGATAAGCTCTTAAGGGATCGGTCTGCATTGTTCTCTCGGGGACAGTGATTGGTGGTACACACTTCTCTTCTGCACAGCCGTCGAAACCAGGGGTGGACTGACACAACAGATGACTGTTTTACCTTCCAAGAGGTTCACTTTGGTCTGATACTGCCCCTAAACCACCAAATTCATACAACAGTTCTGTTATTATAAAACACACAAATGTCTGTGGCCATCAATTCAGACCCACCCTGGAGAGGTCCTGCTCATTCTATAGTTCCAGGGACTGACAGCTGCAAAGCCACATCCATTATACAACCCATCTAAAAAACTGGACAGTGTCAACTCATGGGTGTCATATAGCTTGCCTTTTTTATTGGGGGGTTATATCACAAAAGAAAAGAAAGAAAATGTAAATTGTACTTATAGGGTAACAAATTTCATTTATTTAATGAAATGCATCCAAGCATGACTCATTGAGGACATAATTTCCCTTTGGTACCAAAACAAAATATTGGACCTTCCATATCAGAGAAACTCTTATCAAAGTATTCTCTTCCACTGCATATGCTCCTGTATGAACAAACGTGGGCAGGCAAAATATATTTAATTTATTCTTTATTCTTACAATGAACATAGGCATTTGTACATAGGTGTCTCTAATGAACTCCAGTTAAAGCAGTGATTAGTTTAAGTTGTGAGACTCTTCAGCTTCTGTTATGTTCATGTATGTTGCTGAATAAAAAACACCCCACCAGATAAATAAGCGCGACATGACTGTATTAGTTAAATATTCACTTCAGGGTTGATTCTCCAATTTGACCTTTAGGGGGGCTCATCCCCCAATGACAATGTGAGATGTACACATGCAAAGCACAAGCCTACGTTTTTTATTAATTAAATGTTACATTCTCCAACATTTTCAGGGGGGCTGAAAGATGAAAGACAGGGGGGCTAAAGCCTCCATAAATAGGGTCTAAAATCACCACTGATTCACTTCATAGTCCTGTAATTGAGGGTAGTCAAACCTTAAGGCAGAGCTTCATAATCTCAGACACCACAATAGGCAAAACAATGGTTCAAAAATACTTTATTTGTAGGACCACTACACAATCGAAGCACTGAATTCACCAAAGGAAACACTTCTGCCAAAGGAAATTCAAAATATAGCTCATTTTAGCCTTAATGATCATTCTCATTGACTAACAGAACAGAACTAAACCTAGTCAATATATGAGTACAATAGCACCTCAAAGATACAAACGCAATAAAACGATTAAAAAAATGTAAATCCTTTATTGATTGTAATCATGTTATTGTCAAATTTTTATGGTATTTAGATGGTATTTAGGTCTGTAAAATGTGACTCCTTTTTGTTTATTGCTTGCATTTTTGCATCAGTGATGATAAGTAGCTTGATAAAGTGCTATTCCCGGTTTCATACACATTCAGTTGACCAATTAGTTCGTAACTCTGAGGTCCCTATCTCTGAGGTTCTACTGTTCTGTTTCCTCATCCAGTGCAAATCCCCAAAAGTTTGTCTGCTGCGTCTGGCCTTTCAAATATTGATGAATTTTGCCCAGGTGCTGTGAACCTAAGCAGGGGTGGGATGGGGGTTCAAAAGAATTCTCATTTGCCCTTACCTGGCAGCCAGTTAGGATTGAGCTATATCCGACTGTTTACGCTTGGTAGCACATGGTGTAACCTTAGTATCCTTTTTCTGAATTGTGTCTCCCATGGGGGAAATGGATGCCATATATTCTGGGGGCACAGCTGTTTCCTGGTGAAGCCCCTCTAAAATGTGTACATATTAACCAACGGAGTGGCGAACGCCAGGAAAAAATATCTCCTAATCCACTTCCTGCCCATCCTCTTGTAGAAATCAGGGGTGGGGCAGGTCCTTAGTGTGATAGTGTTGACCTCTGCATTGTACTGTTGAATGAAGATAATATGGGATCTTGACAGAATGCAGAAAAAAAAACATGGGAGGAGAAAAGGCGCTCATATGCCCCATGCAGTTCCTGCATATTTCAGCTCGTTTTCCACTTCCTGTCTCTCCAGTGTTCTTACAGCTATATGCAGAGGTTGGATCTTGACGTATATGCACCCTAGGCCTTGCCTCCATTTTGGGCCCCCCAACCCCCCGCCGGCATGGCATTCTGGGAGATGGAGTTCTTAGATTTAACGATTTGAGATATGATTTCATTTGCGTTGTTTATTTTTTATGACTACTACTACTACTACTAATAAGGATCCTGTGTGATAAACATATATTTATTAGGCATGTAAGTGTAATACAAATTATGTAAAAATTATGTAAAAAACCAAAAAAACATATATATATATAAAATAATATCAATATTTATATTTTCTCCATATGGAGATAAACATGGTTAGGCCAAATTCATGTTTCTGCGGATAGCTCCTATCTACCTGTCACAAATAGCAGGCACTATGGATTCTCAGTGCTACTGCACAGTCCAATGTAGATAATATATGGTCAAATCTTCATTACTCCGTACATATCTCCCTAAGCTACACCATTTAACAGCAATTGCGTTTTAGCAATCAGGATCCTTTTCCTTTAATGATTGAAATTTCCAAAGATAAAAATCAGAACAGCTGGTTTTTAATGTGAATGTAAAGCACACTGAATTTATTTTAATGATTCAGTCATAAAATGTGACACGAAGTAATATACCCCCTTAAATGGCAACCTGTCACAACACCTTCTATTTAAAGGACCTTCCATAATGCATTGCTATGGGAAATGATTTGAATTTCATTTTCATTGCACTTAATGGGGGTACAGTACAGCCCTCTGAGCCATGTCTACATTTTAGTAATAGTGTAATATTTGAAATGTAATATTTAATTTTCACTTATGCCATGGTGTGATACCCCCAAAACTGAATAGTTTACTTTGTTATCATGGTTCAGCAATGACACCATCACACACATGTGCACACACACACAGACACGCACACGTGCACACACGCACCCATGACACACACACACACACACACACACACACACACACACAGGCCCAAACTGTATGTATTTGCTATACATTTGTGCACTAATACACTTATATCCTGCTTTTTCATTGCAATGGTTATGCTCCATTAGTTACTGTCCTACCCTATATGAACATGTTCATACCACATACTGTACACAATACAGTATAATACAGAGTTCACAAAATAATCATGTTTAAATATTTGTTATAACAGGTGGAATAGAACTGAATGCACGTGTTCATACCAATGGTGAAACAGCCAGCGTTCCATGCACAAGTCTGAGGTAATAAGCCTTCAAGCATCATATTGGCCAGAAGCATCATCTGAGGACAAAAAAAGATATATTGTAAATTCATACACATCAACTTAAATAATGCAACTATGTATCCAAACCCTGTGTAGAATTTGAAATATTTGAAATATTGCACAGCTGACTGTCGCACCTGTAGCAAATGAAGCTATATTGAGTTATATTAAAAAATGTGGAAATCCATTGTTTTTTTTTTTACAAAAAACACAAGCATGTAAAAACTATGACCTCTCTCACATTCAGTTGTTTACTAAGTTACCTATAGTTTCTGTTTAAGGTTCCTTTCATACCACAAGGTAATTTTTGTATGAAACCAAATATACAGTATGTGTCAATCAGATAAACAAGTGCTATATATATGAAGAATAGACACATAGTCTATAAAATGTAATACATTCATTGTATCTGAACCAACAATACTGTTTCTGGCAGTAAGACACAGTAGTGGTTTGGACCTGTTTTCGATTCTTCCACCTCGATTAATTATGTAAGGAATAAACCACAAACAGCTGTGCTGTGCTTTGTAAAAAAAAAAAGTGTGATGTGATGCAGCCCGAGGCTCAGCCATGGCACCTGACAAAGTGTTCGGGCACAGAACAAGTTTTTTTGGTCCACAGTGGATTGCAGTGACCTATTGTTATGATGTGTACTTGTTGTCTCATACTTGTGCTGGCAGATTAATGTCCTAACAGTTTATGAATCATGTGCCTTTGCTTTCCAAGTCAACCAACTTTGGCGCCTTGCGAGTCTTTGTTTACTTGATCGTGAATATGCCGTCACACCTAACTAGCCATCTAAACTATAGCCCTCTATAAAACAAACCAGGCATGCAAATCATTCATCCCAACTAGTACCAGCTTTTTAAACAAGGACTTCAAAACACAATTACCTCACTTTACACATCATGTCTTATGTTCTTGTCATGTCTTTTGTATTATGTTGTATGTGTATGTTGTGTTAGGTTTATGTATGTGTATGCCGATGCCTGCCTGTATTATTGCAAAACAAATTTCCCTCTGGGATAATAAAGTATTCTATCTATCTGTAAAAGTGGTTGGGTCGTTTTAGGCTTTTCTGTTTGTTCTGCACCTGCACCCAAACGCAACCGCATTCCTTGTTTAAAGTTAGCTAAGATTTAATGCATCAATTTAGGCAAAAATATTTAACTTCTTAGACTTTTAGAGAGGTGCGGGAATAGGGAATTGCGCTACGCCACAATCATGCCCGTGCACCACCACTGGAAGTATACAGTATATATGAAAAAAACTGGTTGGCCAAACCATGTTATTAAGGTAACCTTACCTAAATATTAATGTCATGTTATTTATGGTGCTAGCCTATAAGGTAGAGATGCATAATAGCCAGGTTGCATTTCAGATTTGGTACAAACAGTATATACATATATATACTATAGTTGAGTGGAGCCTTCAGTTGTGCCTTTAGTATGTACCATGCAGACCATAATATCAGGATTATTTTACTGATTGTTAACCATTAAATCATCAATCTGGAATAAAAAATGCATTAAAACACTGTAGCATGCCCCACGCTAATGTATGTATCATGTAAACGTATGTTTCAGTGCAGAAAAATAAAAAAACACACCCTTGGTTATGGTTCAGTTGCATTTGTTAACCTCCTGGAAAGATCCATATGAATAACTACTTTAATTTCATTTCTTATTTTTACAGGTTGGTAAATATGAAAGAATATTAAATATATCACATTCACAAACGGAGTAGCTATTCCAAACATAAAACATTTTTGTCTGGATTGGCTGTTGGAACAACCAAGCAAAGAATACCTCTAAACTCCATTTAGCATTAAACATGTGTGATTTCTCTCTTCAACACAAATAATAATAATAATAATAATAATAATAGTAATAAAAAACATGGAGAAGAAACCAAAATGATTTATACAGCAAATCCTTTCCTGAGGCTGAAATATGCCATTCCTAGCTTTTGGATTCAGCTGGCCCATTGTCTGTCAGCAACCAAAAACAAATAATGCATGTCCTGCAAACAGGACACTGGCGTTTCCCTGTGGAGTTGGTGCTTTCTGACTCCAGGACATGTACCCTTACTGGTCTTTTCTGTAATGACTCTCAGCCTCTCATTAGCATACTAATTACTATCAACAGAGCTGTAATATGGGGAGGGGGAGGGGGATGGGAGGGGGAGAGAATTGCAGCACTCATGTGAGAAGGTAGCCAAGGGACGAAATTAAGAGCATAAATCTACTGCTGGGACAGAACCCTCTCCAGCCTTTTCGAGAGGACAGCCACAGATCTGGTTGCTGTTCCTGCTGACACTGTTATTTATTTCAACAGTTTTGCATTTCTGTTTACTCTATACACCAATTACACTAATTTCTCTTCCATGCTTAACTTGGTGTCATTAAGGCCTAATTCAGTCCTCCCGCAAACCTTTTTTTTTATTGTATCTCTGTGACCTGATGCACTACGCTGTAAGTGCTTTGGTTTTTTTATGATCATTGCGGTGTGGTACTGGAAATGGGCCACAACACATTTCAAAAGCGTGTACAGATATCATTTTTCAGGATTTGATGGGATTGCTCATCAGGAAAATAACAATGAAGATTGTCCACGATGGGGCACTGTTCTTTTACGCCACGCTCACATAAAAGATGGACATGTTTTGATGCTATACTTACAGAACTTTAGTACAACCTTCGTGCCAATTAAGAATCTAACATAATATTATACATTGAGAAGATGAATCTTGAATATTTTGAACTGCATGGACTTGCTTCCTTTTCAATATCTACAGAAGTATTCTGTGACAGCAGTACACTAACAAAAGCTTTCATGCTTGAATCTTAATTTAATGTTTTCCATTAGATTTTAATTAAACTATCAACACACAGTCTCGTCTTACAACCATTTCACTACTGGGTACCCTCTAGTATTTTTAATAAAATCTTCTTTCTTTTTGCTATTTCCATTTGCGAGAAAGATTTAAATTGGTACCGTAGCAGAGCCTCAATATATTAACATCGCAATCTGGGCATACCTACAAAATAGGAAAGGCAAAAGCCTAATTGGATGGTTGTTCATATTTGACTGGCAGTTTAAAATATGAGTGCATGTTCAGCAGACAGTGATTCTGACCACAAGGGAAAAGCTGTCAGCTGTGGTGTCACTGGGCTGAGCTGGGCTTTGGACCCGGACCTGAAAGCCTGTCACCTTGGTCATCACAACCCTTGTGCTCCTGATCTTTAACTCACACAGCCCTGTCTCAACACACCAGACCCTCAGTGTCTCATAAATTCTCTTTATATCTTTCATTCCGGCTCTTGCCTTGGCCTTTGGGAGCGGAAAAAACTACTGTTCCAGTTAAATTATGGAACATACTTCTTTGTTTATTTTCACAGACCAAATACAATCCCCTTTCTTGCGTGGGATTGTTTTGGTTTCCTGTCAAGACGACTTGGTATCCTCTGTACATCTCTGCTTTCTAGAAATGAGGGGGAAGAAATGTGTTTTTCAAGAACACTCATCCAAACGTATTGGGGTCAGATCACATAAAAGCCACTTGTGAACTGCAGTGTATGTGTGAAAATATATTCTGGTTCAATTTACAGTTGTTGTTTATTGTTGTTTAGCATCACATTTACACAATGTCAATGTGCCATGAGACAATATTGTTACTTCTTACTACATAACTTATGGTACAAAGGTAGTGAATGAATGAAGGTGGAACCCGCACACTGTGTGTAGAAAAGGGAGTATCCCAAACGAGGCGACCTGTAGTCTGGTGGCAGGTGAAAGATTGATACAAGACAGTTACAGATTCATACAGTACATTACATTTCAGTATAGGAGAGTATCAAAAAAGTGTAGGCAACTGTTATGTTACCATTTTTTTGTTCCCTACTGGTACAAAAAAAGGTTTGACAGGATCACTGATAACGATGTGACTTTTCTGGCTGTTATTTCAGGTGTGATTAGGAAATTAACAGGAAATTATCAGCGCATGTCATGGGGAAAAACAACATAAAGAGGCACTGGAAGGACTTTTAGTTTGAAATAAGTGAAACAGGAAGACTTAAATAAAACATGTGCTCCTAGTGCAGAACAGGTAAGATAAAGCAGGACACAAAAACATGCTTGGACAGTTTTATCTCTCAGGAAGGGAGATGGGAGACCTTGGTCAGAGGAATTTGTCTCTGTTAAAAGGTTACAAGCACCTTTATTAAAGTCATCTATCATGGTTTGAATATTCACAGTTAAACCAGCCCATTTCATTACCCAACTTTGTCACGATAGGGGGTCAGAATGACTTGATTTTCCTCTCTGGCAGTTGTTAATTTTCTCACAGACCCAGCTTGTGTCTCTTTTATCTTTCCCAGTTTGAGGAAAGAAAATAATATTTTCACCTTTGCTGTTTTATTCAAGTGTCCCATTGGATGGTACTTTCCCTTTAATTAAATTTTTTATCATAATTTTTTTAAACATTGGAGGAAAATATTAAATCATAGTTTTAATATATGCCCTTTACTCAAATGGCTTAATATTTAAAAATAATTTTTAATATTGTGATATGAATCACATAACAATTTTGAAATAATCTTTTGGTGAGACTTGCTATGCACATTATGTAATTGTCTCTCATGTAAGAAATCATACCCCACATAATTAAAGAATGGAAATCACATATTTGATATTTTTACGTAACAACATTTAAGAAAAACAGCATTGCTTTAAGATGCTTCAGTAGTTTTGTATAAAGATGAAAAAACTTAGTTGTGGTATCAGGCTGTATGACTAGGTTCATGTGATACTAAACTTGAAAATCAAGCATTCCATATTACAAAAAAATCGAATAAATATCTATCTGATATCAATCCATTCAGTTCATTGCTATTCATTTAGATTGTTATTCAGAATGTCAAATTGAATACGCATATTGAATATGCAAGTTGAAGGTATTCCATGATGACAATTGATTGTTTTTTGAAACTGGAAGAGGCAGATGATATTGTAATTCTGAATGGTTAATCAGGGTCCTCCTGTGGAGTCACTGAATATTACGAGTGAGACCGCTAACTGATATATCCAGATATTGATATAAATTCAGTTGTAAATTTTGAATGTAGATTCAGAAAGCCAGTGAATATTAGCAGACTATATTACGGCAGGCGGGGCATTAGTAAGAGAGATGCCATTAGGGGCATTCTTGTATCATCATGGCCAATTTCCCCTGACCACAAACAGGAAGTGGTGAAATGGCACAGGATGCTCATTACATGTAGAGAAGGATACCAGCTTGCAGTGCTGATGATGCAGAGATCTACTGTGTTTGGCGTAAACCAAGCAGTGGTGGCAATGCCCTTGAGTTGATTGTTTTTCAACTTTTAGGTTCACCGCACTGTGGCATAGCCTCTTTTGACTAACCAGAAGGGAGATCATGAGATATTCAGGTGCAAATGTTGTGGAGCCATACACACAAAGACTTAAGATCTTTTTGTGTATGTGCTGTGCTGCCCTATGAATAAAAAAGGATGAACAGAACAAGAAATACGGAAATGCTTTAGAACAGTGAAATATTTACACTTGAGAAATGTTCTGTAAATGAGTGTGTGCTGTCTATTTCCTCAACACACATTTAATTAATGTATTGATAGTACATTAATTAAATGAGCATACTATTAACACAGACCTCATTATTTTTTATCATATTTTTCATTATTGATGCCTAAAACTGAATATACTAAATTGTAGAACCCATATTGACAAATCACTGGTTGTTGTCTTTTGTTCAGTTTAAACATGTATGGATTAACTTCAGTGCCTTCATACAATAATAAAAATACATACAGAAATGGTTATGTCAAGGTTTTAAACGAGACATTGACTTACACATAATATAAAAAGGCTATTCCTTCAATGTTCCAACTCAACTGAAAGCTGTGTTGGAGGCTGTGTTGGAGAGCGCACATAAAGGCAGGTCATCTTGTTTTGCATTGAAAACATGGAATATTTTTAAAGTTTGGGCCCTATTTGACACTTTCTTACTGCTTGTAAACGTGTGTGATGTTAAAACTGTCTTACTTATGCTCATAAACGTGTGTGTGATGTTAAAACGTTCTTGCTTACGCTCGTAAACGCGTGTGTGATGTTAAAATTGTACAGAGCTGATCGAGGTCTGGTCCTCTCCTCTCTACCGCTTTTTTATACTTTGCAATTAGGATCTTAATAAGCCCAGGCCAGGGAACCTCTTCTTGTAAACCATTTACGAGAGGTTGGTATATGATTTATTTTATGGTATATGATTTATTTTATTTAGCAATTAGTAACCTGACTGTGAATAATGTCCTCCAATGCCTGGTCTGTCTGACTTGTTAGGTGTTAAAGAGACACCATTGATGGTCTACTGTTACGAGAAAAATGTAGGCCAGAAATATTTGAGATATTAAAATGCTGCATGTGAAAGTATATATACTGTATGTATGTTGTTCATTGTGAGCTCGATTTTCGGAATTTGTGAGTATAGTGATCTGCAAGGCTCAAGATGGTGGACTACAGAGCGAAAAGAAACGGCATCTAACTGAACGTGTTTCAGGGGATGCATGCTAGTGTTGATGAACATTCCCGAATTGATGGAGGTCCTTCAACGCACTGGGAATGAAAGACCGTGTAGGAATACGAAACGTCAATGGCTGTGCTGCTTTGCTGCGAGTGTACTAAATGGCATTTTTGAGTGTCCTATTTAACAAGCACGGTAATTCAGTCCAAAATGGCTACATGCATGATCTGAAAACAGATGGCTTGGGATTTAGTTGTGACACAGAACAAGGAGGAGCGAGAAACAAGCCTCTATAATGCTACACATGCAGGTGTACTACAATAAAAGGTCATTTCTGTTCCACTGCAGAATCACAAAACACCTTTCCTCTCTGATTTGTGAGCTAAAATTACTATTTCCTTATATGTACTAAATATAATTGTAGCCATTATTAAGAGTATTTATTTAATAGTACAACAACCCCAAATTGGACCAAATAAATCCTGTGATGGAGCCCACTGCAGACTTGCCTTTATAGATTTGCTTGCAGCAATTAACCAGCTGTCTAGCCCAGATTTACTCCAAAGCTTAACAAGCAATCATCTTAATAATGCAAGGCGCCATTTGCCAAAAAATATACAACATGGGCCATAATACATGTTGCAGCTCACTTCCTTATTAATTCAGCAAACTAATCCCAGGTCCCAAATACTGAACAGGCGCATCTGTCCAATATTGTAGATCCTATAAGTGTAATATGTGTTTACAAATACAGTATAATGACATAAGGCCAAACCTGGGTGATGTTTAAAGAAAACTTTACTGGAATTCTGGGAGCTGTGGAATTCCAGGGACTGTTTAAAGCCGAATGTTACTGCTAACATCGCCCATGGTAACAAGAAAATAGAAAGCTTGTATTATTTTTTTTTATTTTTTAAAAACATTGTTATGTATTATACATGTGTACCCAATATGATTTAAATAAATATTTAAAGAATAAATATTGTAGTATTAAAAACACATTTTTAAATTATTAGGGTTAGATTAAAATCAGGTTTAGATGCCATGATACATGTAATGATAGGTAATGTTAATGATAAAATAGGGTATTTAAGTACGAATAATGTATTTGAGACACTCCCACGCAGAGCACTAACAGTTCAAATACATTATTAGGAGCTATCTAAGATAGGTTAATCAGTTGCCCAGCTTAGGTTAGTTCTTGTAAAGGATATAACTTTGTACTTTTTATTTAGCTATAATAGTTTTTTTTGTGTTTTGGATTGTTCATATAGCAATTGCTGAGCAAAAAAAAATAATTTTCCATTTGGGTGACAGAGATCAGACATAATATATCTAAATATAGCTAGCTAGGTGGTGTCATGTGTGGTCATGCTCGCTAAACTAGACACAATAATGATTATCTCCATTGCTTCAGAAATGGTTTTGCCAACAAAATCGCTTTATCTGTGCAATACTGGACTTCCCTAGACTAAAAGTTACTAACTTATAGCTTTGACCATGTTGTCAAAACCATCCCAAAATAATAAAAACATTGTTTGCTACCTTTCTGCTAGATCCATCTTTTCAGCAAATCACCAATTGTGTAATTTTCCAACTTGCGGAACACATATTTCACCACAATGTCAAACCTTTCCATGTTTTGGTTTTGTTAAACGTCTTAAAAGTTTTAATCAAATGCAGCAGGACATCTTGTGCCAAACATGCTAACATTAAAGGGGAACTCTCCCAGATTTCTATGTTTTTCCCCATACCTAATGTGGTATCACAAGGTGCAGCCTGGGGAAATGGCTGCCTGCCTATTTATCTCTTGTGAGCCACTAGAGCAATCAAGACTACAGCTCCCAGCAGCCTGCAGTCCCACACCTGCCCAGCAGCTGAATGGAATGAGACAATTGGGACTTCTGGCAGCTGACTTCAATTGTGGACTACAATAAAAGGGCTGATTGTGCAGCATTGAAAGAGTGGAAGAGACGTTGGAGGGCAGCAAGCTGTGCTGCAGGAAGCTGTGCTGCAGGACTTATGCCCTGAAGGACTTATGCCCTGAGGTTTTGATGTTTTAATATATATATTTTGTAGAAGTTATAAAGCTGTTGGTGAAGACTTTATTTTGTGTTTTGGAGAAAGCATTTATTGAAATGCGTATTTTATTTTGGAATCCTGTCTCCTATGTGCATTTCTTTGCTTGCCTACACACTCTGAAAAGGTCCTTGTCTGTCACCCCATTCCCAGTGACACCAAAAGAGTGGTTTGATTTATGCAGTGATTTCTTAACTTCTCTAGAATAGCGAATTCTCTCCTCACTGAATGCATGGGCCACTCTCACTTCCCTGAGAATTGTTGCAATACAATCTAATAAAAACTAAATGTATAGTTTGATGGCCTATATTTTGAATATACTTCCTGAATCAGGAAATAGTTTTTTTCAGGAAATTTGCTTTGATAATACTGTAGTTGTTTCAGAAGTCTTGCTCCTTTCGGAAAACTGTTGGACGAAGAGGTGCACAAGTCTTGTGTGTACACTCAAGGGAAATACCAGAAGTGCAGGGGTTTGTTGTGACAGAAAATTTAGCATAATGGCTGTGTCACTGTTTCTACTCTCACTGTACCCAGGAGATATATGCCACCCATACATTTCAATAAACTGATGCATGAAATACAAGCCCTGTGTATTTCTCAGAGAAGTGAGAATGGCCCATACATTCACTGGGAGCAGGCAGGACTTCCTGCTCTGAACTACTTAAGCAGTCCTTGTGTACCAGATGAATAAATTAAGTGTAACACACTGTAATTACTGGTTATATACACAATTATGGATAACATCTGTATGATCAGATTACCTTCCAGTAGAAAAAGTCTGGAAATTAAACACAAAAAAACAATGTTTTAAGTGAGAGATAATGGTTGGCTAAAGCCAAAGAGAAAGTGCTTCTATTGGCTTACAAGTAGAAACCATGTGTCCAAATGCAATCACATTTTTAGTAATAATAGCTACCAGTAGTTGTCTTCCAATTATTTATGGAAACCATTAAATACAAACGGGTTAGTCTCTTTAGCTCGACTGGCCAGATTTTATATCACCAAGACTGTCTGGTCCACAGAGACCCGTTCTTATCACTGAAAACCCTGGATTGTGTGTGTGTGTGTGTGTGGGGGTGGGGGGATGCAGTTATCTGAGGTGTAGAAAAAATGTGTGTGGTGGGGGGTTCTGAGCCCCATCTCAAGGTTCACTGCATTAACTCCCATTTCAGGCCACTCACATCCCACTAATCCACACCTTGTGACTCAGGCTACTATCAGAATTTTGATCAATCTCCAGACCTCTCTGCTGTCTTTTATGGTGTTTGTGCAGAAACAAAGAACAGAGTACACAGAAAAGCCTATGGATGATCCTAACATGTGACGTTTTAGTGATGCTGCTTTTTGATGCTGTGGAGAAAAGTGATACCATTGTACTTTTGACACCTCTGCTCCTCCATTCTTTTCTATTATTTCTTATGAAACCGCTCAATGTGATATTTACTGTCAACTGGAGTTGTTATATAAAACTCCCAAATTCAGAAAAAGGTAAAATAAAAACACTGTTCTTTAGTATGTGAATAGTTGTTCAAGGGAGAAAAAAACGTTTTCTGTCTTCCTGTGATTTCAAATCTATTCACATTGCTTCTAGACTGGGTCTCTTTGATTAGTAATGCACTTCAAGGAACTAACATCGTCATACGATATAGAGTTTATGATAGAATTCCCCCCCACACACTAAAAGCTATTTAGGATAATCAAATTTTGTGATTTGTGGTTTTGATTTTAATTGCTGACAGAACAGTCAAATAATGAGTGGGAGTGAAAAATGACCATTAAAATGTAGGTTCAGAACCTGAATTAGTCTATTCTATTATCAATGCTAGTCGTTTTTGAGTAGCCTACTACATTTTTTAAATAATTGTAGTAATTGAATCCATTATTTTGTTTCTTATACAACATTATATACGCAGTTGCTGAATTTAATGAGGAATTGTGTCATATGATATGTTGTGTAAGGTATGGAAAAGGGAAATGTATTTAAAATCACTGAATAAGACAAAAACAAATATTATTTGCAACACAGTCAGCTCTGTAATGGAGTAGCTTGTCACACGCATCTAATATTCTTCATACATGAGCTTTGTAGAATTTAGCAACACTGCAATAACACAACCCCATGTAAAAAGGTTAAGAACTTCAGTTCAGGCTATCACATAATCAATATGAGGGCAGGACACTGACCCAGCATTAGGAGAGAACTCACCATAATCAATTAACTTCTTGAAGTAAATAGATCTCTCTCTCTCTCTCTAGCTGCCTGGTAACGTGAGAGGGGTTCCCATTCCCTTCGGTAGAATGAAAAGAGAAATGAAATACCCTCGTGTTACAGTGTGCCAGACTGATGTAGCGGACTAAATAAAGACCAATTACATCACCAGTGGCGGTTTCCTGCTCTAAACGATTCTTAAAGCGCACCGAGGGCATTTCTCTGAAAAATTATCACACGTACGCCCACGTAGTTATTGCTTTACATTTATACATCAGTTAGAAGCTCAGAATCATTGTTAAAGTTCACTGGGACAATTTGGCAATTGTACATGAATTATAAAGTGAGGCTCACGGAAAGAGTTTGGTTGGATGTGCCAAGCAGTTCGTGCCAAGATGATACAACCTTTAAAAGGCTTAACTTGTCTAACCAAACATTTTTCAAAGTCATTTGGAGTTATCACCCTATTAGACTGTGTAATCATAAATTCATATCTGTGCTTAGCTTGCGCCTCAGAACCTTTAGAACTGGCAAAAAGTTTCACGTAGCAGGATTTTTAAGTCCGATTCCCAGACAAGAATGGCACAGGGATCATTCAGATGGGCTTGATGAGTTTGCATATGAAACGTTGTGTCGTGCTCTTCGTGTCTCAGAAATTTACTCAAGAACACTGTCCACATCCACCCTAAATTATTAAGAGAGAAATGCTGTCACTCACTTCTGTCAAGCATAGTTATTTCCCCCTAAATTGTGCATGTTCGGTATGGGTTAACAGCAACTGACGTTTGCCTAAAGTGATAATGCATATTTATGATACCATCTTGAATTTAACTTAATTATTTTTTGTTGTTGTTAACAATTGCATATGATAGTCAGATATATACTTGTCCCGTTCCTAAAATCCTGTATTCTTTCTTGCAATCTATATAACTGCCAGCTTGTATTTTCACTTCTGAACAACTAAGTCTATTTAGACAGCATGTCATTGGCATCTTGCCAGGATTATAGCAAACCATTATTAGCATACACTGTCAGGTAAATGGTATATAAATTAAAACTGAAACACAAAAAGGAAGCTTCCTTTGGAAAAAAGCTTATCCCTCAAGCCCCAGCCAACATCTCATTTTATGGTGGTAATCTGATTTAGAACAACAGGACTGATGGCCTTTCAAATCCATTTTGTTTTCGTATTCATCTGCTTAATTTGTGAGATTAAAAGGCTACTATTGCATTTGAGTTGTAATCTGAAATATGATTTAGATTAAATTATTTGTGGAACATGATGGATACCAAGACAGTCAGATAATGAAAGTGACCTTTTTTTTACCAGTGACTATTTACAGGAGAGGTAAAGTATTTGTAAGATGGAATAAACATGGTTTAAATGATAAATCGATACGGTTGAAAACAAGAGGCATCCTGCAATTTTACTGAGAGAGGCGGACTGATCAAATTATATTTTCTGCCATATGAACATATTATTATTATTATTATTATTATTATTAGATTTTTTGCACATTCATTTCTGAGATCTCCCCCCTTCACAACTTGAGAAGTGTGGTAAGTGCTTTTAACATTAGCTTGTTGAATTAAATAAACAAGCCAATACTATTCATAATTTCAGTGCACTCATAAGTGCTCAGCATTGACTCTAAAGAATAAGAAACACGCATTTGTACTATAAACATACAATGATTCAGCTAGAGCATAATTTAATTCAAACTAATCAGACTTGCAGCTGCAGTGGCATAATTAAAAATAAGGTCTATATGATTTCCTATCCCCCTTCCCCCTGGTAGTTACATATGAATGTCTTACTCCTCAGCCACTGGCTGCCATAGCTTTGGAATAAGAAGTGACTACAGTTTTTTTGTGGTCTAGATATTTGCCAAGAAATGAGGCACGGTGGTGTTTATGGACCATACAATTCAAAGAGAATCAGGTGCACCCACTCTTATAGCAATGCCTGTCTTCCCCATGCTCCTGACTGTCATTGGTACTAATCTCACAAGGGATATGATTGTTTTGTAGCAGGACCAGTAGTCGCTAAACTAAACCAAATTAGATTGACATAGCAAATCATTTCCATGGTAGTGAGATAAATAATAGTGACCAATCGTGTTTAAATGGAAGCTCAGCGATTGTTCTTGTTGTTCTTGTGTATTACATCACAGCACAAAATAGGTGGTAATGGATCATCTCCATCTCAGAACTGAACTACAGTAAAGGAGCATTTTTGTGAAGTTACGACATAGATGATGTTCTGGGTTTCCTTTGGAGTTTTTCTTAGTCTTTTTCCTGGTCCCCTTTTGAGCTTTGTTTTGTCTCATTTGTTGTACAAAGTCTCCAGGTCAAGGCCATGTTGTAGATCAATTGATTGTGTTTCAATCTCAGCCACATTGTATAATACTTCAAGACCTCAACATTCCACCGTTAAGGGTTATTAGAATTGTGATATTTTGATGCTGACCTACTTTTTGCAATTTCACAGATATACATTGATAATACTAATTAGCTTTAATTATTTCAATAACGCTGACTTCTCCTCCAGTCCATTTCCTCTTCCTTGGCACACAATTATGTCTCATGGTATCTAAAAAGAGCATCTTAGATACCCTTGAGAACTGATAATCTCAAGGACCTTGCCCCGGAATATATTGTTAAATCAATAAAAGGGAAGACAAGACAGGATAAAAAAATAAAAGTTACACTAAGCCCTGTTTGGATTGGGTCATGAAGAAATGAGAACACAAAACCCACCCACTAAGCATTTCAGAAAGGCAGAGCGAGGTTCTTGTTATCGCCCGCTGTTCCCCTTTTGTTACTCCGGCAAGATGCTTCTGTATCTTTGAATGCACCGAGCAGCACTTTGAAACCGACGGATCCTTCTGCAAGTTGACACTGTGTGTGCTAAATATGGAAACATCAATATTCCAAGAGTGTCTGTATTTTATTTATCAAACAGCGACGCTTCAGGCAGACTCTGCACACGCGTGTGTGGAAGCCTGGGACATTGTTTAAATTATGGAAAAAGATATAATCCATGCCCCTTACCGGAGATACAGATGTAAGATGACTTATTGCTCTGAGGCATCCTAATTACAAGGTATTTAGCAGTCAGCACCTAGAAAACACCTGCCAAAGGCAGGGACGAGGCAGAGGCGACATGTTTTTCCCTTCACTTGAGAGCACAAGCCAGCTGGAAAGCAAGCCAAGGGAAATAGGGATGCAGATAACAGCCATATGGTAGCTGCGTTTCAGTTGTTTTCCTGCAAGAAATAAAAGCGGCCGATCATGTTTCTCAAGCAGTGTGGAACAACAGCTCAGTTTTGACTGTAAATGGTACAGAGATTGCAAAATGCAACAACAGGCAAGCTACACTATCCTACATGCATTATTTTATTCATTGCTATTAATTTGTTTGTTAACTCTTCATATTTTCCCCATGATGTGACTGATTACAGTGTGTGCGTGTGTGTGTGTGTGTGTGTGTGTGTGTGTGTGTGTGTGTGTGTGTGTGTGTGTGTGTGTGTGTGTGTGTTTGTGTGGCAGGGGGTTAGTAAGGGATGGAAAGGGTGAGACAAAAGGTGTACAGTTTCCAGTTTACGTTTGAAAGACTTTCGGTTGTGATGGATATGAGGATAAAGGATGTTTTGGTTTTAGTGTTGAAGGAGGATCTTTGGCTGTAGTTATTTTGAAGCGTGGAAGAGGGGTTGACAGCCAGGAGAAATGCAATATTATTCAAATGCATAGGATGTCGGAAGGTATCAGTAGTGTGTTTCAATGAAAGGAGCAAGGTTTGCATGAATTTGTATGCTGGACTGCAGAGCAAAGCGATAGGTCCAACAGCATATTTACTGATTAGCAATCACATTGCCTGTGGTAAACTACAGGCCTGCAGGAACGGGATGCATGGATTGGGAAGGCCAAGATGTATAAAATTATTATTATATCAGTGTATGAAGCAGAGGTAGCATGGGTGTGGTTAGGGGTGGGTGATGATTATAGACCAAGTGATGATTTCTAGGATTTTAGGATGATACAAATCATGTTATTTTGCTATTCTGTTATGTTTAACATTTCAATACCACACACACAATTTGTCAGAATTTTCTTTTGCATAATATTAAGACAGTTCCTTCATTTGCCATAACAAAATAGTAACAAATGTTTTTGGAGGGAGAGTAAAACCTGCCATGTGCTGAATAGTGATGAATAACTCTGTTCTCGGCCATGCTGTATGTTCTCTCAGGTGGTGAGCTTGGGGCACAAATACAGATATTTTGGTGTAAATTTCCATTTTCTGAAAAAAAGGGTATTTCACCTCCACTTTCAATTTCACCTTCACTTCCAGAGCATTGTTTAAGGTTGTGTATCTTTGCGATTGGAGGATCTTTACTGTAGACTCAGGGCTTGACATAGAGGTGAATCAGCCTCCAGGCCAGTGGCTTTTCACTGGGCCCCAATGTTGTAACCACTGGCCTTGGAACATAATGGCCCATTTTGATGACATCACCATGCCCCATGAGAATATGACTCAAATAAAACATCAAAGGATGTTCAACCTGGTCAATCAGACAACTTAGTGTCTGCCTTGTCAGGTCTTATGCTGCTAAACACAAAAGTTAACCACCTATGTTTTCTGTACAAATAGCGCTAGCTGTGTTAATGAGAGGTGCCTGCATTTTTTGGCTGAAACGAAATGCCAAATGTTAAATCGAATTGGATTTAACATTTTATCAAATATAAATCTTTTCAAACATGTTATTTAATGTCCATATAGGGAATGGTAATTATTTGTGTTTGCATTGTTTTAGCAACTATTTACTCTAAACATTTAGTTATGCATTACATTCCACTCTGTACTGTTTTAATTTAGTGAAAGAGTGACATAGGTTTTAAACATATTTGTGTGGTAGTGTGGTGAACTTCATGAATCATATGATTTGTGTTGCTTTTTGAAATATAAATTCTTAAAATATAGCCTTGTCAAAATCGATGGTGGTAACTATTACAGCATGGAAAACACTGGCCTTTCTAGGATTATATGGGCAATGGATATGGGCTATGTGTTATACGAGTCTATCTCATTAAAGCCTCACTGGGTCAATGGTTGTTGTATGGTGATCGGTCCTGTAAGGCAAATGGTATTTGATATCCCCGGCCTGAACAAAATCACAGCATGCACAGCATTATGCATGCATATTTGTTCATAAGAACTGGGAAGTTGTAAAGAGAAATGTTTTCATGTTTTCATTTTTCTCTCAATTTGGTAGCCAATTATACCCTCTCTTTCTTTTGTTTCGCCCTCCCCACAAACTCGCCGCCTGTCACTATGGGGCAAGCTAATTCCCTGAGGCCGGCGATGATCTGCCTCCTCTGAGACAGAACTCGCCCACCTACTTTCTAGAGACGCCCTTCGCACTTCTCGGCGAGCTCGTGCCGGCACACCCTTCCCCTGGTGCGGACAGCCTTGGGTGGACAAAAATGAGGCCAGCTGCCATTTATGTAATAGTAAAAGTAATAAAATTCAATAAACAAAAACAAACAGATAATATAATAACATATTATCACATTACAATGTTGTATTGCCACTATTTTATTATGTTAGTACTATATTGTATTGCTGTAGTAGCTGGAAAGTGGACTATACGTGTCTGAGTTCAGAGATTAAGAACTTTAGCCTGCTATGGATTGTCACCCGATCCCCTCCTATTTTTATTCAAAAGCACAATACCCTTGGAGCCACCGTGGTCTCTGTGTCTCATTAACCTCTGTGTTAGATAAATCAAATGGAGCCGCTATAACAGAGATAAGCACACTGCAGGCCTGCAGGGCCATGATGCATGGATCAGGCAGGCTAATGGGAATGTATCGACAGCAAAATGGTGGTGTGCTTATCCTGCTTTTTCCTGCACATTGCGATGAGAAATCTCCAAAGCAGATGGGGACTGAAGGGGTGGGCACATTACGGGGGCTATGAAGTGGGCAGTGGTGGTCACATGACGGGGGCTATGAAGTGGGCAGGGGTGGGCACATGACGGGGCCCATGAAGTGGGCAGTGGTTGGCACATGACAGGGGCTATGAAGTGGGCAGTGGTAGGCACATGACAGGGGCTATGAAGTGGGCAGTGGTTGGCACATGACGGGGGCTATGAAGTGGGCAGTGGTGGGCACATGACATGGGCTATGAAGTGGGCAGTGGTGGGCACATGACAGGGGCTATGAAGTGGGCATTGTTGGTCACATGACGGGGGCTATGAAGTGGGCAGTGGTGGGCACATGACGGGGGCTATGAAGTGGGCAGGGGTGGGCACATGACAGGGACTATAAAGTGGGCAACTGTGGTCACATGACAGGGGCTATGAAGTGGGCAGTGGTGGGCACATGACGAGGGCTATGAAGTGGGCAGTGGTAGGCACAATGGTATAAATGTTCCACGTGTATTCCTTTATTGCTTATAAATTATCAACAATGACTGTAGGTTTTTGCTCACTTTAAAATAGCTGCAGTTCTAAAGCATAAAGCAATGGTGGAAAGAAATGATTAAAATGTAGGAGATAGCCAAGCTTCACACACCTGTGGTAAGCTAACTGTAACTCACCTTTTAAAAAGTGTAAAAATTATTTCCCCTAAAAAATGATTTGTATGCAGTACATTTGAATGTGTTTAATAAATGTGCATTATTATCCTCACTTTGCTTTTCAGACACTGTTACCCAGCTCAACATTTAACAAAGCAATTCAGGGTAAAATATGTCACTTAAGACTTAAAAACATTCATAATGTTTCACAAGTTTCACAAAAAAAAGTTGTTACTTGTGAGTAGCACTTAATTGGTGGAACATTATGAACCCACTTAATTTTCTGATTAAACATGATTAATCATGTTAGTTAAAGAGATTAATCATGTTTCCTCTATATTTAATTGAAAAGAAAAAAAAGAGAAGGAAATTCTTGTTGCGTTTTGTTGTAAAATGTGGTCTTTATCAATGCCTTTTACATGACCCAAGGGTATACGTATCACGAACGAACACTCAGAGACGGACAGTAATGATAGGATGTAGAGTGGTCATTTAGAGGCGTGGCGGGCTCATTTCCTGTTCCTTGTGCTTGCTTGCACCGTTAACAGAGCTTTCTTTATCTACACATCACTGCGGCCCCCCCTTTCCCGGCCTCCTGGGTGTCTTGATGGAGTGGATCCTAGGAGGCATCAATTCCAGGACCTTTAACGTTGCAGCCGTTCGGTTATCACTGAGGTGGGGAAGGGGTGGGGGGTTGCTGCACCAGTCAACACTGAGCATAGCCCTTTTTTGGTGCATTTGTGCTGGGGTGGGGGTGACGGCCTGAGGTTTTACAGAATCAGCCTTAAACGAATGCCTTGCTACGTCCTTAATCAAGTGCGCTGGTTTCCTGCTGTTTGGAAAAGTGGAATCAGGGTGTCTTTATTGGAGGAGAAATGACTGTTGTCACTTCAGATATATGAGGGGGCTCTTTTCTCATTCTGGTGCATCCCTGTACCTTTAACGGGCCTGTCTTTGTCTTCCTGTCCCTGCGGAGCCCTGCTCTACCTCCTGGGGGGTCGTGACAGACTGTATCCCGTGCCCGCAGACGCAAAGGGAAAGAGGGGAGAGACATCGCTCTTCACTGACAATGGCCAATTGATCAAGTTGTGGGACTCAATTCTAGCGCTGAGACCCGTAACGCTGAAGTCGCTGTGTTATCACTAAGGGGTCTGCACCTTGCTCCGTGCCGTCCTTATTGAGCGTGTCACTTCTTTATTTTATTTGTGCGCTGCTGGGCTGTCCCTAATCATCTCGTCTTTAATCAAGCGTGCCGAGGCCTCGAGTCGAGAAAAACTTCCTAGTAGAATACTGCTCAACGATATCAACGTCAACGTGCTTTTCTAGTGAACTTGAGACACCTTTGATCAATTCGATGAGGTTGTTTTGAAACTCTCAAGTTTTGACCTGAGCTATTATGGCATTTGAAATTTTTTATCAACTATAAGGGTCACAAAACACACCCAAAGATCTAGCACAATGGTTCTCTGTGGCTCAGTTGGTAGAGCACGGCGTTGGCAACGCTTAGGTTGTGGGTTCAATCCCCACTAGGGCCACATATACTGAAAATGTATGCATTCACTACTGTAAGTCGCTTTGGATAAAAGCGTCTGCTAAATGGTGTATATTACAATAATTTGTCACAATCCAGCATGATTTGCTTTATAAATGAAATCAATAACAAACGTGATAATGCTGTGAATACCCTTGTCGTAGTGCATTATAGACATATTGATAATGCCTTATGGGCTATTCATAAGGCCTTATAATGCTCAACATAAACACTTAAAATAGCTCATACACATCTATAACTGTAGTTATATAGCATTATAAGTGCTTTTATATACAGGCTTTAAGTGAACTAATGTCCTCTGGCATATAGAGTATATAGCACTCTATAATGCATCATACAGTAAGTGCTTTTTACAGGTGAAGAGATGTTATTCAACATACATATTTGTGAAATATTTTATTGCATAAAACCAAACCTGACTGATTGACAATTGTAAAAACAGCCCTTGTTCCGTGTCAGATAGCTACCGAGAGCAAACATTGCATTCAATTTATCGGTATATGGTTCAAAAAGTTTTTTAGTCTGGTGTTTGTCTGTTTCTTTTTTACAAAAATTTGGCGTTCACACCCTTTTTCTCCCAATTTGGAATGCCCTGTTAATAGTCTAAGCCGTGCTGTCGATTCAGAAAAGTGTAGACAAGCATGTGATGTTAGCCTCTGCTTCCTTTCACATTGCAGTCTACAAGTTAAGTTTGCTTCTGCACAGGAAGATGGGAAGGAAGATGCTTCTGCACAGTTTTATACCAGCAGACTGTGAGCACCCAATTGACCAGTGGGGGTCGCTGACGTGCGACGAGACACGGACAACCCTGCTGACTAATTCCCTCCCTCCAGGGGGGACGCAACTGCAAATTATGCATTGCGCTGTGGGGTTGCTGGCCAGTTGGCACTGGCATGGTCTGGATTCCAACAGCTGACAGTTACTGCAAGCTTTTGAATGCCATTCTATTCCTTTATAATATCGCATAAGACTTATTCACAACATAACATAAAATCACAGTATAATGTTACAGTTTTCTAAATCACATCACACAATAACTATAACAATAACCATAGCAATTACTGAGTATGTTACACAATGTTATAATATAACATACCTAAAGTACCATTTGAATATGATAATATTATATAATAATCCACAATGTATAACACGATATTAATTAACTACATGCAATGTTAATCAACAGAACCACTGCATCTCAATTAAATAGGAATTGTATGTACTAACTACAAACATCAACAAGACATGTTCAGTAATTAATCATTTACTGTGAAAACACGCATCATTTACTGGAAGGATGCTAGCATTAATTCCTGTAATTAACCTTTTTAGTTCATAATTATATTGTATATGGCCATATTAGGGAGTTGAGAGAGGTCACATGAATGATACAAATTATGCAATAGGTTTTGGCCTAGACACACCAGGATACATGTATACCTCCTCTCACACAACCTGTATTCTTTCCAAGCACATGTGGAGCTACATCTGCTTTGCCACTCTTTCTGAGCATCAGCTCCCAGCATTTGAGGGGCAGCTTTAAAAAAATATATATTTATTTGTTTCAGATTTTTTCCAGGTTTTATCCCAATTTAGTAGCCAATTACACCCTCTATTTATTTATATTTAACCCTCCCCACACGGGTCCGCCGATTGTCTCCACGAGGCAAGCTAATTCCCCATGGGCAGCGAACTCCCCTTCCTTCAAGACAGAATTTGCCCACCCACATGCTGGAGACCCCCTTACATGCTTCACAGCGGACCCGAGCCGACTCACCCTCCCCCCTTCCCCTGGGGCAGACGGCCAAATGCCGCCTGCGATCGGGGCTGATGACCAGGGCCACTCTGGTAGAGATGCAGGTTTCAAACTGCATCCCTGACAGGCAGCGCACACCACACCGGACCAGCCAAAATGTGGTGTGTTAGACCACTACGCTATCTGCCACCCCAGGTTTTTTTTATTTTTTACATATTTCCTTTTTTTTCCGATTTTCCTCGTTTTTCTCCCAATTTAGTGACCCTCTATTTATTTAGATTCGCCCTCCCCCACGAACTCGCCGCCTGTCTCTACGTGGCTAGCTAATTCCCCGAGGCCTCCTCCAAGACGGAACTCACCCACCTATTCTCTGGAGACACCGCTTCTCGGCGAGCTCGTGCCAGTTAACCTTCCCCCCTCCCCCTGGGGCAGACACCCAAACGCTGCCAGGGCCAATCTGGCATAGTCGGGTTTCGAACCGCGGCTGTAATAGGCAGCTCACACTCACAAAGGGAGTGCTTTAGACCGCTACGCTATCGGAGGCCAGAGGGACAGGTTTTATGGTGGTAGGGTCACTGAAGGGGGTTGGGATTATCCTCAGTTCATGATAGCACTGATGTTGTAAGGATGACTGGCCCAGGAGCATATTATGTGCCTTGCACAGCCGACCCAAAGCACGAGACCTTCACTGGCTGCTGTTTATCATAAGAAGTGCTCTCGATTCATCCATGGTTCTTTTCCTCAGGGGTCTTTAGCCAGAGAATGAAACTATTTTCCATTGGCTTTGATATGGCAGTGCTAATACTCTGAGCAGGGCTTATTGACACATCACTCACACATCACACAAGTATTCTTGGTACATTGTCATTCAGAATGGTTGTGCACAGAGAGAAGTATGATTCTACAAACACAGGCTAAGGCAAGGCCAATATACAATTACACATAGTTAAATAGTTTTATATTTGTAGACATTTATTGAACAATTAAGCTAGCCATGTTACGTGACTGTGTTATTCTCAATAATGAATGCCAATTTTTTTTCCTTATCAGTCTCTCGTGTAGACAAGGAGCTCTTGAGAAACAATGAACAGATAAAAAAGATGACAGTTTATAGCTATAAAAGCAGCCAAAAACAAGTGTGAAGGCTTTTTTTTACAGACATCCCAAAAGGCCTAATATTACATCTGTTACACCTATAGGTTCTACTCTGTCTTCCGACGACGCTGTGAGATTATGTTACCCAAGTCGTCTGTGACATTTTATTTGTGTGAAAAGAAAATTCGAACAAAGCCGTCAAGTACGTTTAAAACCGCGAAACTGGACCCGGTGGGCTGGGATATCAGAGTTTTGTGTTGAAATAATTAGCCCACTAAACAGACCATCTGGGCTATCATAGCTGGCAGGCCGCTCACACCAGATGCTACCTGGTAGTAGCTGAACAGCAGCTCTATGGCTGACGTGTCTAGGGCTGTACACATTCCCTAGCTGTCTATCTAAAGGTTTCGGGTTTTACCCCTCTTAAAACATCAATCAATTAGCCATTTATTTCAAAGCAACCAATTAATTATGAAACAACTTTGTCCTCAGTTTAAAACCCATGTTCCACCAAACCAACCATGTCACAATTTGCAGGGACACACATTTTCATGGAAACTATCTGATTTATAGTCATCTAGAGTCATAATTTGACTTGAAATGCAGATGAGCAGCAAATACGTGGGAAATCAACATCCACTGCTCTAAATTAAGCTGGAAGCTACATTTTTGGTTATCTTGATAGCGGATACAACTAACAAGTATGCAAATACATATTTTACTAATGTTAACCCACGCACAAGTGTATATTTTAATTTTCAGTCCAGAAGATAAGCTTGCTAGCTAAAATTATTGCCATTTGGCATTTGCTTATTTATACGTTTATTTGTTTATTTGGCATATTACTGCAGCAGCAAGAGCATCGATACAATCAGAGAGAGCAATGAAATGAGCCTCAGGATGAAAATCAGTGCAAATATAAACTTAGATTTGACATAATTAACATTTTACATTTAGAAAATGTAAGCATTTAAAAAGTAAGCCCAGTTCCCAAACAATTACACTGCACTGCCGCCCCTAAAAACAACTTAAAGCAATTGCTTCAGTGGACAAGTATTGTGTGACAGTTATCCTTATGAGTATCATGACCATATTTGTAGGTCATTTTTACACTTACTTCACACACACTAGGATCAAGTGTACATTTGTGGGATTTTTTTGATCTTGCTTGCTAATAGTATTAGTATATTCAGTGTTAGCTGGCTAGAACATTTAATTTGAGTTATCAAGCAAACTTGCATGTATAAAACCAATCTTGTTATATTGTATATATTTTGCATGTTGTCCTTTCCTTTGCAAAGTAGAATGAGAGGGAAAATTTGGATTATTAGATTATTGTTTGGAAGTTTAGTCATTTATTGCATGAGTTGACCAGTTACAGTAAGAGGTTGTTTCTGTAGGATGTACCAGGGAAGGATAATAATATGAACAACTGGTAGAGCTTGTTTGCAGGTTCTGAAAACAGGAAAACCTGTGTGTACATTCACTGATGTAACGAGTATCCTTATGAGCCAATATTCAGTTTGAGTGCTAATAAGAAGATTACAAACACACCTTGAAACGGATGCATATTTTTGGTATTTTGTATTCTACTGGGTATTGGACAAATATTGTTTGAATCCACAACCTTTCGTTCCTGCTCTTTGATCAAAAAAAAGAAAAAGAAGAATATGTCAATTCCCTGTCTAACTGTCAAATAAGATAGAATTGCTTATATTGTTGAGTGAAAGAGAAAGGTTTCAGACTGCATCATAATCGAAAACATTGAATACCACATTTGTATCAAGAAGTATAATAAGCATAATGCAAATGACATCCCCAAATGGATCCATTTGGACACAGTGTTCCATTGCACCATTCTGAGATAAAACTGTCCCACGGAAACTCAGTAAACCAACTAGATGTCCTTGCCAGACACCATTATATCGTATCTCCAATAGCGCAGAATCCTCCCTCATACGCTCGCAAAAATCTGTATTGTTATCTATGAAAAACAGGTGCATTTTAATTAGTTCTTCATCTGCTAGTTGCTCCAGCATTCCCCCTAATAAGAACAGATAAATATTTGTGCAATTTGGAGACAGTAATTTGATAAGCCCTTGAATTTACTCAGCGAAGTAAAAGTTCCTGAGCTTGCAGCATGTGGTTGTCACTCCCTGTGGGATGGGGAACCGTATCTCCCTGCAGGAGCGTCCTGTTCGGTAAGCAGTTCTTATCTGGGCTATCATAGAAGGCTGATAGCAGGGGCAATATCCAGTTACCGCAGCTTTATGTGCGATCCAATACTCGGATCAATCCTAACCCTCAAGAACTTCCATTAACCCTTAAGTGAAACACTCCTTCTCCTTCTGTACTGCTCTATGGCTGTCGGTTGCTTTCTTTCTTTCTTTCAAACTGTTTTTTTCTTTTCTTTTTTTGCCAGTAAGTTCAGGGCACATTTTGTATTGCATCGCGGTAAGTGAATGTCTTGGCACAAACCCGAGTTTCCTGGTATTAAGGCTAATATTCAATTCAGTCATTTTTAGAGTGCGCCATTACCTCTGTGTGATAGCTATTTGTGTGACTCTGTGTGGCTCAGTAGGTAGAGCATGGCACTGACAACACTTAGGTTGTGGGTTTGACTCCCATTGGGGCCACATATACTGAAAAATGTATGCATTCACTACTGTAAGTTGCTTTGGATAAAAGCTTCTGCTAAATGGCATATATTATTATTATTATATTATATTATGTGTCTTTACTCGCAGGTTATACAAAATATACAAGATGGATAATAGATCATGTTCGACAGTCAATTAGTGAGAGAACATTTTTCCAATATTTAACTTGATACAAAGTAATTTGTTGACCTATAATTATGACATATGTTTAATTAATCCAGGTTTAAAAATACATAAGATCTACTTCTGGAATAAAACTTTAAGACATCTAGACACTTTTAGCAGTCTATCATTGTGTTTGTACAATTTAATTTTAGTGAAACAATTTTTCCTTTTCCACTTTAAAACTATTTTTGCACAGCAGCATATTTTCTAGTCCAATGCCCACACGGTGATATGCTGTTATTTTATTTTCTGGGTTTAAGTCAGTTGGCTAGAAAAATACCATTCCTTTCCCTGTGTGACTAAATATAAGAATGATTGGCAGAAACTCTAAGCCATCCTTAATATTACACCTGTATACCTATATTTACATAGCAAATTATTTGTGTTCTACTTTCATTATTGCAAAACTGGTAATCATCCAACTATATTTAATGAGTCTTTCTAGGGATATTGCTAAACCAACCTTAAAGTAATAGCTGTAGAAAGACCTATTAAATATAGTCGGATTATGACCTGTTTTTAATCAAATTCTTTTGTTCAAGGAAAAATAAACTGCATGAAATTTTAAAAAACAGAGTAAAAGACACCTTAACCTAACATGGTTTGCTTGACCTTGAACACACAGGGGGCTGATGGGTCTGCATTCATATGACTTAATAAAATCAATGGTGAGTCTTGGATTACTGTAATGCTGTTTATTATTGTCCACATCATAGATTAATCAAATCATCATTGTGCTGAAGTTCATAAGATGAAAATGTTTAATTTCACATTTATTAAATGATGATAGATGATTGAATTCTAGCTTACACACTTTAAAACCAAAAGTGTTTTATCACATTCTTCCTAACTAACAAACAACCATTTAGACAGCATTAGGATTATTTTGACAACTGTAAGCAATTGCTTTTTGTTTCTCAGCTACAGTAGGAATTCAGAAGCTTCTTTTAATGTCTGATTTCTGGACCCAGTTGTCATGCACCTGGATTTTAAAAGGAAAATGATCAATATAGAGAATGGGGAATTTGAATCTGCTAGAAATAGTCAATAGTAACGTCTGTCAATGGACAATCCTGCAGCATGCAGGCACCAATAATTATGCCTGTTGTCTTGCAAGAGAGGTTAATTGAACAATATATTGTTATACTTGACTATTATACCACAGCAGTGTCTAAGTTATATCCTCACACTGATTTTTGAATACAAACACACATGGAAGTTAAAAGAAAGACTAATTATAAGATTTAAATTAAAAATTTTAACAAATGAAAAACTACAAATTTGAATGAAGCACATTTTTATAAAGATCAATAGTCTCCAGAGTCTGGCTTTATTCGGAAATAATGCAAGGATGGTTGGAGGTGGTATGTTACCAACACCATAGGCACTGCTCTACCTTGTATATGTCAAACACTACAAAGCTCATTTGAAGCCAGGACTATTTCACTTACCTTAAATGTAGCTTTTTGGAGGACAGGACCCATCAGCGTAGGTAGAAGTTCGCGGAAACATTACGTGACATTTTCGTCTGCGTTCATCCACAGGCTTGGCGGGTGCAGGCCATCAACTGAGGCCAACGCTGAGTGGAGAAGACGGAAGCGACAACAAACAGCAGGAAACAGTTTGGAAACACTAGCAGTGCAAATACACGGGAAGCCATGTCGGACCGCGACGGAGGGAAGAGGAATATGAAATAAAGAGGAAAGCAAAGGTGGGTCTACTCATTCCCTTCTCCATCCCGGACTGAAAGCAATCCCTAAGACTGAATGCATAATGAGATCCTGGCTCCTGAGATTTTAGCTTTCTTAATCATGTTCATAATTAATTCAGGAACATTGATAATTTCATTACATTCTTTTTGTCTTATCAATAAATGATGTGGCTTCACTTTTAGTCCTGTATACAGGGAGGGAGAGAGAGGGAGGGAGAGAGCGAGAGAGAGGGAGAAGATGCTGTGAGTGATACAGCAGTAAGAACAGAGGAGATAAATACGATACAGACGGTGAAGTGGTAATTATAATCCTTGACCAGGCCGCTGGCATCGCAATATGAGGTCAAATGGCCACAAATAATTAATAAGCTCCTATGGGTGCGGGGAAACAAAAACCTTGTCAGTCTATTTGGTTCTGTGAGCGCGACATATTCACCACCACACCTAGCCATGTCAAAAATGTTAATACAGAATAAGAAAACAGAAGATTTTGTTTGCTGTTTGTGCATTTGATTGAGATAATTCCTGTCCATGTTTTAGAGTGGATGGAATAATAATACATTTTTCTTCACAAAGTACATTTCATCGATCAGTTATTATATTATTATATTATTATTATAGTTATTATTCAATAGCACTTCCATATGATGCCTCCTCTTATCTGGTCACAAAAATTGCATCACAACAGTCATATACAAACACAAAAAAAACAAATACCATGTATTTTAGTAGTCCCATCTATGAGAACTGGTGTAATGTTGTAATGTATTTCATGCATATTTAAATAGTTTTTTAAAAATTTTTTAATTATTATTAACCCCAATAAATACACATTTCAAAACTGCTTAAATAGAATGAGAAAAAATGGAGATATATGGTGCCAGGAGTATCACTCATGTTGAACACTGCGGTTCTTTGAGATTCAATGATTGTTTAAAACTCCACTACAAGACCATGTTTTACTCAGAAAATAAGCACAGGCCTTTGACTGATTAGAATGTATCCTTTATTGAACAGTGAGAAATGTCCCTTTTTGAGGGTTTAATCTGTTAACAAGCTAGAGCAAGATGTCTCAGGAAGAACAAAGCACCAGTGATTAGCTGTGCAGGCTATGGCCTGTGACAAGGATGATAACTCATATACTTCAGGCCCCAATAAGGAACATCATCAACTTAATTTGCCTCCCTTAGTAGTGTGGGCCTACTCTAGATCTATGTCACAGTCAAGGAACACCGGCAGATTACAAATTGTAAAATGGTTCGCGTAACAGTTCATAATTTGTGCAATGTATAAAGAACATTTGTTCCGTGCTTATTTGACAGAATTGAATTCTGTTTTTGCATTAATATGCTTTAAGTCTGAAAGTGTTCTTAAAGTTAAAGGTTGAGATTACATTTTCTTAGTTAATATTAAACATTTTTTAACTATATTTACTCCATGATGTAGTAATTGATGAAGGTGAATAATGCCATGTATACATTTTACCTGCTAAGTTGTCACTGGTGAACCCCTCCTGCAAGGAGGATTTAATGGAAATACAAAGGATTTAATGACTAGAAATGTAACTCTCACATTACTATGGTTACGTTATGACTAAATATAGTTTGCAATGAGAAGCAGTATGCAATTCAGAAATATAATATATAATACAGTATCAGTTTGAGTTATAGTTGATACCTTTTCATACAGTTGATGGAGTTAATAATGTAATGCATACAAATGAAAACAGGTCTTATTTATACATATTACAAAACATATGGAGGACAGAAAACCAAGATGTGTTACAGGACCGCACTATATTACAGATGTTTTGGTACAATTTCACGTAGGGTACTTCTAACAAGGTTTTCATTTTACTACAAGCCCAACCGTTTTAATTGTGTATTGTGTGACCTATGTATGCTACACCAGCTCTTCCAAACAGATTGCCACAGTACTTGTAATGATGGGGTGCAGCCCAGCTGTGCTGGTGGAGAGGGCAACGGGCTACAGTATTACCATAATAATCTGCTTCTGGTCCCAGGAGACATCTGGTGAGAACAAGTCCCTCCACTGCAGGAAGCATCATCTGCAGAACTGAACTCACTGACACGTGTGCCAACATCAGCCCAAAGGCGATGCGATAAAGCCGCCTTAATGCGCCACTCGGAAATAAATAAATAACTCGCGACCGCGGCGGGTTGCCCTGGAGTTACGTGAGCGGATTGGTCCAGTATGTGCAGTTATACCCCTATAATTTGGCACCTATTGGGCCTTTTTTTTTTAAGAACTCGGTCAATTTCATTTTAACTGGGCTTTAATCTGTGCATGACTGGAATCTTTATAATATCTTTTTTCATTATAGGGGGCGTGCTGATGTTCCCTCTCACACTGATCTGAGATCTGGAGTATGCTGATCGCACGGTCACAAAGCACATCATTAGTTTTATATTTCCTCCAACTGTGTTCAGTGATGCCACCAACCAGCAACCGCCAGGTCTAGCAGTCACCTGCGACACGGCTGAACTGAGCTAGCTAATGACATCACGCGGTCTGACAATTTAGCTTCACGACCAGAGCATTCGCAGTACGTTACGAGCGATCCAAGGGTGGAACGCTGGTGTAAAAATATGTGTCTGGGATCCACACCGTCTGTCATACTTTTGAAAGCATTCCTCAATGAATGTTCCCCATTCCTCATTTATGTCAGTGGAGGAAGTAATTGAAAAGGTTGCCATGGGTATTTTTTAACAGAAGCATAGAAGTACAGTAAGCTTTGTTTACATAATGACATGGCCATCAATGAAGGAGGCAGGTGAAATATGCTATCAATGAATAACTTACTTGATTAACTAAGGGCCTAAATATAAAATACATTTAATAATTCTATGAATTGTTTTGGTTTTTGGATGCTAATTACATTATGTTCCTTACTTTTGGTCATACTAATATTCACATTTACTTATTTGGCAGATGCACTGATCCACAGCAACGAAGCCATCATGTCTAGATACATTAAACACATATAACATGAGCAATGCAAAAAAACAGGGAACACAGGTATAGAACGACCATTGCACGTAGGGCCCTATTCAGAGTTGACTGACTTAAGCACCTGCTTAAGTTCCTCCAGGTAATAGAATGGTTGCGCAGAAAAAGTTATTCTTATTCTGACCTCTGCTACGTACGTGCTCATGTAGCAGAAGTGCTACTTATTCAACCTTTGTTCTGGAGCAAACATCGCTTAACTTAAGTCAAAGTCAGAATAGCGAAGATCTGTGGGCCTCGGGTAACATTAAGGTCAAACCATTCTCCCGGAATGGAACTTGCCCACTGCACCAGTCTGGCTCTGGCCGAGAGCCCTGTCTGGGGTGACAATTGGCAGCAGAGGGAGGGGGAGGGTTAACCAGCGCAGGTGAGCTGAGAAGCGCGAAGGGCGTTCCTGTACGGTAAAAACTGGCTTGACTCCAAGGATGAGCAGCGGGCTTGTGGGGGGAGAGTAAATTGAAAGAAATAGAGGGTATAATTGGCTACCAAATTGGGAGAAAAATGTTTTAAAAAAGAAAAGAATATCGAACATCTCCAGACATGCCTCTATTTTGGGAAAACCCCTCCCTTGATGTGTAACTTGCCAGGGGGGGATCCCAGGGCGTGCTTAATTCCACAAATAAGTTCAAAGTCTGAATATGAACAGATAGGTGAGGTGCGTCATTTTTTACTTCTCTCTGAATTGAGAGCATTAACTCACCTCTGAATAAGGCCCATTGTGCCTAACAAACATCATTTAGAGCAACACACGTATATCCTATTAACATACTCAATATACTGTATGTATAAGTAGCTCATTGTGTAGAATAGTACGGAATTCCACACAAATATCTGAGAAGTCTGATGTCTCATAGGATTTTACGAATCCATACAATCATGTTGCAGCATAAGAAAAAGCAGCATTGTAATCTAACTGATTTATTTTGTTAGTTTATTGCTTCCTTTTAATGCGATTCACTGAAATGTGATTACCATACAGCGTTTGCTATAAGATTGTATACATTTTAATGTGTTTGATTCTGTTTTGTCTCATTATAAATGCAGTGAAGAGAGTTCACAACATGCTTGATCTACCCTACTTTACCTGCTTTCATTTTGGGATAACTGATGGAAATAACAAGAAAAACTATAAAAACAACACAGTCAAATGCATATCCAACTCTTCACTGGCATGAAGAGTGGTGTTCACTAAAATCACATTAGCATGGGTAATTAGCATAAATTCCTTAAATGTCCTCAAACCTACTAGGCTGACCTTATAAATATTTAAATGTTTTTTTGCTTTACAACAAAATAGACATTTTCTGTTATGGTTAGAGCCAGTGTGCATAGCTGAGGGCCACTGCATTGATCACATATAGACACAGAACAGTGCGGTACTGTTTGTTTGATATGACGAGGACTGTATTAAGCAAGTACCAGCTGTCACTCAGGAAAACCAGGAGATCTTTGGAAGGTGGCTGAGAAAAGTGCCCATCGCCATCCTCTACCAGTCATTCACAACCGAGCTCTCAGTCAGGGCCATTAACTCGTCAGCAAATGAAACCAGCGGGCGGGCAGGCCAGGATCCTGGCAGCACCTCAGCTGTGCAAAATGGCGGCTCACCTGCCCTCTACTGCTCCTCGCTCACGGACACGCACGGTCATGCACACCCTCGCCAGCACACCCCACTGTCCTGCACAGCAGTGCTCAAGGCACGGAAGCTGTGCGGGTGGGGAGGGGGGGGGGGGTTGCAGGCTAATTAATGCAAGCGTTTGTCAGTGATTAAGCTTTAAACAAAAAAGGTCAGCTGAGCGACAAACGACCGAACCCTCCCCAGCCTTGCTCTCAGGGCAGTCTAAACCTTTCCTGGCTAAGTGGTAAGATGCCATTTTTACGGGGAGAAAAGCCGGCGCAAACATGATACACGAGTCATTTGGATCTCAACTGTCCATTACCTGCACAAGTCAAATTTGGCGATTTGTGTCATTTAAGAATGAAGAATTAGGCCATGGACAAGATCAATAGACATTGTAGTTGAAATCAGCGGTGATAAATTGACTGTCACCATTTAATGATTGAATGATTACAAACCGTTGCCTGAGACATAGACAGAAGAAATATTATCCTTGCAAGGGAATGCACATTTCTGAATGCTTTCACTTCATCATTACAATTTTGTGTACATAATGTATTCGACTTGTGTCATTGCAATACCATTTACTACTAAAATGTTTATTACAATGTATATGACTCTGCATGATGTATAATGTTCCACTTTAAAACATGGATTTGTAAATTGTAGGAGTTAATTCACATTTCTGAAGAGAAAAAAAACCTGAAAAAGATTCATTTTTATGCCATAAAATGACAAGGTTTCATGAAATATGTACGTCATTTCAGATACCAAGACACTCATGTATTATGTTGGAAAATGTACTATAAGAACACAGTTGAATGATATTATATAAGTAATAATAATAATAATAATAATAATAATAATAATGCAATGTTGTAAGTAATGTTAATAACCCATTTAGACCTAAAATAAAAAATAAAATAAGCAATTATTCTACACAACCTCTTAAAACCTGAGGGTTTTCTGGAAAAAATTTCAAAAAAAAAGTGACACCAACGTAATGTCTATTTCAGCGAATGCATTTCATTAATCGCAAAATCGAAGCGACCTAAACGTCACTCCAGGTCTTAATGGGTTAAAGCACTCATAAAATCTGGCTTGACACTCACACCTGTAAATTAGGAAGAACAAGCATGAATACAATTACATACTGATCTGCTAAATGGGAATGAGATACAGGACACATACAATAAATTTGATCAAGACTGCAACAATAACAGAGTATCCTAAGGATTAACATAGTCAATTTCATTTTTCAATCATCTTATTTACTTAAATATGAGGGTGTATGACAACTTTGTATCTTGTGATTTAGAATGGAAATGTATCATTTATCATTTGATAAATAAGCACATATAATATAATCTGAAGAATAAGGACATAATCAAACAACAATGGATGGATGGATGGATGGAATATAATCTGAAGAATAAGGACATAATCAAACAACAGAAATTCAAAGACATATAATAGTTATATATCAAGAACACTATGTAAAATGAAGAATTGCTATAATAGCATTTTCCGCATAATCTGGGGTATCAGAGAGTCCAGAACAGAAAAGTGTGAAGTTCAAATTGAAGAGGATTCAAAAGGAAACAGAAGATCCGAAGACCAAGAATGACTTTTGGTACTGTTTACAGAGACTTGCATGATTGTGAGGTTTATACTTATCTGTGGTCCTCATTTGCTGTCTGTGGTAATCTTAGCATCTGAAATTGGCAAAGAGTTAGACACAGCTCTATTAGTACGTATTCCTCAGCATTTGACTAAATCCAATATTGATTCATGAAATGTATATGTATTATATACATACATTCTAAATTGTATATGTTTTTCACTGGATATAGGTCTAGCTCTTATTTACAGTGCATTTATAACAATGAATGGCATACATGAGGAAAACTTAATATTTTCTGGTATTGTATGTTCCAAAGCACTCATCACTCATCACTGTGCACGTCTGTTGATCACAAATGTATTAGCATGAGAAATGGGAGAATCTACAGATATACCAAAATAATGCTTCAAAGTGCCCTGACATAGATTCAACAAGTGTCTGTAACTCTATTGGAGGGATGCAACACCCTTCCTCCATGAGAATTTCCATCATTTGCTGTTTTGTTGATGGTGGTGGAAACGCTGTCTCAGGCGCCATTCCAGAATCTCTCATAATGTTCAATTGGTTTGAATCTGGTAACTGAGATGGCCATGGCATATGGTTTACATTGTTACAAATCAACCAGTGACCAGTCATGCCCTTTGGATGGGAGCATTGCCATTCTGGAAAACACCATTCCCATCAGGATAGAAATGCTTCACCACAGGATGAAGGTGATCACCCAGAATGGCTTTGTGTTTATTGCTGTTTACCTTGCCCTCTAATGGGTTGAGTGAACCTAAACCATGCCAGGAAAATGCACCCCACATCATACCAGAGCCACCAGAACCCTTCACTGTAGGAAACAAGCACTCCACCTGTAGGTTTTGTCATGCGCCACACATGCACTTGTCCGCTTGTTGAGAACATCATGAAGGATGGCTAAACTGACCATGTGCCGCCTTTCCACTGCTCAGTAGACCACTGCCTGTGTTCTTTGCACCACTGTACTTGCAATCGTGCATTTTTAGGTGTAATAAGGGGATTATGCTCTGCAACCCGAACATAGTATCCTTCTCTGTGAAGTTCTCAATGGACTGTTCTTGATTAAATTGCCTGCTCATGCTCTAGATTGATATTTGCAGTCAACTGATTCAGTTGCTCATCGGTTTTGCCTTGCATCCCGAACCAATGCACAAACATCACGGTCAAGGAATATGCTCTTTTGACCACAGTTGCCCCTCGTTGATAATGTATTTCCTTCAGACTTCAATGCCAACATCACCTTTATCACTGTTCCTCATGAAACGCCAGCAAGTTGAGCAATCCAGTAAATGCCCAGCATTTGTATACATGACCCTAAGCATGATGGGATGTTAATTGCTTAATTGCTTAAAAGTCAGGAACCATACACGTGCTTTCAATATATTTTGTATCCCTCATTTACTCTGTTTATGGCATTATGAAGTGAAAACCTCATTAAAAAGTAAATATGTGGCCAAGTTTCAGAATTTCAGCAACGCTCCATTTATATATTTATTTATGAATATATAATTTAAAGGGTTCATATTTTAAATGGGGCACATTTTTTAGATTGGATTATGCCATTGTTTTACAAATATCAATTGCATAAGGTATATGAAATAGTTTAGTATGACTACTTCGAATGAATATTTAAACTAATGAGATGGCTATCTTGGAAAAACCTTTACCTAAGCTTGTTGTTTTCTCCAAAGTGGAGATCCATGCCTTTCTTGGTACTATCAACGTGGCATAATGCTATTGGCTGATTTCAATAAATGACCCCTTATATCAAAGCTTAAAAGTAATAATAGTACATTACAAAATCTCTATTTTCTATTGTTGATCATGTGCCTCAATTTTTGAAAGCAAATAATTTACGTTAATTTTGGTCTGAGGGAAGGTTACAGTGAATCTGTAGAGAATCAAATTTCATTTGGCAAACTTAATTTTTAACCAGGGTGTAATTAACATTAAGAATTTGGTACTGTGTATGTTCATGTTATTTATATATTTTTCATTATAAAGGGTGTACCTTACAGGACTTTGATCTGGAAATGTGTTAAAGGCCATTGGCAGACAATAAATAGATTTCAAAGTCTAGTTTGCAAATACTGATAGTTATAATTAACTCTGAAAATGTAATTTCAGCAGTATGCACGGCAGGAGAATTTTAAATACTGTGACAGACTAGGCCCTACTGTAATCAAGTTGAACTGTTTGCATGCTTTTAATTAAGACTTTAATTACCACCAGCTTTATCATTTAGCCCTGTCTAGATGTCTTCATTCAATTGATGCTGCAATTATTTGACCACCTGTAATAAATATCCCTGGGGGGCAGGAGCAGGGAAGGGAACTGAGAAACTGTACGTACAATTTCAATATAATCGAGGTGACTGAGTGATGCAGCTGCTTTAGTGTAACTGTTAAGGAGGGAAATGATGACACCATGTTTGGTGCTGGTCATGATAGCACCACCCCCCTCACCTGCACTCATTGCTTGTATCCGTCCCTCATGACAATGATGGCTGATGTGGATAATGGGTATTATGGGGATAATGGGGTGGATTAATTGGTTTAATGGATATACATCAGCTTCTTGATAAGATGGATGCAAATTCTGTCCAGAGTTGAATTATATATATATATATATATATATAATTAAAGAACAATATCAAGAAGATTGACGTGTTAAAGGCCCATCTATTGCATACACTGTAATGGATTTTAATCAATTCAAAACGATTTGTGACTTATGACCAAGACATATTCAATAAATTCCTATTTTATATTTTATACATGTTTTTCTCTTTCTGTCACCTGTATTCTACAAAAATATATATGATTTGCCTCATTTTCATTATGTCCCTCTTAATGCCCAGCTCCAACTTGAGATTATTTAAAAATAATAGTAATAATAATAATAATAATAATAATATAGCCATAAATGTAGAAAACACCAAGAGAGAAATGATAAAATGCCGTAAGACGAGTGGGTCTGTCTATTCTGTTCTTTCCCTAATATGTATGTGTCGTAAATAGACTCATGCGGGTCCTACAGGTGTTGAGACTTGCTATGTTGATGCTATTTGCAAAAAGACATGTGCATGGGAGGCGACCATTCTTCGAGCGTCTGTTATCTGTGAGGCTGTAGCCTACTGTTCAATGTCTCGCGAGAGACGCCGTGCTCAGCTTGACGAGATCTGAGGGGCTCAGGTGTGAGCGCTCTTCTTCTCCCGGCCGCAGGAAACGGCAGACAGATAAGCGTGACTGGGAGACTGCAGGCATCGCTGTGTGATCTCTTGAAAGCAGCACGCAAACCTACAAGCGATTGCATCATTACCCTGGACAAACAAGGATCATTATATATCTTTTTTTCCTTTTGCGGAGCACTTTAATTATTTTAAGAAGCTGCAAAAATGATGTCAATGAACAGCAAACAACCACACTTTGCCATGCATCCGACTTTACCTGAACACAAGTACACCTCTCTGCATTCCAGCTCGGAAGCAATACGGAGGGCTTGTCTGCAAACTCCACAGGTAAAATTAAGTGAACTTATCTTTGCGCCGCTTTCTATACTAGAGCTGTATGCATGTCTATACTAATAAAGAGCGCTCCGAGGCACGTCCCTGACACAAGGCACGCTTAATGTTTTTTTCATGTCTTCCACGGCAATCATTTGAACGCCTCTGATCTTTTGAAAGCACATTCAGGGAGGGCTCTGACTCCATCCTTTTATTGTATTAATTCTCATGACTTCTCAACCTCTGAATATTTTCTTTGTATGTTATGTTTTGACAGTATTCCCCAGCTGCCGGTACCGCGTGCGTTTATTCCTCGTTTTTTTCTGTTCTCGATTTCAGCTGCAGAGCAACATCTTCGCCAGCCTGGATGAGACCCTGTTGGCGCGCGCCGAGGCTCTCGCGGCCGTGGACATCGCCGTGTCTCAGGGAAAGGCGCATCCCTTCAAGCCCGACGCGTCCTACCACACGATGAACACCGTGCCCTGCTCTTCGACCTCCACGGTGCCGCTCGCCCACCACCACCACAATCACCACCACCATCACCATCACCACCAGAACCTGGAGCCGCCGGACCTCATGGACCACATCGGGTCGCCGTCTCTGGCCCTGATGACCGGCGGACACGACGGGCCGGGAGGCGGTGGAGGCGCCGGAGGGCTGGGCTCCGCGCACCCGCACTCGCACATGCACGGCTTGAGCCACCTGTCCCACCAGGCTGCTATGAATATGAATTCACCTCTCACCCATCACGGGCTTTTAACTGGCCAGCACGGATGTCCGCAAGGCGCAAACGGACTTACTAACAACGGACTTCACGGCATTAACGATTCGGACACTGATCCCAGAGAGCTCGAGGCTTTTGCGGAACGATTCAAGCAAAGGCGGATAAAACTCGGAGTGACCCAAGCGGACGTCGGTTCTGCGCTGGCGAATCTAAAAATCCCCGGTGTCGGCTGTTTAAGCCAAAGTACCATTTGTCGGTTCGAGTCGTTAACTCTTTCACACAATAACATGATAGCACTGAAACCCATCCTTCAAGCCTGGTTGGAAGAGGCCGAGGGGGCCCAGAGAGACAAATTGAGCAAGCCTGACATTTTGAACGGGGGCGAAAAGAAACGAAAGAGGACATCGATAGCGGCCCCAGAAAAAAGGTCTTTGGAGGCTTACTTTGCTGTTCAGCCTCGACCGTCATCAGAGAAGATAGCAGCTATCGCGGAGAAACTGGACCTAAAAAAGAACGTGGTGCGAGTGTGGTTTTGCAACCAAAGACAAAAACAGAAGCGGTTAAAATTTTCTGCTTCGCATTAACTGACTGAAAAGTATAGCTGCATTTGTCTTTCTTTAGTTTATTTTGACTGCGTTTGGGGACCAAGGAACATAACGATGGACATTGTATTCGGTTTTCCGCCGAAGGTTTTAAACACGGTGATAATTATGAAATGACCGAATTTATGAGGCTTCATATTTCTCTCATTTATTCTCGCGTTATTAGTGATTGATTATGCAAATAAACTGTAATCCAGACTATCGTACTTTCTAAAATTGTCAGATTGGAAAATAGCTATAGTCTGCGCCTGATTCCGACATTGCCTTTTGAAAGCCTTTGTAAAATGAGAATTTATTTTTCTTATTTTGGCAATATTGATTTTCTTTTCTTCAAAACACAATCGTTTCAGATAACAAAATAGCCATCCACTGGTTAAATCATTGTTTTATAGGTTTGTTTTAGCTGTTTTTATTAGACTATTTTTTCCTTTTAGATTGATGATAGATTTATTTACATTTGGGAATTGCTGTGTTTGTATCATTTTAGAAATCTGTCATGCTATCTTTCTCAGTCTTAGACGGATTTATGGACTCACCATACACATAACCCCATGTTCCAGCGGTCTGCATGATTTAAAGAAAGACACAAAACATAAAAACACTATTATCTTACTGGCGTAAAATGAAGTTGGTTGTTACCACAAACATTTATTTTGAATTTGCACTAAAATCTACAGATATGTAGATTATGTTAATCACAAATTGAAATGTTTTGTATTTATACAAATGGCACTTACGCAGTGTGCTAAGGAGACGAATCCCACGTTTCCTAAAATAAAGGTATACGAGTTACTGGATTTTTCAAAAGGTGGTCATTTTAAAACGAACTCGCATGATTCCGATTGTATACATTTTGAAAAGGGGATTCTCACTGATTGATATTTTCGTTCGTTTGTATACTACAGTTTGCAGCGCAAACAATCTATGCATTTACAGAAATAAGCACTACATAGAGTATCTACTGGTAGACCTGTGTGGAAGTGGATGTGGAGTCACTGTTTAATGCCTGTTTTCACACAAAGACACAACGTTGGTTGTCCTATCGATTGTTCAAAAAGTTGTATCAGTGATAATATTATTATTATTATTATTATTATTATTATTATTATTATTATTATTATTATTTTGCACAAGTATGTTTACAATCTCCTGTCACATGTGCATCATGAAATGTCTGTCTCATACCTGCCCACTGTATAGTTTCTCTCTCATTGTGTTTTCCTTTTTTGTTTGACTGAATTAAGTCTGTAAGCCAAATCCAACATCAGGACAATGTGTCCTAACAATCTTGAGAATAAATAAAAAATTAAAATAAGCCATCCCTGTTTCAGTGTAAAAATTAATTTGAGAATTTATGAAGCTTCTATTTACAACTGCTGTTAAATGTACGCGTAATAGGCAGCCGTTAATCGTGGCAATACAACAACAAATAATGCTACTATTACTAGTACTACTCTTATAGGATAGCTAACTGTTTTATATATTTGTATTGAAATATTTAAAATATTCACGTTCGGGTTATTGATGAGAGTGATGCCACCTACTGATTCAATCGAAAAATTATGTTCTCTACCGAATATAGTTTATTGCGTACAGAGGCCTATAGCCTACGTTATATTATTTCTCTCTTTAACTGGAATGAAATGTAAGTAGACAGATAGTAGGCTAATGCAAAGGACATCCATATTGTTAAAATGTAATTACGTATTGTACGTCTACCTGTTACTATTAAAACTTTTGTTATTCTGAATAGCAGCAACAAACCAGCAGCACAAAGTTACACAATTTGATAAAGGCCTATGTATTGAGTGTCCGTAATTAAATCTATCCAATCGCTTTGAAAAATTACAATAACACTCCACAAGACTAGACCTTTTTATTAGTAAAAATATTATAATAATAATACAATTATGTATTATTATTATCATTATTAGTTATTAGTTACAGTTTATAGTAATGTTGTTCTCTATTAATAGTCTACAATTATTATGAGTATATTTTAGTTCTATTCAGACTGTGTATGTCTAGCCCAGTGAAGGGACAAATGGGTTGGTAGTCATGTGTAACTCGAATCCATCCATTGCTATACATTTTGGATAATGAATTATTAACAAAGTGAATTATGGCATTTTTTGTAAATGCCCTGTGTAAATTGCATTTTGTGAAGAATCACTCATTTTACATTTTGTAAACTGGGTGATTCTGTACCAGTTAAAACGAACTGATTGCCCAACGTCTTTAAAACCTTCCTACCTTTTACAGTTCCTAAAATAAAATCTAACCAATATCTAAAGGGGTCATGCACATGCCACATTTATTTATGACAGTTTCAGGTGTACTTTCAAAGGTACAGTATGTTAATAGTAGAATAAGAGGAGCCAGAACAACCACAAAAATATAAACTAACTAACAGCAACAAAAATAATAATAATAATAATAATAATAATAATAATAATACATCATCATCATCCATCATCATAATAATAATTAATTCACAGAATGGGAACATTCAAAAACGGACTACAGCAAAACACATTAAAAATGCAGCTGAATTATAAATGGGCTGAATTATCACTGGATTTATGGTTAACAGCCTACATTTAGCTAATTTTATATTTTAATTCATTATTATTTTGCTCTTGACTAGATACTACTGTTTGTTGTTGCTGTTTTGGGTATTTAGTTCCATATGAGCCTGTTAATCACAGGAAGCACAAAAACAAAAGCTGATTTATCAAGCTCTCATATTCCATATTTGGTAGATCGAATCTGTAGTACCGGAAGTACATGCTCTTGAGTTTTAGTTATATATTTTTACCTATACCTAGATGAATGAACATAAACACTGAATGCAGTCTGAGACCCGGCTGCCTCAGAGCAGTGTCAGAATAATTAAAAAAAACAACATCGTCATGGCCTGCCTTCACATCGAATATGACAAAAATAAAAACATTAGGCTACGTCGGGAGGTTTGTTTATTTGAACGAAACACGGATTCTGCATTTTCAAAAACATGTCTATGATATCGCAGGGAACATTCCAAGACCATACTTTCCTTGCGATTAATGTTCAAAGCATGTGATGCAATATTCATCGGCCTTTGGCTGATATAAAATGCAATATTTTCAGACGGGCTAAGGGAGGTTTGAGAGAACAGGCTGATGAAAATGGTCAAAGCTGTAAACTGGAGAAAGCCTACGTATTTATAGCTTTTGGTGCCTTTTGGCTATGGAAAATGAACATTGTTACGTGAGTAAGAATATATTTTTATTTTATAGTAAGCCTGTCAAAAGAAAACAAGATCAAGAAAGAAAGATCTGTGATACCATTGCACCTTTTTTCTATAAAACAGCAATATTCCATGTTTGTCATAGCTGATGTTAACAAATGGTGAAGTATTTGATAAGAATTAGAGAGATGTGTAACAGTACTGTCTGAATTTATTACACAGTAACAATTCGTAAATTTTCAGGGCAGAAGCACAGTATTATGCCATATTTATTTATGGTATTTGTGTTTCTAAAAAGTCATTATTATCAAGTCATTATATAAGTTGGTCTTAAAATACTGCTCAAAAATGAAATGATATTGCACTGTTTTGTAACTGCATTTTGCACCCTATTTAAGTGAGTATCGAGTAGCCTAGCCTGTCTGCTTTGTGGGGTAAATGAGGCTAGCTCGTTTAAACTTATTTATATTAGTCTATATTCACTTGTAATATAACATACTAAAGTATAACAATATTCATGTAATATAATCGTAATATTACGAATGGCAGTCCAATAACAGACCTAACGTTTTAAACTGCATTATAGGTAATTGAGTAATCATATGTATAACATTTATACAATTTTGTTTACGCATCCTTCTTGTAAAATTTTCCATTCAGGGCATTCAACGCTTGCTCAAATAATCCTTGCTTGTGGTGTTTCTCAACACAATTGACGCAAGCTCCACGCTCCAGCAATATTTCAGCACCGCGAACAGCTCCCTTGCAAATTCAAGAGCAATGCATTATTGAAAGCCTATATCAAACAGCTCTGGGGTGCTGTCTTTCTGAGCCGGGCCGAAGATGAAGTCCGACTGTCTGACGGCACAAAAGCTTCTAATATGTTAATGGCCGTAGGGGATGCCTTAGGTGCCATTCTCAGCCGCTTCGCGCGCCATATGTCAGGCTGTTCGCCACGTGGATCTATTAATCAAGAAATATCTCAGCGGCAGAACTCCACAATATTCACAAAAAGTTCAAGCAACACTTTTTTTTTCTGCTAAAATAATTTGGCCTATACGGGAGTGTTGACATTTAGTATCGGATGAAGCAACGCTGGGAATTACCCTCTGAATATTTTATGATCATCGGAGACTGGTGAATTTTGTACGTTTCCATTCAGGCCTTCTGCAGTAACACACAATGCATAGGCCACATAAGAAATGACGTACTGTTAAACTCCTCGAGCCGTATTTGATTGGCACATTCACACATTTGGGGTCTATATTTAACTAGCAAACCATCCATGTAGACCTATATTGTCAATTTTTTTTTAGTCCCGACTCAAAATAGAATACGATGGTTGCATAACACGCGTACAGAGCCGCTGTACAAAAATACAAAAATGTACAGCAATTTTTTTCAGTGTAACTATTTAAGGTTTAGCTGTGAGCCCTTAAAATGACCTGCAACTCAGAAATGTGCAAAAAAATAATAATATATGGGCTATATATATTTTAAATCTATGCTTTTCTTATGACCTTAGCCTAGTATAACCAGCTTGAGGCACCAAAGGTTTCAGGAAGGATTTTTGATAGGTAGTGGCAGAGAAATGAGACTAGCAACTGAACATAAATAAAGTGAAAAAGCGTAGGCCTATCATGCGCGGTAGAAAAATAATCAGCCCACACCCTGCTTTCTAAGGAGGGTGGCGCGAATTTATGTCGTGGATTTATTTATTCATTAAAATGAGCTGTTTATCTGCGCGCTTTGGCGAGAAGAGGAACAAAAGTTTGCACACAATTATTATATTAAAAAAGTCCGTCAACAATAATTAAGACCTCTACGATTAATTAAACAATGCTCGTTATAGCTTACCCAAATTGAATGGCCTTTTGCTTAGCTTGTGTGAAATATATTAATGACAGATGTGGAGACATTTTCACAAAACGATGCATGATAACGCTTAAGCAATGCTAAACTTTATAAATATTTACTATTGCAATATTTAACTTGCGATTTTAAACGTTTCCAAGACTGCTTGAATAGTTGAATAGTTGAATAGTTGACTGCTGTTGCGTCACCTTTTGGCGGAAATCCTTGCCATCAGACATTGATTCAAAATGGCTTTGATTCAAGAACCGTCGAGGTGTTGTTCTGTAAATAAAACTGAAAGGGGAAAGAACTTTACCCATAAATACTTTCTGACGACCATAAACTCTTTTCAAATGTTTTCGAATCATCAAGAGATGGCCTACCGAATAACCGGGACATCACATTGCAAGACTGCACATTCATCAATTAGTCTTGTAGGATGATTATCATTTGTGTACATTTAACTTGTTTAAATGTCTTATATACTGTTATATACTTATATCTTTTGGCTGTAATGGATGGTCCCATCCTCGGAGCGTAACGTTGGAAATAACAACGACCATGAGTCCATGACAAATGGCCCCGGAATATAAATGTAAAATGAGGGTCGCAGCATCATCACGTGTTTTTTTCTCGGCGCTGTCATCCGCTCCTCGAACTCTTGTACCAAACACACAAGCTGCGTCTATATTGACACAGCTGAAAAATTCAATCACAAGAGGTTCAATTGCAAGATGACAAACTTATTTATCTAATAAATCCGACATTTAGCAAGAAAAATATTTGAGCAGCCTCACTTCACCTCTTGTCACGTCTACTGAAATGTGTTTTGAAGAACAAAATGAAAGCATGGTCTTGTGTGGGCCCCCACACGTGAACATATTCATACTTGTGCGCGTGATTTTATAAAAGTGCCATTAACGGCAGCAATATGAATGTGCCACGCAGAGGGCAATAACGGAATTATATATTTATATCTCAGAAGAAGACGTATGCTTAAAATCGGTTATTGTTATAAATAAGCATACATATCTTTAATTGGCATGACTGATTGCTGTCTATCTCTCTTTCTGACTGCCTGTTTTACTGTCAAAGCTTTCTATTTTCTAGTAACCATAGTTGTGCAGCAGCCTGAAGCTCTGTATTATTGACCTCTTATTCAACATATCTGTCCATCATCATGAACTTCCGAGACAACCCCCAAATTCTCTGTCTCTTCCACTGTATGTTGCATTGTCTTAAAACTCCTACTTGAGAAAATAGTCTAAAATCCCCAGGCTATATATTTATCTAAGCTGGATATTCAAAGCTTAGTGTTGGAGTTCCAGAACTTTAACAATGTCAAGAGAATATGAACTGTCTGTTTTGTTTACTTGGAAACAGTAATTAAAGCAAACATAATTTCCTTTACATTATATCAGAAAATAAAGCACAGAATAAAATTGGGCCAAACAAAATGAAAATGACTTAATTTGCACTTCTAAATGACTAATTGATGAAGTATGTGACTACATCTATTTACATGATTTACCCCCCCTACAAAGAGTTCATGATGTAGGCTCTGTATCTCAGAAACGATCAGAAATGTCCCTCGGAAATGGGTTGAAGCATTTTTGATGAGTAGGAGAGCTACTCATTAAATCTGCTTTTGCCACATCTTTAATAATATATCTATTTTAACCTAACATTGAAATATGAAGTTTCTTATATCCATATACAAATTTTGAATCATATTAATAATAATAACACTATTATTATTATTATTTTTATTATTATTAAGAACAACTATATTTTTTATATAATATTAGTATTACAATACATATCCATAAAAATAATAGTAATACACTGAAATTATCACTGACCTGGTTTTGTTAGAAGTTTCTGACTTGAGCTACAAGTGCTGGCAATTTATTCCCTGCATTATTCTGTGGCTCATTCTAGTGTCAAAAGCATACTTTTCAATTAATTTCCACCCTTCCCCCTTGTTCTGCTGCAGGAACTTTTCTTAAAATAGCTTCCATGATCTACTTTATTAATCCTTTATACATTTTCAAAACTTCAAATCAAATTCCTGGTCCTTCTTTTTGGCAAGACTAAAGAGGTAAACATATATATTCAGTCTTTTATTATGACCCATATATTCATTTTTGAAGAAAAAAAAATCCTTCTAAAGATGCAGGGCCAGTATTGTTGCCCTACTCTTCACCCTACCCTACGTTATCCAACCTTATCGGATTGTAGTGATCAAATATATTATTCACAGTGTTCTAAATTTGGTCTGAGGCATTATATTTCATCCATAGTTCTTAGGTAAACTTTAACACCTACTGCGCACATTTGTGTTCAACTTAGTCCTAATGCATTGGTTAAGTAATGTTTTGTAAACAATATACAGAGTTGGGCCACCACAGGATCAGAGTTGTCTTGTCACCCTTGTCAACGTGTCTGGCCCATTGTCTCCAATATGTTTGTTTTTATTGAGATCTTTTTTTTCTACATCCCACCATTTCCCAGGAGTTCTACTTGATCACCTTTTGACGGTTTTGGAAAACCTCTCCCTAGATATGTAACAAGGCAGGGGGTGCTTCATTCCACAAATAAGTTCAAAGTCTGAAAATGAACAGACAGGTGATGTTAAGCACACACTTAACTCGACTCTGAACAGAGCCCAAAGTGCATTGCAACTAAAACATACATGTATTTTTTCTACAGGTAATCATTTATCTATGATGATTAAGGTCCAATAGCCCCAAGATGACACAAACCAAGTTTAGCAAGTTATTGAAAGCATTAACATTGACATTAACATTAACTCTTTATGTCAAAATTATCAACCGTCTCTAAAAATCAAGGAGTTTCTTAACTAAGTACAGAGACAGCCACTGTAAAATTAATTACTCTTGGATGTATCTAATGTATGTATTGTACATGTGACAAGTATGTGATGTATTTAGACTTTACAAATCAAAGCAAACAAAAAAGGTGACCTAACAATGTATTGGCCAATCGCTTAAATGTAGTTTTGAATAAAATGGACCCCGTGGCTCATTAAATGACCTTTTACAATGATTTCATAGTATTTCATGCTGCCTTTGATTGGAATTTGACAACCGGGTAAGTTTCTGGGTTAGATTGCCCACAACCCACCCGTGATGTATTGTAAATTGAGGAACATTTTATTTCAAAATCTTTTAAACTAAGGGGGGCTGTGCAGAGTGTGCATTGCTTCCAGTGCCATGAGATATTTAATCACTGGGTCATTAAAACAGAGCTGTAGCTGTAGATCAGGAGTCACACGTTTGAATTAAGAACAGCGTGTATGAAAATGGAAGTAATAATAATAATAATAGTGATGTCAATGGAGGCTGTCTGTGTTCCATGGGGCCACGGTGAGCACAGCCAGTGTGCCTTAACATAATAGTTCTCACATTTCCATGACATCACCAGGGAATGTGAAGGAAAGAAAGGGTTCTGAGAATAGCCCGCCTGGTCATTCAGAAGCGCACTGAATATTTTATGAGGGAAGGCAGAGAAGACAGGAAAGGCAGTGGTCAGAAAAGGTTAGCTCAACTCGTTGGCAAAACCATCATCAGGCAGAAGCTGGGGAAGAAGAAGCTTTAATACCGACATTCAGGAGCGTCAGGGCAAAATTTGATATATTCCAAGTCCAGTTGGGACTACGCAATGTTGTGTATCATTTCCCCAAACCCAACACAATTGTCTTTGAAAAAACTTAATGCCAAGTTATACAATGCAAATGATAAGACTGTCCCAATCACAGTTCTGGGTTAAAGACTGACATATTAGCTCAAATATATTTTTTATATTTTTTTACTCCAGAAGTTGCAATGAACACCCAGTGCCTGGCTGACATGGAAGAAAAACAAACAATGCTTAATGGATGATATAAAACAGTCCGCACATCCTCACTGCATAGGAGCACAAAGGGGATGTGCCTATTTTGTGTTACATAAACTAAACATATTATAATTACAATACAATAACAACATGGGCAGACTATCAATTTGTGAGCAATTGCAAATAATAAACTTGTGAATACATGCAGCAGTGTGGATATTTGAACTTTAACTAGGCCATTGGAACATTATTTGTGTGCATGTGAGAAGTCTTTGAACATTAAATGAATGTGATGTGATTAATCATAATTCAGGGAGCGATGCAAGGAGCCAGAAAAATGCCTTAGTGGTTTTCATAATTAAACTGAATCAACATTTCAAATGAAATACCACTGTTATTGCTTGCATGGCATTATGCAGTTCCTAGAGCAGGGATGATCATTTGAGCAAACAATGTGAACTGTAGATGGGGTCGGGAAAGTTTGATCTTTTCACTCTCAAGCCATCGGTCATCAGCCAAAAGTCTAGCTTTCATTTATCTCCCTGATTGGGTTTTAGGGATTTTTAACAAGCCCAGGGATTCAGTATAATAATGTCTAGTCTAAAGTACAGGTGATGGTTTATTAATGACAAGGATGAAAGTAGCTGATTTAGATTTACAGCCGAGGCTTATACACAATCTAATCATGATGTCTTTACCGTTAATAAACAAAGTTATGCATTGTTTTCCCTTTTTTTTTTACACATCATGTAGTAATTTTATAAACCACCAAACTCATGGTGTTGTACAGTATATTGGTAATACAAATGGAACGTTGTCTTGTGGACAAAGGACATTTCTTGTAGATTTTAAAGAGCCAAGTGATTACTCCAAGTTCATTTGCTTTGTTATTACAGTTGTCTCTATTTATGATATTTATACTATAGCATGCATTGTCATCAGAGTATTTATTGGAGAAAACAAGTGTTTACCTCTGAAGTATATGGTTGACAACATTTTTTAATGTTGTTTCGCATTTGATTGTTGGTGAAAAGCTTGGGAAAGGAGAGTTATAGAGAGTTGAGCTGACTGGGGAGACTAGGTCAGCAGAGCAATCCAATGTCTTATTTTTATTACTCAGCAACTGAAGGCATCATTCAGATCAGATCAATTTCCCACTTTATTAAAAGTCAATGGCTCAACAATAAGAGTATACTGAGGGCATGTTTACAACAGGGAGGGTCATTATATTTTGATGTGGATGTAGGGGGTACACACATTTATACAGAAAATGATGACACACCAGTATAAGTAAATTATTATCTATTCCTCTAATCTATATAATGTACAAGTTTTTGAGAATCAGGTATTATTTTTAAGCCGTTTCTGCCAAATAGAATGAATTGTGTCAGACACTTTCTTGACCTTACAATGCAGGACATACCATATGAAAAGGATCATAGAGTGCTGTGCTTGAATTTATGTCAGTGTGTCATGTAGTGGGGTACATTTGGGATTATTAGCCCCATTGGGCTGCATAGCATCAAAGTTCCCCAACTCAATTTGAGAGACTGAAGATTAAAACTTCAAAGATGTTTGACTAGTGTTGTCTGAGCCAAGCCACATATTTCACATAATTTCCCAGATATTTATATCATTTTGCCTTTACTGTGAAACAGGAGCTTAACTGGGAGGATGGTTGAATATCCACTATATTTAGACAGTCAAGTTATATTTCGGCTGGTCAAGTTTAGTGGATTTTCTTCATTTTCTTTTTTTTTTTACAAATTAGATTTTTTTTTCTCTTACATTTAGGATAGGCACTGGTTCCCTCAGGCGGCGCTCAACTGAATGTTTACAGAGCTGCAATAACACGAAGAAGAAGAAAAAAAAAAACTTTCTGGGAATCCTGTAGGTCTGACTTTGGTATTTAATTGTGTATTTAAAACCACAAGGAAAACCACATCCGAGCTTGGTTTCTGCACAGGCACGGATTGTCTTACTGCCGCTGACAGCATCGTGTGCCCTCATTAACATTCCTACCCCAGCGGCAGGTGCAGACTGGAATATCATCCACTCTCTCCAATTACGGTAATATTTTCCTCAAGTCAGCCACCGGTTGGATCAGCTCTTCAGATAAGTGTCACCAATCTGTAACCACAAGAGAAATGACATTTTGGTCATTCATGGTGCTACAAGTATATTCTTCTGACACAATGTGTTGACAGTGCTACAACTGGCCGAAGTATGTGATTGTGGGGGAGCAGTAGGGTCTTAAAGACACTGGTTTAAGAAAACACATTGTGGGAAGTACTATTAAATCGAATTACATGAACGATGGCAATAACATAAACATTAGTACTTGTCTAGTGTTGTTCTACATCTGTCCGATTGAAACATTCTAATGATAATTGTATGATATTCTGATATTGAATTGCCATCCTTTTCATCTCTTCAGTGAAACGGTACAAGTAATTTGTTATTATATTAGTGTCAAGTTGATCTCACTTGGAATCCATGTTAAGTCTTTATATTTGTTCTGATTGATTTTGTGTCATTTTATAGATAATAACACACCATTGTTTTAATTTAAGTGCAATGTTCAAGCAAAGGATGTGCTTTGTTTCTCTATTAGACTAAATTAGTTCAGAAGATATCAGGTTAATTCTGTGTGGTAATTACATTATAATGACAGTACATTGATTAAATACTTTCTGTTTTATTGTTCGATATTAGGGGTTGTCTTACAACATTTGTTTCAGCTGTATCCCTTGACCTAATTAATCCAGTTAGGTAATTATAGGAAGCATACACTCCCCACTGATTAATTTCCTAAAACACACTGCTGCACAAAGAAACATTCTTAGGTGTAGGATACAAATATAACAAATATAATCACAAGTTAGCATTATCAAAATGTTTCTATATTAATATATAAAATATTATATTTTATATTTTTTGTGATTTGTCCACACTGTACTTCATATATCAATTATATACTAAAGTTTGTATATCAGTAGTTATATGATTACTTTATATCAACACAAATTGACAATATATACTTGTATATTAGAGTGTATTATCATAAAGTGCACATCACTTTTTGATAACATACAGTACACCACCAGCAGGATAACTTTATATACCTGTATCTTAGAAGCTAAACAAACAATAGTTTTGCCAATACATTCAGTACATGGACAGGTGACCTCAGCTGCTGAAAGTTGCCTTACTGGGCCAGTAGGTTGCATTCTGCTTTCTGAACTGGGTAATCAGGTCAATACCATAGTACATTGGTGAGGACACTGTGATGTAGGAGGTGCAATATATAATATAATACACCAAGGTCCAAATGTGGATTAGGGGCCGGGAAGTCAATGAACATTTGTGCGTAACTGTCACTCATAATGATTTTTTTCTTTACAAGCACAGTTTTGACCACAGCTTGACCAACACTAACTTGCAATACTGTCTGTGAAAAAAAGTAACACTTACATTTATTGAGAGACAAAACCAGTGTTTATATTGTATTTCTTCTGCTGGAGGGTCATACAATTCCTACACCACATCTCTTGTGCAAATACGAGCAATCCTCACACAGAGATCTGCTCAAATCCGCAAAATCGGTCCTAATTATTTACTATGATAGGAAAAAAAGTGTACCCCATTGAATTATGTACAATGAAAAGATAACAGAGCAAAATGATAGAATAAATTGAAATCGTATGTATTAAAATGGTATGCTCAAGTACCCTGGAGTCTAATGGTGACTACAGTACAGTGGGGAAGGTTTCCATAGGTTTCCTTTTGTGGAGATGAGGCTTATTATTGCTTGGCTTCTGTCACTAGTGATCTATGCCAGCTCGTAAAAACTGTCCCTACAGCTGGGATATGAGAGGCAAGGGTGTTGCAAAGTTAGGAGTCATGTGACTGTATTGGGCCTGACACTGCCATGCCGAAAACTTTTTTAACTCTTGAGAATGCTGGGTTTCAAATAGCAATACGACATTGATGCCTTTGGATTTCTATCTGAGATGCCACCATCATATTTGATTGAATTAATTACTTATTGAAAATAATGTACTCATAAATGGTTAATTGGTCACATTTTATTTGCAGATGTAAGGATTTTCATTAAACACAACCAGAGTGGTGATATTTATTGGGTCATGAGTCAGATTAAATTGCTATAAGCTGGCAACATCAATTAATTACTTTTATCCAACTTGTTTTCAACTACCTGCATTTTTCCGCTAGCTTGAGTCAAAAAGATTGATGAATTACTCCTTGTCTGCAGCAAGAATGAGCTTTTTAACTATAACAGAGACAGAATAGGTTGGACAATCATATATTAACATACTATACATATCATATACAAGAAAGCCCTGATTAAAGTTTTTTGAACCAAAACCTTGTTTCAATAAAGTGAAGTATACAAAGATTGTGGGAGTTTTTCTTTCCTCAGTGTTACCTCTTATACTCCAAGCACCAGCCTCAAACATTCTGAGGTGTAGAGCTTTCAACTTTGATACTGAACAATCATATATTTAAGATATTAGTACATCATTGTTCTGGAAAAAATGGACGGATGAAACAAGTGATAGTGGTGGTGTAGCAGTAAAGGCATTCATCCGGAATGCAAGTTGCCCACTGCAGCCCTGGTTAGAAACCCGGCTGCGCCAGTCCGGCTCTCGGTGGGGGTGACAATTGGCAATCCGCCTTAGAGGAAGGGGGGAGGGTGAGCTGGCACAGGCTCGCTGATAAGTGTGAAAGACATCACTGTATGGGAAAAACTGTATTGCCTCTGAGGATGAGAGGCAGTCTCATGGGGGAGGGTAAATTGAAAGAAATAGAGGGTATAATTGGCTACTAAATTGGGAGAAAAACTGGAAAAATTCTGAAACCAAACAAAAAAATAAGAAAAGTGTACAACATAGAATAGACAGGTGCATAACTGTCCATTCGTGATTACTCCATAGGTGATTACTCAATCAAAAAGAATCACTCAGCAAAGTGCAACAGTCTAATTATTACTCAATTAAAACAGAGGCTGTCACAGTGGGAGGGAACTTGAGAGCCACCCCCAGTTAATGTGTATTTTCATTAACTTGCACATTGTCATGATGGATGAGCCTTGATAGTTTAATTTTCCTCAATGTGTCAAATTCTACAATGTTTCTGTAATGAATGTGATTTATGCCACGGTGTGTAACTGTGATTGCCCCCTCCAGTAACTCAGTACACGCCTAATGGAGAAAAAAAGACAATTTTCTAATGCGGACTGATAGCAAATTTTACATACTAGTAAGCCAACTTAAGGAGCACACAGGGAAATAATTTCAGTCATCAGATCTAAACCCAATTGTACACTTATGGGAGATTCTGAGACAGTATCGTGGTGGCACAATGCCCTATTAAGACACTTTGGGCCCTATTTTGGTGAATTAGGATGGTGTCGGTAACGCAGACGCAAAGCGAAGACGGTGGCGTCTAACGCAATTTCGGTAATTTTGTGATTTAGGATGATAGCGCACCTCTGGCGCAGTTGTAAGGAGGTTGGATTAACTTTAAAAAAATACATGTGGGTGTGGTGGGGGTTTGGTTTCATAATGGCCAATCAGAACACCTATTTTCTATCCCTTTAAATACTAGTGCGCTAAAGCTATAGCAAATTGGCAATTTCCTGACATGACAGTTTTGCGCGGCTGCGCCAGCAGCGCTTCTCAAAAGAGGAAAGCGAAGAGGTGCGGAAAAGTTGGCGTGCGAATCAGAGGGGGAAAACAAGGCACACATTAATTTGTTATTTTCATGATTTGAGTTTATATTTTGAGACCTACATTGTTAAAAGATAGTGGTTTTTTTACCATCTCTTTTTTTCCTTATTTGTAGGTGTAGGCTTTCCAACTTAAAAAAAACAATGTTTATTTTCTTCTAACTTGTAATGTAATTGTTAAATGGAAAGCAATAAATAACAAACTCACAACTGCAACTAGGCCTGTTTCATTTATGTTCATCATGCAGTAGGCCTACATGTGTCACCCTGGAGTGTGCATCACAAACCACCTGGATATTAATGGAGTGGACCCCCTTCCGATTCACATAAATTATAGCGTGATCAGATGGTGCGTGCAACTGCACGTGTGTGCAGACCCCAGGGAATCCACATTGCGTATAAAAATCCTGTTTAGTTCTCTGCTGGCTGTCGGGTGTAGGAAAAGTAATAAACTAATTTGCATGTTGGACAAAACTGGAAGAAACTGCATGTACAGCCAAACTTATGTACAGCCAAATATTCCGTTTGTGACAGACGAAACTGGCAATTCGCCTGCGCTAGGGCATAACGCCGCTTAGCGCCGGCACAAAAATAGGGCCCTTTATATTTATATTTTGGTTACCTGTAGGTGATAAGGTCTAAGGTCATAAGTAAGAATTGCTTTTTGGCACTGTCAACTCTTATGGTCAGTTAGATCATTGTCTTTAATTTGGAATCATATCAAGATCTCCATATATAGGCTAATGATAATGAAAAATATTTAAAAATATATATACATCTACAAACCCTGTTTGACCTTACAGTAGATCTCACTATGGCATACCAATGTATTTCTGTCATATGCCAGCACATAAAATTAGCCACCCCGCCCCTTGATCTTGCACATGACCTCATAGTAGTAGTATGATGACAGTAGTAGTCATCAAACATCTGGGTTGATCTTCCAATTTAACTGTTGCATGTAATTGACCTAAAATGAGTACAAAGCACAATAATCAATTGAAAACTATTGTATGACTATTATATGATAATATGACATTTCATAATACTCCAGGAAAGTTTCTATTCAAATACATGATTTGCATTCAAATGAATAAGTGCGATCCCGCACATGCTATATTCTGTGTTCACTGTTACGAATTGTGATGACTCAAAAAAAAACCTGGCACTGAGATCTGTTTCATGGGCAGAGGACACACAATGCAGTGTCCATCAGACACATGGCGCGTGTCCCGGTGGGTTTGGGGGGGTGACCACGTTTAACTCCCAGAATGACAGAAAGATCATCGCATTGTCAATCACTAAAACGGGATGCACGGAATCACTAGTTGTCACAAATGACTAAAGTAGGGCAGGCTGACCTCGTGGCTATGTCCCTCAGGCCTCCGAGTTGCTCTCGAGCCGGACTCAAAGCGAGACCTCGCGTCTCTGCACATTGCTCTACTGCTTAACAACTGGCAGCATTTTACATTGTCAGAGAACGCTGCCCTTTTTTTCATTGCCATATATTATCATCCTCAAATTTGCACTACGTTTTATTTCATATTCATTTTGCAATCCTTTTGCAGATGTATTTCCAACACAATACATTTCAATAAATTTGAAACTTCCAAAAAGAAAGAACAGTACATACAGTATATATATATAACGTAAACGTAAGACTCCATGGTTAAACTAGGTTCGAATGCTTTCTTTCTGGGGTTTGGAGCATGCAAATGAAGAACCTGCTACAGCTACAGCTGCGTCCTGATGCGAGGAAGTTAAGCCTTAATTAGGTAGCTGAGTGTGCTCTCAGACTTCTACATGAGGATTTGCGAAATCTTGCACAAAATTCACACATAGAATAATGACACTTGCAAGAAAGCGAAGTACAGACTGGTTGTTTGTCAACATTAATAACTATGTCCAATTGTATAAGTGCTTCCACTATTGCTGCAGTATAATAGAACATAAACATCAAAAAACATTTAGGTGGCAGGGAAAGAGTGTTGCAGAATATGACTGTTCCATTATAATAACTTGTGAGGGCACTTCATTAAAGCACATCACATTTTTGGATGCGAATATCTATTCTTGTAGTGCTTATTATACATTTGACACAAGCAGTTTGATACAGTAACAAGGCGTTCCCTCAACAACAAATCCTAGAATGTATAATGCATATGTACATGTCCAAACACATTGCTTTTTAAAATGAATGCACTTTATTTTGCCTGCAAAATTTTATGTCCCGGAAAAAAGAGTAACCCAACAGCTGTAAACAAGATTAGGGTTCAGAATTATCTACTTTGGAACATTTGCTCTAGTCTCTTTTCTATGCATACCCGAGTATTAAGGAAACTCAAAAGCTTTAAAAAAAAAAACTTTACACTTAGTATTAAAAATTAGAAAGAAAATTTTCATCAGTGCATAAAAGCTAATTAAAATGAATCCTGCCAACTCAAACGACCCCACAACTTCTAAAAGGCGTGTTTGAAGAATCTGAATAACAGCTCGTCGTCCTTTTTCCCCTGCTAAATTATTGATGATAATTATAATGGTGTGGTTATTGTGTGTTATAGCTATATATTCACTGGGAGAGTAAGGTCCATGCAGTTTGTCTCAAGAACCCAAGCTGCCCAAACTGATCTGAACTGGTAAAAAAACAGCTTTTAGGAAGAAACAGAATGGGAAAAAATGTGGAATTTGGAGAGGGAGAAGCACTCCTGTCACTTGTTGTCTGGCCAAGCATTATTTGCATCAGTCAGGTAAAATCGACCCGTTGTCAGTCACCACATGCAGGTTGTGATAGACAGTCTTTTAACAGTAGTAAATGTCTGCAATAATAGCAACAAGTGCAGGAAAGTGATCATAAGCCAGACTTTAACGTATAATAAATATACACTGCACGTTTCAGAAATCAAAATGACAAAGCTTTTTCCAGCCAGCTATCATATTTATTCTCATATAGAAAAGGCAATATTGACATTGTGGGAGTGCACACTGTGTACCTCTGCTTTTATATATACCAATTTAAACACACGGCAAGACATATACCACAGCTTTCGCAGCAAAATAGGTACTTTTATCCTACAGTTTTTCTTGTAGACACAATTGTGTATTGTCAGTTTCAAGTTACATGCTTTAGAGATGCTCTATATACACATTTCAACAAAAAAGGGGGACTCTAGCACAGGTTTATGATGTGAAAAACCAATATTAAGGTGTCAAGAATTTATATTCTCTATCTGTCAGATCTTGGAATTTTATTTTACCCACTTTTCCGAGCTGCAAAAGAGTGACAGAACCTCAGCACAGCATAGCTGGGGGGCCAAAAAGTACCTGGCAGTGAGCACCGCCGTCAATTAGAGCGTGTTCCCGAGCCAGTGGCCGGATTCCCCTTTGACTGGAGTGAGGTATTGATTAGTCGTGGTGTGGTGTCAGATCAGTGTAACAGAGCCAGGAGATCTGAAGAGCCTTCACTGGAGACAGTCACATTAAGTGCCTGGAAGTTCTGGTGAGCTCTGCTTCTTCGACGGACAGCCAGGAGAAACCAGAAACAACCTGTTCCTACATATGAAATCCTTCTTTGTAAGAAAGTCCAGTGGACCAAACTGTCAAAAGCAAGATGGCTGGGAAGTGCTTGTTAGTTGTTTTTCTTTCCCGGATGTCTGACACCAGCAGGGGAACTATAATGGGGTGTTATATTGTAGGATGAATGGTGGACGATGCAAGTGTAGTCATTTTCTAACAAAGAATTTGATAAGAGCTGTGTGCTGACCTAATTATACCATTTATGATTATAGTCTTTTATTATGTAGACTTTGGTGTAAAAAGAAATCCATGACTAACGTGGAATTGTTAGGAATTTCCTGCAGGGCTGTGCCCACATGCTTTTTTTTTTTGCTTTATCTTAGGTCCAACATTTGCTCAAAAGACCATTGCAAGTGAAAACTGTAAAGGTTGCTTTGAAGCCACTTTTTAATATGAGTGTTATTGTATGAAATAAGAATGTTGGACCTGTTCTCATCACCCTGACGGCTTCTCGGTGAAACAAAACAACACTTTCCTCATTCTTTCTCATTCTTTCCATTCCTGATCCAAGTTCTTCTCTCCTGATCACCGGCCATGGTTCCCTCAGCTATGATCTTTTAAATATTCATAATATTAATGTTAATAATAACTTAATTCATAATACATAAAAATGGAGCAGACACATATGTAGTTTCCATTTCTACACTGGTTCAATTATCAGCTGAGGTTATACTGCATTATGTGTTTGCTTTGTCTAGGGTTGCTTAGCGACATACAGGTAAGAGCCAAAATAAAGGAAACACTTGAGTAAATGAGGGATACTGGGAGCTCTGTTATGGTGTGGAATGCATTTTTCTGGCATGGTTTAGATCCACTCAACCCCTTAAAGGGTAGGAATGCTAGGAATGCTATGCGCCAAATGTTTACATTTGTCAAACCATTTTCATTGGAATGAATGTTAATTGAATAATTGTAGGTTTGTCAAATGTGCAGGATCTGTTTCACTGTGTTCAATTTGCAAAGCTCTCAAGTTGATCTACATCAACCATTTCATTTGACTGTGTTTCTACTTGAGTGTGATTGTGTGAATGCCAGAACCAGTGATTGCCTCACGAGTTCCACCTGAACCAATTTAGGCTATTTAAGTGCAGGTGTGTGACTACTGAAGGAGAATCAGAATGAGTCTTGACAAGGTATACGTAAGAGGCAGTGTATAGAGAGATTTCGTGCTGGTTTGGAATTCTTTTAAAATAAATGGTTTATTTTTGTAAAGAGTCTCCTCTGTTTTTATGGGTGGTGCATTGGCCAGCATCACCACAAAGGGCAAGGTAAATGGTAATAAACACAAAGCCATTCTGATCACCTTCATCCTATGGTGAAGCATTTCTATCCTGATGGGGGTGCTCTCTACCAGAAAGACAATGCTCCCATCCACAGGGCACGAGTCGTTACTGAATGGTTTGATGAACATGAAAACAATGTAAGCCATATGCCATGGTCATTGCAATCCCCAGCTCTGCATCTGCTGCATCCTTCCAATAGAGTTTCTGACACTTGTTGAATCTATGCCAAGGTGCACTGAAGCTGTTCTGGTGGCTCGTTGTGGCCCAACGCCCTATTAAGACACCGTGTTGGTGTTTCCTTTATTTTGGTAGTATGTTTTGCATATTAACATAAATTTAAATATTGTCAATACAAATACATAATGTAATACACATAGCATGCATAATTAAAAAACTGTAGCTACCATTGTTTTTCACCTTAATTCCCTGATTGTTTTGTATGCATTTTCCTTCATTTCAGTCCTCTTTCAGCTGTGACGATGATCCTTACACACAAGGACTTCACGTCCTCCTGGAGAAGTGCCTCATCTGGAGAAAAATCGATGTGATTAGCAGCAGAGGTGTGGTGTCAGGACAGCCATTCAATTCAGTAGAAGAATGTATTCCACAACTCAAATTGATTTTGCAACTTCATTGCTTCCAGGGGTAAGAAAAGGAGGAGGAAACATAATTGAGAAGAAAATTAGCAGAACTCTAAATATCCATCAGTGCAATATCATTACCCGTAAGTGTGACCTTCTGGGCCCCTGGCGTCTCCCTGCAGGCACGCTCAGTTTTGCCTTCCAGGTAAAGTGTGAGCATTGTAAAACGCCTAAATCAACACTGTTACACATGAGCAATGCTGAGCATTGCACTTGAGTGATTTCATGAAAAACTAATCACCTATTCATCCCAGAGCTCAAACACACTCAATTATTAGAAATGGCAATCTGATAAGCCTCGAAGAAGCAACAGTCCACATATAATAATTTCTCGATAAAAAATGTTTTCCTCCCGTGCCCTCTGCTAAGGATCAAGGGAGAGAAATATTGAGTTATAATTATATTTGTAATTGCATATGATGGCCTGGCAAGGTGAAGTCTATTTCTTGCAGACCTTCAAAACAAATCAGTGTCCCCAAGTGTTAGCCAAAAGTAAATGTAATCCTATGAGTTTCATTAGAAATATTTGATGAACATATCAAAAGAGATTTTCGAATTGTTCCCTTTCAATGGGACACATTTTCATTATCATACCGATGTAAGAATAACCTGATAATGCTAAAGATTATTATATAAATTATATACTACAGTGAATTCCTTTTCCGCAATGAGTTTTTCCGATTTGCATTCATGATGTGCTGCCCCTCCCTTTAATGCAATGTGACAATTCTAAGATTTAACAACCTGTACTGAAATTAAAATACATTTTATGATAGACTGGCTCTACCATTATTTATCCATTTGAAGCTGAGGTGTGAACTCTCACACAGTTCAAACCAATTTTCTCATCTCTGTGATAGAATTGTGATGTTTTTTGTCAAGAAAGTTGAGCAATCCTAAAGTTGTTGAAGTGGAGAGTGGTGCCCATGTCAAATTATATCAAATAAACTGGTATCTCATTACACAGTAATCCCTGCAATACAGCATACAATATTTTGAAATAAAAAATGCATAATTAAAAAAAGCCATCAATACCCAAAGGCATTTGGAAAGTAAAGAATCAGTACCTAATATTTCACACACCACTGAGCACAAGAAAATGTTGCCTTTTTCCACACGGTTTCAGAAAATAAATGATGTCCCTCAAGCCTCTGGTGAAGTATTATACCACAGAAGGATGGTTTCTTGGAGTATCAGAAATATGGTTTGAACTTCTGAGCATTGAATGATAACTCAAACGCACGCACTGCAGCAATTAACTAGCACATTTTCACAACTGTTAATGTTTCTTGAAATTGACCCTAGAATTTCTGTGTGAATAAAACAATATTATTTTTTGTAAAGTAAGGAGCTTCAAAATGGGGGCGGAGATACTATTTAGAAGAAGATTAAATACAATAAAAAATATATACACAAAACTTGACAATCCATGGAATGACTGAATGATGTGTAAGTAATCCTCACACTCAATAGCCACACTCAATTCTACCTCATGTTCAGAAAGCGTAGAATATAACACAAACTTATATTTTGCTAGCTGCCTTTCTTTTAAGTAGACCTGAACCTCAAATGCAGCTCCCCAGTTCATTAGCACAATATCTCCCTACTATTCACCAAAAGACTACGGCTCCCCCTGGAGATCTCCAGATGGACCTTAGAGCTCCTGTGGGGAGGAGGCATATGACACACAACAGAGTGGCAATGAGGTCTATAAAGGGACCTCCCAGGGCTATAGTATCACTCTGCAACCCTTGCACAACCATTGTATATGACTGCACTAAAATATACACTAAAAAGACAAGAGCAAACCTCATAGAAATACTTATTTACAAAAATAAGTGGTTTCTTTTTCACATTTTTAACCATAAACACAATACCATAAACTGCTATGATTTCGAAATTTAATATCACCCAAAATCTAGCTTCGGAGCGGGGGTATTAGGGGGTGAAAGGGAGCGTCGGAGGCACAGGGATAATCTGTGAATAATGTCACGGGGGGGTGGGGGTGGGGGGCGACTGCTGGCAGCTCATCCATTTTTCATTTGCCACTCAGACAAATGAAACATGACCCCCCTCAGAACAAGGGGACCTTTCTGACACTTCAAAGGGAGCGCCTGTGGGTGGTTTCCCCCCCGACTCCCGACCGCACCGGCCCCCGGACGCCCCCGCTGGAGGCTGCCACGGGCTCATTAACCCCCAAACAGGCCTGGCAGCACGCTGCCTGCATCGCCCTAATTACACTTCTGTGTCCTGCGACGCTGCGAAGAGCACAGGAGCTTTCTTCAGGCGTGTTGCGGGCGCAGCTCTTAATTGAAAAGCAGATTGGCCCCTCTCATCTTAATTGGCTCGAGAGGACGGCCCACTTTTTCTTTTACACATGACAGCGCTCGCTGTAAGACCAACGGGGGGACCAATGGAATTCCCCAGGTGGGATGGGCGGGTTTAATTGAGCCGACCTGCAGATTACGTTCGGTTTATGTACAAATGTGCTGATTTGGTTGGCCCAATGGACGTTTTATGTTTCTCAAATGAATTGTGCCGATTAGTACCGCCAAGTGGAGTTTGTCTGTAGATTAGATTAATTAAACAAACAAGAAATGATTACTACAGAGCGGGAGCAGGGACACCATGATATTTTAAAAGATCTGATCATTTTAATGTATTTATGCTTGGACATGTCAGTATCAAGTCTTGTGCTTGACCAAGAAACAATTTATTAGTGGCATCTGATTAATAAACTTGTTATAAATACAGGAGGTAGACAAAATAATGGAAAAATCAAACAATATATGAATATTTATGAACTAATAAGGAGTTGGGCTTTGCCTTCAGAACAGCTTCAGTCCTTGGGATGCTGTTATACAGGTTTTGAACAGTTTCTAGTGGGATATTGCCATCACCACTGCCTACTTGCTCAACACTGTATACCCCTGCTTACTCCAATTAATATAAAAATAAAAATAAAAATAATAAAAAAAACCTAACCTTTTCCTTCCCAGTGTTACAGGTATGGTACGCAGCTGCCTGCAATGATGTCTATCGCTGTATTACTGCACTGATCTCTTACGCAAACTATGATTATTCCTACCATGTATTTATGCACATCTTGTAAGTCGCTCTGGATAAGAGCGTCTGCTAAATGCTTAAAATGTAAATGTAAATGTAATGATATTGGACCATTCTTCATAAAGGAAAGCCTCCAGTTCTTTGAGAAGTAAAGGCGGTGGAAATCTACTCTGCACTCTGCGTTCCATAACTCTCAACAATGTTCAGGCCATGGATGGTGTTTGACTTCATCCTGGTGTTCATGAAACCACTCATGAATCCATTTAGCAGTGTGTATGGGGGTGTTATCTTCTTGAAATATATTGAGGAAATATATGGATATTTTTGCAGCATAGGGTGCTCCTTGTCACCTAAAATAGATGAGTATTCCCGGGCTGTAATTCCACCATGCAGGGTAATCGAACCCAATGACTCTGAGACTGGGTCATGGAGGTAAATTCAGTTCTGTGGTTATTTTTGAGGATTTTTGTTTTGGGGTTTTTAGCCACTATCCTGTTAAGCGTCCGTCTATCCCTGTCAGTGAGCTAATTGTGATTGAGTTACTGCAAAATATGAGTCCTTTTTTCCATTTGATGTTTCAATTATTTTGTCTACCCCCTGTATATTTTCAATAAATTCAAGAGCAAAATTTCAACACATCAAAACATTGAAATATAGACTGTGGTAGAATAAAATGTGTGTAAAAGCCATACAATGATTATGCAATTGATAATAGAATCTGGCACGTTCCACTGCCCTTGTGTGGCAGGTCGGCAGGTGGCTCACAGGGCTGCCCTCGAGCTTCCGTCAGACTGTCTGCAGCCATAGATGGGAGACCAGACAACGAGAACTGCGCAGCTGATGGGAGCTGTCCGAGTGCTGAAATTAGGCACAGCTGTCTATTGTTTCAGGAGCACCAGCTGCAGCCAGTTATTGTGATCAGGACGCAGTACAAAAGGGACCAATGATTGGGAGCCTGGTAAGGGAGGACAGTGACATGGCTGTCTCGCAAGGTCATCACCCATCACCAATAACCCAGCGTACATCACCCAGCATGCATCACCCAGCATACATCACCCAGCATGCATCACCCAGCATACATCACCCAGCATACATCACCGATCATACATCATACATCACCCATCACTCAGCATACATCACCCATCATACATCACCCAGCATATCATCACCCATTATACATTACCCAGCATACATTACCCAGCATACACCACCCAGCATTACCCAGCATACCTCACTGATCATACATCATACATCATACATTACCCAGCATACATCACCCAGCATACATCACCGATCATACACCATATATAACCCAGCACCCATCACCATAGCATACATCACCCATTACCCATCACCCATCATACATCAAATTAATTCACTATCATATCACTCAAAGATCTTCAGTTATTGTAGTTACTGTAGTCAGATCCTACATTATGTTGGTGTGTTTAGAGAATCATTCCTGCATCTGTAACTTGACATTTCAATTAAAACAAGAAATGCCCTGGAGTATAGGAAGAGTTTAAGTGGAGTGTAACCAAGGATGCTATTGCAGTCACAGAAATCTGAGGATCCGTCAGGATAATTTACCAGCCACCTAATTTTCATTACAATATTCTGCATTGGTTTTTTAACCCTGAATGTTTTTTTCTCCCATACTCAAAAGCTGTCACACTCAAGCCACTGATTTCTCTACCAATGTAATAGTCAATTAACAAATAAGATAAAATGTGCATCATTTAGCTTAGTCAATCTGAATGTGAAACATTCCAAGGCCATTTTTATTAGTCAGGACTTCTTATTTGTATGGTGAATAAGAATATATACACGTTTACAGTGCTTAATTTGTAAAAGAAAAGATGCCGGGGCTCAACTCGCCTCCCCCCAACCACACACCCCCCCATGGAGGAAAAAAGGGTAAACTTTTCCTACCTCTGTGTCACTGCATTTCTGCATTCTATTTACATCTGTAATGTTCACTGGACGTAACGTTGTTTAATACCAGTTTAAAATACGCGTTGTTGTCGCACTTTAGATATTTATGAGCCCGGGGCTCTGATTCTGAGTAAGACATTTGCCGGATTCTTGGCATTTGCTAGCCCCGGCACAAATTAAGCACTGGCTGTATATATAGAATATAGAATATACTTTATTGCCATGTTACACAAGGTAATTGGAATTTGTCTTTTAACATATCTCTCCTAGATACACACACACATAGACCACTATACATATGTATTCCATCAGAGAGGTCAGAGTGCAGGGTTAGCCATAGTACGGTGCCCCTGGAGCAGTTAGGGGTTCAGTGCCTTGCTCAAGGGCACTTCGGCAGTGCCCCAGGAAGTGAACTAGCCTCCCTCCGGTTTCCAGTTCATTGTTTTTTGTTTGGCCTTCCTGGGATTCGAACCAGCAACTCTCCACTTGCCAGCCCGTGTCGCTAACCACTGAGTCACTGCCACCCCTTCATATATATATATATATGAAGAATATATCCCCCCCCAAAATTTTTACTATCTCCTCCTACAGCTTTGGAGCTACAGGTACCGTCCTGTTGAAAGATAATATTAGATACAACTTGAGTTGCTTCATATGTATTTGCTAAATGGCTAGTTAAAGGATTTGTATTGTGGCCTACTGTATGTGTTAGATAACTAGATAGCTAGATTAGAAAAACACATGAGCGATATCAAATGAGCAATAATCAACTTAAGTAAATTATGCTTGATGGCTAACCTAGTGAGACTATAGCTGTCTACACAAATAAAAACGATGGAATCTGGAATTATCTAGAGCAGGGGGGCCCAGGTTCCATCCTCGAGATCTATTGGGTGTTCAGGCTTTTGTTCCGGCCCTCAATTAACATGCCTGATTTCATTAATCAACTGCTCATCAAGACAATTAATATTAAAATCAGGTGTGTTAGTGCTGGGCTGGAACAAAAGCCTGAACACCCAATAGATCTCGAGGACCAATCTCGAGGCACCCCCTGCTCTAGAGTGTCTTTATCTGTTTACACGTAATTAAAGGATTGGTGAGGCAACTAGCTTATCATATGTATTTGTGTCAATTAGTTTGCTGGCTGGCCCCCTAAAAATAATATATAAAATCTGATGATGATTGAAGTCTAGTCTAGTGTGAAATGAAGTGAAGTCTAGTCTACAATACTGGAGACAATACATTCCTAATAATATTGCACTTTAAAATGTCTGTTATGTCATAAAGATGGACACACTGACATGTGTTAGGAGATAATGCAACACTACCTAATGGAGTAACTTTAACTGAAATTGTTTCACAAGACTGTTAAGGCACAGACGATTGCAATTATCGTACTGATAGTGTGACTGTTAGCCCTGGATATTAAATGCTCTCACATACTGACTAAAATAGTAATCCCTTTAGTTTTTAGTTTTTTTTCAATTGTTTTGAAATCATCTGCCATCAACATGAAAAGCATAACCATTTTATAAAAAATGTATGCATTTTGAAGTGTCTTCTCATAATTGTATGCCTTGATTGGAGAGCTTGCCTCAGGGACTTGATGTAACACAAAGCCTGAAACACGACCGGAACCTCCCACTTGAGCCCCACCCATCGTGATAAACGCGGTCCCCACAAGGTGTGTGCTTTCTCAGATCTCCTAATATACCGGTGAACTGCAAACGCTTTCATCTCTGCCGATAAACACTCCAGTGAGGTGAAAAGTCCAGGCGGCTCAAAATTGGCCTCTTAGGCTGCTGCTTTGTGTGGTCTCTTCCTTTTTTATTGGGGAGCGGGGGGAGCAGCTTGATGACAGTGTTAAGGGTCTGTGATGTGACAGATGTTGCACCCCACTATTGTGAAATGAATAGATTATGAGCAGTAATTATATGTACATCGATAACAGCACTGCCATCTCTGCGGCCCGGAGGCGATACGGTAGATGAGAGCCCCGGCAGCAGGTGGTCCAAACGGCTCGGGGACAGGAAGATGCGCAGCAGGAGAGAGAAGCCGCTTTAACACTAAAAACCACGGGCAAATTGCCAGCGACCGGTTCCACCGTTTCCTTGCTGATCCCAATTCACACCTGTGACAAAAGGCGGCGAAAAGGAACTAGGGAGAGCCCACATCCGAATGTGCAGCTTCATTCAAAGTGCTAAACAACACCCAAATTATAGCAAGAAATAAAGGAAATTGACAAATTGCGCTGAGAGAGACAGAGAATCCGTGCACAGTTTGCATTCGATCACAATGAGTGAGAATGAACTGTATTTACTGTATGTACAGTATGTACAGCTTGCATTTTGCTTGGAGCTGGTACAAAGCAAATGGGGTTAAGAGTAAGATCAGAGAGAGTTAGGATGGGGGCTGAAGCCATGGGGGGGTTAAACAGCCTACAATCTGAGCTCTAGATCTCCCTGACCCACTTGTTATCCTTGCTCTTTTATAAATAATGGGAAGTACACACTTTACCCCAGAGATGCACCTCAACACGGCACACAGAAATATGTATTGTTTCCTTCCTTGGCAGGCAGCCATATCCACAGTAACCTGCATAGCGTAGATTTGTGCATATTGTCTATGTACTAGGGCTGCTAACGCACTAGTTCCTGCTATGGAATCAAATAAGCCAGTGTCGACAGTGGCCTGCAGCACCATCGGGGAGTGTATGGTTACCTTGGTGTCGCTCAGGGAGGGAGGGTTGTAGTTGGCGGGATTGTACTGCACCACCTTTGGGAGTCAGTTGGGTTCTTGCAGCCTGCACACAAGCTCTCATTGCATTGACAGCATAGCTATGACAATAGCATATCAATGGCTGCATAGCCACATTGCATTTCATCATATTTAAAATGAACTTAAATTGAATACAGCTGAGCACATAAAAGGCCATGTTGCAAAGTATAGAATATTTTCATTATATATTCCTACTCGTATACTCTTGATTCCAACTGACAATTTATTATTCCAAACAATCATTTTAATTGTGCACGTATTGCAAAATAAGCTTCAAGCGTTTTTGTGCACCAATTTCTTGACGCTATTGTGCTTTTCCTTCCTTGGTTCATACATTGTAATTAATGAAATGATTCTGCTTTTTTTAATGACTGAAACAAAGTCACTGATATGTACAAAGTCTCTTGACTGAGACTTTAAGCCAGCTGCTCTAAACAGGCTGTACCCATCCCCCTCCCTGATTCCCCCCTCCGGCAGTGCTTATCCCTCTGTTCTTGACACCGGCTGCAAATCACCCAGTTTATGACCTCTACCCCAATTAACATATGTTTTTTAGTAATGGCTGGTTGAAGACACTGCGGCACCAACATTCCCCCAAATGCTGCTCAAACTGGAGGCGTAGTGTTTAAGGATTCATCACTTGTTATTCACTCATGACAATTGTGCTCTCTGTGAATGAAAATTAACAGAGGGCAGCATGTTTGCTTCGCTACCGTCCCCTGATCTTCACCTTGCTCCATTTCTGCATGAATAAAAGTGATAAAGGAGGAAGGCAGCGCACATCTGGATAACAATAAATAAAAATCTTGATAAACAATGCAATGAGATATATGAAAAAAATATGAAATGAGAGGGGCAGATTTTGCCTTCTGAAAAAAAGCACATTCCTTTTGGAAGAGAATGGTGTTGTCTGCATCTAAAAGGTGGCCACCGTTTTCTGAAGGCACTGGGTACTCCAACTTGTATTTGGTCAAAGACCGCCCTCTTAGAGTAAAATTTACACAGGAAATGGGGTGAATGACTTTAATATATGGCGTGAATATCAAATACAGCATGCAAGGAGTCTATGTACACAACCTTTGTAATCCAATCATCTCGTATTATTCATATGAGCCCGACCGAGTCAAATGGTTTTCGATGGAATTGGGGGCTCTCACAGAATGGTAATTATAATGGAAGAATGGCAATTATCACATCAAATGCATTTGATGGAGCATCACAGGCAAACACAACTGCTTGAAATGGTCAAAATGGCAATTTAACCATTAACTACCATTCACTGCAAATATAATATGAATGACATGAGGTAGTCTAAATTCTGGAACTTAATGGAGGTTTTGAATGATTACTGTAACAATGAGTTAAACCCAATAAAAAACAAGATATTTAACACTTTAGTATTAGTAGTACTGTAATTATGGATTCTCGTGTGTACGATTTTCACATACTGAAAAGCAGCTGTTTCCCTGTGGAGATTTGAGGACATCAAGAGAGCAACTTTAAAGGGTGCAATAACTGACAAGCCAAGCAGCGTTCTACTGTATCAGCTGAAGATGATGATACGGATGGCCAACAGAGTTGGAGCTAAAATGAAATAAATAATAAAAATAATGAAGAAAGAGATGAGAATGTTTAAAAATGAAAGCTTTCAGCTTTTACTGAAAATGTATTTAATGTGATTCCAAAGATGAACTGACTACAAGAGTCACCAAGTATGTGGCTGATCAGATCTGAGTTTGTAACAATTACAATTCGGAATTATGGCCTACTTATGTGCACAGCACAATCAATTGTGAATGCCACAGAAAACCCATGATTCTAATATGGCTCTAATATTCAGTATAAAATGTAATTATTATTTGGGTCGTACTGTAATAATTGATGGAGATGGCATATTTGAAACAAAAATGCAGCGCAATCAAGTCTGGTATATTCTTTGCTGTGTAATTTTGACTCGTCGTTGACAGGGTTGAACTATGCTAACTGATCGATCAATACTTTAAGATTGCCAGTGATACATTTTCTTTTTTTGTTGACTCTTATGATGTTTTGCATATGAAAGGCTTCTAAAAACTGAGAGAATCAGGATAAACCATATTACTGTGTCTGGTCTTTCTTGCGTTTCTCCTGCTTCATCAGTATTGATAATTAAGGATAATATTACACCAGGTTGCTGATGTTCATGGAATTGTATTTTTGCCTTTTCCTACCGTTTGCATTAGTGTGGAACATGTCAGATTGACAGAACTGCTGATAAAATGACACAGGGGAATGGCAAATGGGGAGAGACACAATACATGCAATTTGCAAATATGAATAAGAGAGCCTTTCAATAAATAGCAACTCAAGGCAGGGGAATCAGAAACACAGTTTCAGGAAATGGTATACCCAAAAGAGAACTAAACCTCAAAAATCTAGGGGTGTTAATTGTTTACAGAGTTTTCCCTAAACGGTTTAAACATCCATTTGGTACAACATTTATTTATTTGTTTATTTGACCACACATACAGTACTTTTAAAACTGGGCATATTATTATTGCCTTCACAAGTTCTGTCTTTCATTTCTTTCTGTTTAAAGGGTTAGGGTTAGTGGTTAGGGGTTAAGGTTAGTGTTAGGGTTAGGGTTAAGGTTAAGATTATGGTTTGGGTTTGGGTTTGGGTTCAAAGTTAGGGTGAAGGTTAGTCTGTTAAGTATCATAGACTATTCAGTTCTGTTTAAGTTGATACGCTCCAGACTCCACCTCCAATCAGTCCATTTGTGAAGTGGCACATTCTGAATGCACTCCGGTTGTTACAGAATTTCTTGAAATATCTCAAATCAAGGGTGAGAGGAAGAGAATTAGCTACACAACTATCAGTCATTGTTACACACAGCATGACTAAAATACCTCAAATAACATTTAAACTTTAAGTAATTTCATGCATTTTAACATCCATAATAAAAAACATGGCAAAACTCAAAAGTAAATACAGAATGCTATCTAATTCCCTGCCCATGGAAATACATAGCACAAATACTGTACCTAAAAACTATTCAGGAGGCTGGAACATGCCACTTAAAGACTTTAAGATTCGCTTATTGTATGCCTCATCCACCATACTGTCCTCTCTCTCCTTGGATTCACTCTGTCCTCTCTCCACTAAACCTGCTCATCTCCGAGCCCCCACCCCCTGGCTAACTGACTCCATTCGGGCCGAACGACTCAAACTACGAGCGGCAGAAAGTAAGTGGAGAAAATTCAAATCCCCTGTGGCCCTGACTGACTTCCACACACTCCTGGCTACCTTTCCTGTAACCTCTCCTCTGTTAAATCTGCATTTGTCTTTTCCAAGATTCAATCTTCTGCTTCTAATCCTCGCAAACTGTACTCTACGTTTTCCTCTCTCCTCACCCCTCCTCCTCCCCACTCCCCTCCTCTCTAACCGCGGATGACTTTGCATCCTTCTTTCGCAAGGTTGATGACATTCGCAACTCCTTTCCCCCATCCCCTCCCTCACCTAACCCTTCCTCACCCATCTCGCTACCTAAACCTCTCACCCCATGTCTTCTTTCTCACCTCTCCCTGACTCGGACACCCTTCAACTCGTTCACTCCCACCGTCCTACCACCTGCCCTCTCTATCCCATTAATTCCCCCCTCTTCCAGTCCATTGCTATGAACATCCTCCCATTTGTCTCCAATGTTATCAACTCTTCTCTTTCCTCTGGCTCTGTCCCCTCTCCCCTCAATAGTGCCCATGTTGTCCCCGTCCTCAAAAACCCTCTCTTAATCCTATTCTCCCTGTACACCAAGTCACTTGGTTCTGTTATCTCTGCTCATGTCTTTCTTATCACTGTTATGCCGATGACATTCAACTCTCTCTCTCCTTCTCTCCTTCTGAGACCCAGGTCCTGGTGCAGATCTCTGCATGCCTGGCAGACATCTCTGCCTGGATGTCCACCCTCTGTGGTAAAGCATGCCATTGGCAACGCTTAGGTTATGGGTTTGTTTCCCATCGGGACCACATATACTGAAAAAAAAAAATTATGCGTTCACTACTGTAAGTCGCTTTGGATAAAAGCATTTGCTAAATGGCGTATAATATATTATTATGCTTCAATCACTGTGGAAGGCTCCATAGTGTCTCCGTCCTAGTCTGCCAGGAGTCTTGGAGTGACCTTGGATGACCAGCTGTGTTCTCGGGCCACATCGCAGCGATGCCGAAGCCAGACCTGCCGATTCTCCCTCCATAACATCTGGAGGATCCGACCATTCCTCACCCAAGAGGCCACACAATTCTTGGTCCAGGCCGTGGTGATATCTCATCTGGACCACTGCAATTCCTTGCTGATGGGCCTACCGGCCTGTGCCATCAAGCCACTGCAACTAGTCCAGAATGCTGCCGCCACACGTCTGGTGTTCAATCAACCCAAGTTCACCTATGTCATTCCTTTACCCTCCTCTCTGCACTGGCTCCCCATCACAGCATGCATCAGATGCAAATCACTAGTGCTGGCTTATCAGTTGGCTAGAGGAACTGCTCTCCTTACCTCCAGATACTCATCACACCCTACACCCCAGCCAGACCCCTCCGCTCCACCTCCTCTGGCAAACTGACTGTGATCTTCCGCGACTCAAAACCCACCTTTTCAGACTCCACTACCACTGAATTCTGCCAATCTAGCCAATTGTCATCACCACTGCCTACATGTTTATACTTGTTTACTTCCAAAAAAATAAAATAAATATATACTAACCTTTTCCTTCCCAGTGTTACAGGTATGGTATGCAGCCACCAACAATGATGTCTATCGCTGTATTACTGCACTGATCTCTTGCATGAACAATGACTGTTCTTATCATGTATTAATGCACATCTTGTAAGTTGCTCTGGATAAGAGCGTTTGCTAAATGCTTAAAATGTAAAATGTAAAAAAATGTACCCGATGGCCAAAATGAGAATGATAAGTTATTGATTGTATGGGGGTATTTATCTAAAAATATCAGATTTTCCACAGAAAAGATTAGCAAGATCCAGTGTACTTGATCCAGAATTACTTAACAGCCTTTTTTATATATAACTGGGGGGAGAGAACCACTGGCATGCTTCTGAAATCACTGTCAATTATTTCTGTAATCTGACAGCACGAGCACTCAAAGTCAGCACCGGCATCAGATGTGTCAGGGTTAAAATGCTTATCCTGGGGTTTCTCTCTCAAGCGGTTGAAATGCAGATGGAAGGAGAACAGCCAGGCCAGGATAAATATCTGGCAACCTCCCACCCAAAGTCATTGTGACCAACAGAAAAAAAGGCAAGTTCAATTACTGTCATAAAATTAAGTACTTTGTAAAGGAAATAAATGCCGCACATGCGAAGATTCATGCTTTCAAATAAACTCTGGGTTTTTAATTTTTAATTAGGGGAGCCCTAATTAGAGTCATCAGACAGTGGTTCTAAATGCATTACACTTTGCAGAGCTCCAGACAGGCCCTCAGCCCCGTGTATTTTTCCATTCCATGAATATTTGATGAAAATGGCCCTGGCTGCATCAGCTGTGTGTCGCCGGCTCATACACATTACGCATGCCGCTGCCTTAAAGCCATGTACATTAGCGAGATGACAGAGTGCAAATAAAAAAACAAAAAAAAACTCATCAACCGGCTCGTCGATTGATTCTATTAGATGGTCTGAAAACTGTTGGGTGTGAGCCATAATTGAGCTGACACCAATAATGGAACCAGATACTTGCTGAGAAGCTGTTAGCAGTTTGCTGAAAATATCGACGCCTCCAATAATTTGGACGAATTAGACAGAATGAATCAAAGCTGCGAAAGGCCCAGAAAGCTGACGACTGCATCGAACTAACAGTTTTAATGAAGCTGTTTAGACAGCCAGCTCCAAACCATGGTGATTATGGTTATCTATGAAATGACATAAGCTATTTGAGGGAGAAACCAAAAACTCACAACTAAAATGTTGCACTTTAAAGAGTCTTGGTGTTAACCAAATAGAAACCTGAGTCTGTAACTCTAAGATGATAAGGAAGTGTATCGATGCACTCTTGCTTGACAATAATCTGAAGTAGTTTCACTCAAACATGGGCTCTAACACAGGAGGCCTTCCATGAATAAGGGCAAATAGACAACCTGCTTCATTGTACGTTTTCATTACAGTGTTCTTCCCTCAGGACGTCATATCTGAGATCACCATATATATACAGTATATATATATATACAGTATATATATATGAAAATGTTTTGATGTGATGTGATGCTCACAGTGGGTGACATGTAGTGTTTGTGTTTTTCTACCAATTTACAGTTTTACAGTTTTATGATGCTGGTCCCTTTGGGGATTAACATTACACTAAAAATGTCAAAGGCCAGCTTCACTGAAAAATCTAACTTTTACATTTTGTCCATCATGCCACAGTCTATACGTTACAAATAAAATCACTAGAGGCATTTTTATATTTGCCCTGTAAATATAAAAACTGGATATGAGTACTGCCAAACAAGGGCAATGTGATACATGTTCAGAAACAGTTTGTGAGCATCCTCTTGCTAACATCAGCTGCAGCCTCCACTGTTGAATTGAACATACCAATCAATGTATATCAACACCCCTCACAAAGTACCACGGTTCTCCATTGAAAGAATAGCTTGTCTCTGGATGAAATTAGCACAAAAAATACACAACAAGAGAGCCAGCACGAGCTCGTCGAGAAGCGCGAAGGGTGTCTCCAGAAAAGGGGGACGAGTTCAAAATCATCGCCGGCCTTGAGAGAGTAGCTTGCCTTGTAGAGACAGGTGGCGAGTTCATGGGGGAGGACGAATCAAAATAAATAGAGGGTATAATTAGAAAAAAAAAAATATATATATATATCTAGCACACCAGGATTTATGAGGGCGGGGAAGTCTGGGTGGCTCCTAAATCAGATAGGAGCTTCTTCAGTGGAGAGCTCTTCCAGCACCAGCATGAGCAGAGCCCATTCCTTGCAACATAAACAGTTTGCATTACTTGGCAATAGCTACAGCTACACCACCATGTGCCTGATCTTCTAGGTGTTGGTTGTGGCTCTGCCTCTTCAGTCAACATTTTCTTCCATCAGTCATGAAGCCGAAAGCTTCTCAAGTTCCTCGTCCGTTTATTTCGGGCTCATATAAGTAATGTTCTACCTTAAAGAAAAACGGTTCTTCTTCATAGTCAGCTTCAGCCATCATTCTATTTTCAGCTAGCAAGGTGACAGTTACGTTGGCAACTGTACCATAAATATGACACTCCTGTTGTTGCTTCTAAACATTCCTGAGGGTTGACGTAACTGGCGGAATGATTTTATTACCAATGAAGAGTCCCCAGCTTTCAAAATGTCATACACAGAGGACTTTGAAAACATACTTCAATTATAAGTAGTCAAAGTAATGAAAATAATACACCTGCATTGTCTATATACACATTTATTTTACTATTTTTTACATTTATTTAACCAACCAAGTTAATTGAGAACACATTCTCAATGTGCACAACTGGGTTTCGAGCTGCAGTGGGCAACTTGCATTCCAAGCGAATGCTTTGACCGTTACGCCACCTGAGACCTTCATATGGGTTTTACGCCAGTAACAGACTTGGGTCGAAGTTGCACGGTGCGTGAAGGTCATTTCATGGTGCAATTACGAGTATGCAAACAGGGTCCGTAGAACTGCATGAATCTAGCATCGGCCATTTTAGATGCGCTAAAGCCAGCTGAAGCAAAGGGCCAGTGTGCCAGAACTACTCGTTCCATAAACTACTTCAAAAGATGACTATTACCAAATTATGCAATTTGGGTGAACTATCCCTTTAAGATAAAATTTTGTTTAGACTGTTAAACTGAATTTTCTATAATGTTACAATAGTTCCAATTATTAACATTATTTAGTCAAATAAAGTCATAGCCACTGCTCTACCCTTCAGTTCTATAGAATAGTTCTCCCAAAGGCTTTGTTGTCATTATTCAGACAGCAAGGGAAAACACACCGGCCTCTACTGCACCCCAATATAAGACATGAACGGAATGGAGGATGGGTAAGATCATTCTACCAGTATTTGGGGAATACATAAGGAGGGCCCAAGAGGTGCTAGACACAGATTGCTAATGACCAATTCAACCTTGCTCAGTCCCAGCAGAGAGTCAATTTCCCAAGTCTGAAGGTCACAGGGGTTATTATGTTTCCAGGCACAGAGTTGGTTGAGTGATTATTGATATCGGGCAAAGTTCAGGAGCAAGGAGATTTTTGTAGGGTGGGATGCGTAAGGCAACCAAAATAAGCAGCTAACAAGGTAACAAGATAACAGTTTTACAATGTATAATTTTTCTGCCTTTATTGATACGTATAATGTGTAGTATTTCTAAAAAATATATATAATTTGAGCCACCTTGAAATGACCTAATATACAAAAGAATTGCCAATGACCATGATGATGCAAAGCCTACTTCAAGAAGTTTGAGCAAAGTTGAGCTTCAACAGAGTTTCACGCTACTACAACAATATTGTGGGTATCACTTTATGAATTGTATCATTTATCTTGTTTGTTCCATTGAATTCAATATGACTAGAATGCATAAATTCATTGGACCGAGAAAACATATGTTCATGTAGCCATGTCACGTACAATAGGTTCCTGATTAACCCTCAAACATGGATCAGACTTCTTTGAAAGAGTCAGAACCTTTTCCTGTTTCTCTCAGGATATTGCGATAATGATAATTATTAACAAAAAAAAAAAAGATAATGTGTCTACAATGTGTAGAGACAACCTTAATTCTGCCTGTTTACAATATAGGGCTCTAGTTTGGGGTAGCTAGATGTGGTTACTACGATTTGCATCATTGTAGGATTGGCAATATTTGGTTGTGTACATTCCAGCAAAAGAACTTATAGGCCAATTGCTGTATCCCTGTTTTATCCTGTGCAGAAACCACACTTCCTTCCTGCTGGTAATGTCTAATTCATCCCGACAGGAATAAGTAGAGTAGAAAGCATCCATCAACTCGACTTCTCAATTTCCATGATTAACATGAAACTTTAATATGGCTTTCAGAAATTCCACTATGAAATGGCGTCTCTTTGTGACTGCTTCTTCTGCATGGGCAGCTCTGAAACTAAAAATTCATATGAATTATTATTACCTCCCCATTAAAATCTGCCTTTTTGACAAAAATATATATATAATGACAAATAGTTTAAATGTTGAAAACTTTCTTTTAACTCCACCCTGATGGTACTTTTTGATGGAGTCTTTTTAATGAAATATCTGGCCTATATATTGGCTTATGATAGATATTTTGTAAATAACATTTCCTTTTTTCAGTATTCCACTGAAATTACTCCATTGAGTGAAAACTTTCACTTGGACTTATCTATCGAGGAAATGTATTTATAACTGGCACAAATACATTAAATAAAATGGCCCCAACATGATATTGTGTTATTTTTTAACCGTAAACTCAAATATACCGAAGTACACAGCATGGAACCGGAGACTGGGGCTGATAATCAGACTGAGGATGTCTGATAGAGGCCTCCACGACAAAAATCAGGCGGGGGGTTTCTGAATACATTTGCATATACATTGAGAAATCAATTATTTATCATGCAACACAGTGAATGTGTGCATTACTGGTGGAGCCCAGCTTCTTGAAAATGTCCACTGTAAATAGAAATGTGGTTGACTTCACTAAATAATGCATCCCTTGGAAAGAACAAGGGGGGAAAAAAGGAGGCCACACAATTGAATATCATTTTCAGCTTTTTAATTTGTTTCTTAAAAGGAATTATTTACACTTGACCAGTAATTTTTTGCTCATTATTTCTTGCTGTGAACATTCATTCTTATCTTCATCAAATCATATACATTTTTTTTACATCTTAATTGACAGATGTAAATATAATATACACATTTATTATAAATATCCACCATATATTTGTACGCGATTCTATGGTAGTAAAGGTGATTTTCCAAACCATGTGTTTACTGAAAATTAACAGCAAGTGCTGTAAACAGTGATGTTATTAGGTATGTGTAATGATACAATAAAGTACCTTACTATCTGTAGCTGCTGTTCACCATCAAGAATGCATTGGAAAAACAAATGCCCTAGCAGTCCTATTTAAAATATGGCCTCACATAAGAATCTGAGTGGGCTGCTAATCATATGACACAAACTTATACAGATCACCCCCACCCCAGGATCACCCTCCTCCCCACGAGACCACAACTCATGACCCCCATATATTACTCTTGTGAAATATATCTGTGTAAATCAGTAGCGGGACACCAATAAAAGAGGAAATTGTAGTTGAATAATATCAAAATACATTTGAACAACAAAAATATATTCATGATTCAGAACCAGCCAATGTAGAAATTATAGAAGCTCAACGGTGTTTTAAGGGGTCAAACTAGAACAATGAAGCAACTTAAACTTAATAAACCTCATGTTCTTTCTCAATCCCTCTCTGGCATGCACGTACACACACGTGCACACACACACACACACACACACACACACACACACGTACACACACACATACACATACAAACACACACACACACACACACACACACACACACACACACACACACACACACACACGTACACACACACAGACGCATATAGAAATACAATGCCATAACCTCTTAAGAGAAGAGTACACTGCAGAATAGATTACTGCACTTACTTTGAATATCCCACAAAGTTCCCAGATGCAAGCAGCTCTTTCCAGTCACGCCCAACTGTCACGGCAGAAAGGAAATAAGAAAAAGGGTGAAATGAAAGGCCACCCATCAGCTTCATGCTCATTTCCAGAGCTCGGCTTCCAAACTGCGCTAATTTCTAGTTTACAGCATTAAGCATTTTTATTTGTTATGTGGCTCAAAACACCTTAGCAAGACACAGCCTGCGCCCTGCATCTAGCTGGCAAAGCACAATCAATCGGAAAGGGAGCGGTATTTTATGATTGGAGAGAGTTGTTGTGTTTTTGGTGGTGAAATTCATTATTTAGTATCTGAACCTTTAGCATTTCAGTATCATTTATTCATAAAGTCCCATTTTGCCAGAAGGAAATGGATACGGCTGTAAAGGGGAGGGGAGGGGCTGTGTGGGGGAGATGGATTGATGATATTGATCAGGTTCCATCTCGAAAACAAAGGCTGTATTTTCATTGGCAAGATTGATGTATTATTTTGCAGATTAAAAAAATTAATTATATATATATATATATATACACACACACACACACACACACACACACACACACACACAACAACGAAGACCAGGTGCAAAAGCTGATGGCTTTAAACATTAGAAGCCTCTGTGGATCAGTTGGAGACACTTTCACAGAGAGATTCAGGAAGCTACTGTTTTAGAAATATATTTTAGTTGTTCAAAAATGTTTGTCTAGCAAATAATCAAGCTGCCAAGTTTTTTTAAATTGCATATTACATATAAATTGTTTGCAGAACACTGAGGAGTCTGATCACTTACCCCTTTAATGAAATCTTTCAGATGAGATTAGTCTTGACCAGCGCCCCTTCTGAAATACAGAATTGTTATATAAGTATGGTGTGTTTATTTAGCATCAACCATATTACTGGAAAAACAAGCACCAAAAGGATAACCACAAATGATGATTATTTTCCCAATAATGGAAAACCAACGACGGCATATCACTGAAATTATTAAAATTACCATTTATTGCCAAAAGTGTCTAATTCATGGCCCAAACCATAAAGAACATAGAAACACACTCGTTGTTTCTAGTCTGCTGTAGGTTTTCTTTTTGTTGTATGTTGTATCCTGTCCAGAGTCATTTCAAAATCCTGTTCCTTTTGAATTATTTAGATCCAACTAGCAGTATAGATTGCTTGAATCAATCTCAGTCAGTCGGGAAAAAAAAATTGTTTCTACCTGTGGCTGCTGTGGCCTTTGGCTGTATGCTGGGATTGACTTCCTTGGCTTCCTATTTTAGACAAAGCATTTCTCATTTTGAAATCTAATTTATCTCCCATTTTTACTGTAATGCATTTTTCAAATCATTAATCCTTTATAGTGGAAACTGAAATGCAAATCATTGTGAAATGTGAAAAAAGATTACAACGTGTTCAAATATAACAACATGCAAAGAGCTTGTATGCACACACAACTATAAGGTATAGGAAATGGCAGAATTGAGCTAAAAACACTGATGTGATGTCCCAGGGTGTTGGGCCACTACTATTTTTGATTCAATTGACGGCTCTTGCCCCAGGTTTAAGTTTGCAGTCAACGGATCTACGAATATTCACTGGTTTGCTTTGCACTTTGAGTGAATGCACGGACATCACGATCCTGGAGCATGCACTTCTCCGCACTGTTACCCTTTGCTGACGATGTCTTTCCCTCTGAGTGAAGGGTTCCATGCTGGCATCACCTTAGACACTGTTCCTTGTGAAACATCAGCAAGTTGAGCTGTCTTAGTCACTGAGGCTCCCATCAAATGTGCCCCAACAATCCCCATGTGCCTATGCATGCTGGGATGTTATTTGCTTAATTAATGGATGAGCCATACCTGTGTGGTATGGTCTGCTTTGCATGCAGTATAATTGTTGACACTAATTTACCCAGATATTTCCATTTTTTTCTTCACAACCTCATCTCATTATTCATACGTTCAATACTTTTTATCATTGTTTCATCGTACACAGTGAGAGGACACGATTCTTGATGACGATTGAAAAAAAAAACTCAAACAGAATTTGCTACACTGGTTCACAAAACAAAATAAGACTAGGCATAAATAATTAGGGGGGAAAAGGAAAAGAAAAAGCCATACATCAAAGCAGCAAAACGGAAGGGAAAAAAGAATAATGGCATCTCATTCTGAAGTGCAGTGCACACTTTGAACCATTTTTTTTCATTAACACTGTGGCTCAGAGACTTTAGGGATGAACATAGAGAAAGCCGTAAACCGGGAGTACCATGTTTAACCACCACATATGTCGGCCTTAAACATGTGTAAGCCTAAACTTTACTAATTGAATCCAGCTGATTCAATCAGCACATTTTCTGTCTATGGAACAGCATATCCACCAACAGCTAGCAATGTTAGCATTGATGTCCAAAAACTAAGGGAGTCTGGCTACCTGCTGTTAGTATGATAAAAACTGCACGCCAAAGAGGCCATTTTGGGAACTTCAAGTTGCTCAGCCATGTGGTTAATTTGGAAGTTGAACATGTGCTGTATATCATATTGGATAAGACTTTAGTAGTAGCTTAGAAAAGTATGCTGAAAGTGGACTACTTTCAATTTAGGTCACGCTACCGCAACTCTATACTTGAGAATGGTTTGGAACTATATGCTTCTATTGGCCAAAATATTATCAGTGACAGAATGCAATGGCAATGATCATGCTGTTTGTGTTAATACAGTGTGCTACTTAAAATTCTCTCATGACATGTAACGCTTGTTGACAAATTTTCCCATCTAGCTTTTAGATAGACATTTGAACAGATTACGTTTATGATTCTTACTCAACGTTCTGTAAATGTCTTAGAGATAACTGAACCCTGTAAATATAAAAAAAAGGTTACTTCAGGACAAGTTCAACACAAAGTACATTGTTGCTCAATTGAATCAGTCAAACAGTTGTTTTATTCCTAGTTAAAAGACGATTGGTTGCTTTTGTTCAAGACCCACTACAACTTACATGGTCAAAGAGTATTATGATCATTCCGGGGGGATCAAATACCATAGGTGCAGCCTTCCTTTATAAGCATATATTATTCCCTATATAATTTTACACAAGCCCCATTTAATAAAAATAATTGTATAATATGTGCAGAATGTTTGTTATCCCCTACAGTCCATGTTGCCTTCAGAACATAGCGTTGGGGTTTAATACACATTCTTGACTTCCTCTGAGAATATCTGGGAGTTTTTACAACAAGGGCACCCATTGCAGGTAGTGAATGAATATCTGCTTCGTTATCTCCCAGTAAACTTGGACCTTAACCACTTTTCGAGGCCCAGGGATCTAAAGGGTTTAATCCCAGCTGCAAAGCAGGGGGATTCTGTGGATTGTGCAGCGAACCAAATCACACAGGACTTTCAGTCGGAAACAACCCTCTTTTGAAGCCCGCCTCAGTTAAGGATGCATGAAAGATTTCATACTTGGTACAAACTAGAAAGAACACTAATAAGCCATTTGTTTATTATTCCGAAATGCATGCACAGGTTTCTCTACACTGCACATCAAATGAGCTCCAATGTGTTTGTTCTATACTACCGAGCAGTGGTGGACGAAGTACACAAACCCTTTACTTGAGTCAAAGTACAGATACCCTGATAAAATATTACTCTAGTAAAAGTAAAAAGTCCCACATTGCTTCTCATGTTGGGTGTGAATATCTGATGTTGAAAGTAAAAGCAAAAGTAAAAATGGAAATACTTAAGTAAGCACAGATATTTGAAAAATGTACTTACGGTAATAAGTACAAGTAAAGTAAAAGTACTGTTACTTTGTCCACCACTGCTACCACATATCATGCCCACTGACCTTTTCATTCTTTGATCGCCTGCCTAATAGCGCACAGAGTCAGGTACATTTTTACAAGTTGTCAATAACATGATCAATACAATCAACAGATGAAAATAGAAAATGTCACATGACTACCAGGTTCCATCTGTTGTGGAATGGCTGGTGCTCAAGTTCTTCTAATTATTGATGAAGTTGAGAAATTCGACGTTCCTGGATTTGAAGTTCACACAATCAAAGGCTGGCAATCAATGCCTTATGAAGAGGAAATAAGTGTGCAAAAATAATAATATACTGTATATAACCCTGCTACTTCATGAAATAAATTGCACATTTCATTAGGAAAATATAGCAAATACACCTTTTATTGTTATTATAAATAATACTGTATATATATAATTGCAATAATAAATAAATAATTGGAATGACAGTAAATATAACTGCTGAAAAGGAATTAAATAATGATATTACAATTAAAACAATGGAATGGTGTACATATGTACATATGTTCCCCTGGAGAAATGCATTTTGAGAACACCTGGATGGAAGCCATATTTCTGCATCTGCAACCAGAATATGGAATCCATTAAAGGCCTTCAAACCAGGGATCCTTATTGAAACTGTCATGAAAAACATCTCCCAAGAAACGATACTAGTCCCGTAGCTCAGCTGGTAGAGCATGGCACTGGCAATGCCAAGGTTGTCGGTTCAATCGCACAGAACTACATGTCCGTTGTTCGGATGGGATGGTAAAAACCGAGGTCCTGACTCTCTGTGGTCATAAAAGATCCCATGGCACTTTTCGAGTGGGGTGTTAACCCGGTGTCCTGGCAAAATTCCCAACCAAGAAACATATACATACATGGAATTAATGAATTCCCTGCCTCCTCGCCTCTCCACTGTCTATCTGATGTGTAGTACTGATGTTTGTACTGGCGTTCACCCAGGTGGGTGCTGCACATTGGTGGTGGTTGAGGCGAGTTGCCCCTATTATTGTAAAGCACTTTGGGTTCCTTGGAAAAAAAGCACTATATAAATCCAATGTTCAATTCAATTCACTAAGAAAGTCATGGCTAATTACACTCTCCGTTTCTTCCCGATGCGGGCTCCCGTTCCCACGCAACACTGGATTACAGCAGCAACCCCAACCAGAGTTCCATAACCAGACTGATCATTCAGACGGTCCCCACATTGTCGATCAGTGCAGTCCTGAGTTGATGGGACCGGGCGTAAAGAGAGGCATCGGCTGGAACCCTGGTACATGTTGGGGCGTTAGGAATGGCTCAGAGGCAGCATGTGAAAAGGTGCACGGGGGTTTGCACGCTGTGCAGTGCAATTCCCTGTGAGACTGATTATCCCAGGGCCTGTCACAAATGGAGGAAGTAATTACAGGGGGCTCAGCGGCGCTGGTGTGTCCAGGAGTTCAGAGAGTTGTGTAAGACACGGCACAGGATTGCTGCAACCTGTCAATACTGGTTATGATGTGCTTCCCCATGGGGGAAAAAAGCTCTCTTTTCATGTTCTCATCGGTGTCTGCGACTGATTCAATCTGGACTTCTGACTGGATCTGGTGGATCTGAGAGCAAGCTGAGGGTGATGGAAAACTAGACAGTGAAGAAGACTCACCAATTTCAGCCTTTAAAAAAAAATGTCTTCCAATTAGTTTGTAGTGATTGGGAGGCTTTCTAAAAAGGTTCTCAGCACTTGATATGCTTCTGAGAGACACTTCAAAACACAATTACAATTATAGTCAAATCAACTACATAATTGTTACAACATACGTTTTGTTGATGCTATTGTTACTTAATAACCGGAAATCTTAAAGATGAATTAAACATGTTTTGTAAATGATTGCAAGGAAGAAATTGCTTAATTAAATGCATTTGAGATTTAGCTTATTACAGAATTGCAATGTGTTAAAACATTTTTTTTGTTGATTTTTGCCTTTTGTGCATATAGAAGTCCATGGCTGTTCGGGAGAGCTTGAGGAATATACATATCAAGTTGTGTTTTGGCAGTGAACTTGAGAGAATGAGGGGCTCAAATTCTCCATAAGACATTACAGCTGTCACCTTCAACATGATACCTTAATTACTCACACTGCTACCTGCTACTCCCTTTGCTGTGTTAGTCTCACTACATCTAGTGTATAAAGCATGAAAAGGTAGGCACTCTCTGTGAGGGGCAATGCTTTACAAGTACGGTCAAGTGGTGGTGTTATTGTTTCTTAAATAAGAGCTTCCCTAATTACCTTTTGGACTATATTTCAGCCTTATTTGGTTTCTGATCATGGGATGTTTACTGACACCACAGGGTGTGGTTTCCATGGAGTCGTGCTGTGCTGAAAGACAGGAACATGGCCTCTCAGTGGACACCGTTCCAAGGTCAAACTTACGGCATTTAAGCAATGTGTCCATTTAAACAATGTGTCACAGGCATTTCTTTGGATAGGTCTACTGCAGGAAAATCTACTGACAGGATAGAAAATCTACTGACAGGATAGAAAATCTATTGACAGGATAGAAAATATACTGACAGGGTAGAAGTGTAGCTTTTCATTGGTGAAGCATAATGACATCCAAGTGATGAAACTGATGGTCAGTTTCTCGTATTTTGACTGAAGTGCTTTTCTCATCCTTCGTAATAAGCTTCCATAGAATGATCAGCTTGATTGAATTGTCCAATTAATTCTCATGAGCTACGTTGCATTAACCTGAACTGAAAGAGGAAAAGCAAATGAAACTTTCCGTTTTTTTATTGTCACAGTTGGAAATCACAGGAAACAAACAGGAACATTCACCGATGATGTAAAAATATTCTACACAGATCTTTCTGTTTCACAAATAGGAAGCGTGTTTGATTTTTATTGTATTTATAGATTTATTATTAATTCATTAATTTGATAAATGCTACAGATTTGTTGATATTTGAAGTATGTGCATTGACTGATATAGTGGGCTCAATAAAAATATCATTTAATGAACTAATAAAAATGTCCAGTAAAAATTCCAGAACAATTTGCATGATTCTCAGTATATAAACTAAATCCACTCATTCAACCATGCATTATGAAAGATATGAAGTGAATTCTTGTAGATGAACTAGGTTTAAACAGTGAAACTGTCCTTAGACAGAAACATCTGTCCAAATGTCCAATTGATACATAGTTGATATAAAGTTAATACAACTTCATACTTTGAGGCAAAAGAGACCTACTACTCATAGTATAAAAACTTTTATATATATATATATATATATATATATAAAATTGAGATTCACAAACTAACTTATTACAGGGAGAGAAGAGGATGAAGTATTAAAATCAAGGATGATCTTAAAAATGTCCTAAAAGAGTTTTGCCTTTTTTGATTGTTTTTTTATATCCAGGAAACCAATTTTGGTGCAGAATAATAATAATAATAATAATAATAATAATAATAATAATAATAATAATAATAATAATAATAATGATGGATTTCATCTGCATGATACTCAAAGCGCTTTACAGTGAAAACTCACCTCAACCACCACAACCACCTGGAACTATTACACATTGGGTGTGAATTGTATTTAAATTAAACAGTGCACCAATTAAAACTGTGTTGCGTGTTGTTATTTGTAATATAAAGCAAAATGTAGAGAAATAGAATCAATTATAACTTATACTAGCATGCACTAATATGATATATGTATATTGAATGCATATTTCAATGTATTCATCTCAAATACTGAAATCCTGAAGGGCTATAGCCAACCATTTTTTTTTACATTTATTTGGATAATTATGATTACAATAAATAATGCCTTCTTGCCAAAGCTAATTGAAAAAGCTGCTCAAGATAAAAGTGATGGTTAAAAGCATGCAAACATTATAATATTGTTACACTGACATGATTTTAAAACAACTTTCAAGGGCCATGTAACTATCTACACTACTGCCTGGAATAAGTGTAATTCAGTTTGTCACCAGCTCTCGACTAAACTAAACTTTATTCAGTGCATTAATTTAGTACACAGATAGTAAATTCAGAAACCATATTATATACTTTAGGACGTTAACTCACCGTATGTTGCTTCATATAATGACGTTCACCAACTCTTATGAGGAGCAACCGCGCTCTCTAGTGGTAGAATTTACTATTATATTCAACAGCAAATACAACTTCCTTGCGCATTCTCTTCAACAGATATGCAGAGAGACTCAAATAAGCATACGAAGGCTTTATTTTGAACAATATTACCATGCATTTTTGTTTATTTTTTTCAAGTTATTTGAAATAATAATTAGACACCTTCCTTAATAGGAGTTCCTAAATTCGGGAATCTCTCATTAGGTAAATTGGGCACTAACTCGCCTGGCCTGAAGTAGCGAATGTGAATCATAGTAAGAACGAGAGAATATTTATTTGACATTTAAATTTCCTAGTGTAAATAGACTTTTGAGAATAAGTATCAAACTCTTAAGACACACAATTGCCAATACCTCCTATTTAGATGTGTGCATTGTGTTTCGTAAATAGATGTTCCAATAGCATCCGAATAGTCTTTCCTTGTTTCCTCATTATCTACCCTTGTCTCCTTGTCGATTAAAATGTCACGAGGAGACGAGGGGGAAACAATGGTACAGGACGGAAATGGGACACCCTACACACACCTCACACAACATTGATAAGCTATATCATCGACCCAGATCGTATGCTCAGAAGTGCTGCTTAACAGTAGGACCAGACCTACAAACGTATTTATTTTGATACATGACAGCTCTTTTAAAAAAAAACGTAATTCTTATTTCTTTACCATTGTTATTAACGTGAATTGAAATGTGTGGCTGGAATGTTGGAAATATAACTTTCAGCCCAAAAAAAGCCCCAAAAACTATTTTAGCCTAAATATTTAACGTAGTCAATAGCCACCAGAATCCACACATGCCTTCAGTTTATGCTTGTGTACCCAGCTCATGCTTTTTATACATTTGTGATAAATACTTTCAGAAATATTCAGAAAAGTATCTTGCTAGCTCACGTAGCCTACTAGGCTAACTATACACAGCGAGTACAGAACACGCTTTTGATATATTTTCTGGTCAAATTCTGGTCGCAACGTTCGACAACCTGAATGGGACCAAACCAAGGTGTTCGTAATGTCGTAAATAGACGTCATATTTAGGTTCTATTTGTGTTTTATTATTATTATTATTATTATTATTATTATTATTATTATTATTATTTACCAGTAACGTTGTATCAATAAATACAAGTCTGTATGTAGTGACTTTACTAGAGACATACACAGTTCTGATCGACTACTCAGAGTCCAAAATGGATAATTCTCGATGTCAAATTTATACACAGGGTACTGTGGGCCACACCGCTATGGCAAATAATAGAAAAATACATTCACAAAACGGAACACTGTAATGCAACTCATTCAGCAGAATGGCCAGCAGAGGGCTTCCCGTAACCACCCCCTAAAGCAGTGACGAACTGTTCACTAGCCCGCGTGATCCGCCAACGACGAAGCACCTGCGTCACACACCTTTGTGATTGGCAGCCGCTAAATGGGCTTCACAGACACAAAGTCAACTGCGTGTGAAAGCAGGTCGCTACAATATTTTGTGCCATGTACACTGATGGCTCAGTCAACAGTAATATAGCCATTTTCTAACTTTGTATGCAAGCTCAAAACATTGCATTTGAAATTCCTTTCCTTTGTTTTACTGTTATGTGCTTTTACTGTGTGCACTGGCAGCTGTTCCGTTCACCCTCTGGTTCTTGGAGGACACAAAGAATGCACACAAAGAATACGAGTCCTGGCACGAAACGAGCTGGTCCTGGATCTGGACCTGGTTCCAGCAGCCAGCTTAACATCAGTTCATCTTATGTTAAAAATAAATGAAACGGTAATTGTACTCTGAAGTAAATTTTCCACCACTTTGTATCCAAATTAGTTTGTGTATAATAATAATAACAATAATAATAATGCGACAAATTCTTCATCTTGATATTGTGTATAACCTTAACATTACATACAAGATACCGTGTTATTATAATAACCCCCCAGCTTTTTGCCTTTTGCCACTTGCCTGGATTTTGTGCAGCTTATTTGAGTTTATAAGGGTTTTGAGAGCGGTGGATATGACAACATCTTTTTTTGCGAGAGCTGGTTTTTAGAGCAGCCTTTTGTTTTATGGCGTTGGACCGAGCTTTCCTTTTGAGCACCTTTGGTAGGTAGGGCAAACACAGAGTAGGTCAGCTAGCTAATTCACCCATTTTGTTTTACCTCGGTAGTCAGGGTAGAATCATCTTTTTGAGATTAGGTCAGCTAGCTGTTTTATTTTTGTTTTGTTTCATTTTGCTTCTGTCATGTGTAAGTATGTTTTCTTCAACTGTTTGTTGTAAATAAATACATTTTGTTTAATTGTGGACAGTTTGGCCTGGTGGCTTACTTGTGTTGTGTCCAGTGTTTGTTCATCCGGCTATTGTATCGCGGGTGGATTTTGGGACGTAACAACCTTGAACCCATCCATTGTCTTTGTCATTGTTGGATAGGTGTAACAGGCTGATAGGAGTGAAGCCAATCACACACCTGATTGTAATTTAATTAACCAGGGATTAAAATCAGGTGTGTGGGAGAGACTAGGGACTTTTTGTGAAGCAGAGTAAAGGTCTTGTTGGCCTTTATGTTTGAGTCCTATTATTGTGAGAAGCCAGTTTTCTGGGGGTTTAAATACATTTTAAAACACTTTTTTTAAATCAGAAAAGCAAGAGCCAGCTTTGTCACGCTACCTTGTGGTTTTTATACTGTATATTTCTGAAAACTTTCTGAAATATTTTAACAATTGGCCTGTTTGGCTCTTTGCTAACTACCATACCATAGCAATGACGATCAAGCTGCAGCTAATGCGCAAACTCCACTCCTAACAGTTTACTGTATATGGTAACCTAACCAGTTAACGTTCGCTAGTTGTCTCACAAAGAAACAACAAATCATGGTTGATTTAAGGTTATTTTAAATGCTGGTTATCCAGCTATAAGGCTGTTTGCTAGCTAGCAAGCTGGAAATGGATTGTTGGATCATAAAAATAGCTTATCTTCTAATCATTTGATAAATATGTGACAAATATACCTCTGATAAATATACCATGTAGCATATGAGAAATACAGCGTTTTATCGTTTCGTAGCTGGCACCCTTAATAGTTTATTTTTAAGACAATGAAATCAATTAAGTCAATTTACATTTAGGCGTAATGCCATCAAGGTATTCAATTGTTCAAAGAAGGTTTCTATGCCATTGCAGGTAACTGTAATTCCTAGAACGACTGTGTGTTTAATGTTGGACTCCAGTAACCAAAAGGCTGAACTTGATTGATTTCCAAACATCATAGGGGCACTGGATTGCACCCACGTCCATTTAATTGCACCACCCACCGCAAATCCTTCCCCAGCATCAACGTGCAGGTGCTTATCTTGAAATAATAGAAAAGGCATTCATACAGCAGGGACTAGCGTACACAGTGAGAAATGATATACCACACACTTTTATTTGAGTGATTGAAACAGTGATAAGCTATGCCCAATAAGTCTCCTAAATTGTTCTCCTCTTATTTTTTCTCTCCTTTACTGTAATTCCTTACTTAGTGCTTACAACTCAATGAGGTGAAACTGAGCGTTTGTTTAGAAAAGCCTGCGATGGTTTCATCAGAGCCCGGCTGTTTCACTGCTTCCTGTTCTCCGTCGGGGACATAAAGTTCACCTCCCCTGCCTGTGAGGCTTGCTTTTTTTACTCATTCACACACGAGAGAGAGATGTTCTCAGAACTCCACGTGATAAAGGAAGACTATATAAGCTTGTTTAATAAGTGTTTTCCAGTTTTCAATGTTTTGAAAGTACGCTGGCCTGAGCAGGCCACTGAAAAGCTTGATCTACTGGCCCAGAGTGCTCGGATGACTCGCTTGGATGAAGTGGCTCTGTCAACGCTTAGGTTGTGGGTTCGATTCCCATTGGGACCACATATACTGAAAAATTTATGCATTCACTACTGTGAAGTCGCTTTGGATAAAAGCGTCTGCTAAATGGCATACATTATATTATGACTCTGCCGGGCCAGTGGGCAAACGGCTATGCCGAGCCCTGAGACACTATAAGAAAGGAGGGGACTTTCATTTTATTTTATTATTTCTTTGTTTGAGATTTTTTCCAGTTTTTCTCCCTCTATTTATTTAAATTCGCCCTCCCCCACAAACTCACTGCCCGTCACTACGGGGCAAGCTAACTCCCCGAGGTCGGTGAGGATCTGCCTCCTCCGAGACGGAGCTCGCCCACATACTTTCTTGAGACACCCTTACACGCTTTTCGGCAAGCTCATGCCGGCTCACCCTCCCCACTCCCCCTGGGGTGGACAGCCAATCGCTTCCTGGCCAGGGCCAGTCTGGCACAGTCAGGGTTCAAAGCATGGTTGCAGTGAGCAGCTTGCATTCGCAAGCGAATGCTTAGACCGTTACGCTATCTGAGGCCCTGCAGCTTTAATTTTATATGTTGATGTACCCTCTTGGGTTATAAGCGTCTGTATCACATTCCCCACATCAGGCCCCTGTAGTCCGTGCCATTTTATTCGCTGAGCTTTTAAGATTTGTGTACAAAATCACTTTGATGGACCTCTAAGAATGGGCTTTGCTGAAGGTGCCTGAAACCACAGGCATTTCAGGAGAATCTGTTACGTTGTCTACATTTCTTTTGATCACAAATTGCTAGTTTGATGGGCAGGACAGGCCTCGCTCTACTTATTTCCAGGTAGCATTGTAGATACAGCAGCCTTCAAAGCAGGGTGTAGCTTAACTGACAGGAACTAATCATCCACGTGGGTGTCATGCTAAGACGCTGTTAAGGTGATTATCATAAAAATGCATCTTTATGAAGTTTGCTAACTCTCCAATCTCAATGATAAATATTTGAGAGCTAACGCCTGTAATTTTATTGGAATAAAGCTTTGTCAGTCTATATGAAGAACGCATGTTCTTGAAAACTTTGGTAAAGATTTGTCTACATGGTCAGCCACCTATCTGGTTGTATGTATAAAATAATATATATGTTATTGAAAAACTAGCATAGGCTTTTATTAAATATTGACTCTGTTGCTGTCCCAGTTGCTACAGGCATGTCTGTACAAAGGCCCACAAGCCAAACAATGCCAATGACTTGCTTGAATAACTTCCAGAACAATGCTGCCACAACATTATTTTTTGATGAGTAACTCTGAATTTCTAGCCACTCTCAACTATACTTTGCAACATCAATCAAAATCAGAGTATTTGACGCTTTTAGGCATTTTTGACACTAAGGATTGTGAGCACAAAATACAATTAGTGGACTTCCTAGACCATTAATTATGGTAATCATCCAATACATCATCATTACCACAGGGATAAACAAAAACAACATTATTTTCAGTCCTCCAGTTAAACAAACAGGTTTATTAACTTAATACAATTGACTTATGATTCGCTAAATGGATGCACAGCCCAGTTTTGTGAATGATATACTACACAATAAGCAAATTAACCCACTGGGAGAGATTATGCAGAGTTAATTTCAAAATCTACAAACCAAAAAACAAAAGACCTCTGATCTCATACGACAATGTCTGCATACTCAGAATAATTCATTCTCAAAAAGAGTGTAAGAATGATCAATTATCAATATATCAATGTTTTTTTCAAAATCGTGTCGCAAGGGAGGGCTGAAACAGGGTTGACTATATTAAAATGAATGTTCAATATTGTGGCATACTGCTTGAGGTTCAGAACTGATTCAACAGATGGCGCTCTTACACAGTCTTACACAGACCAATCCCAGCTGGAGGCTCATCTTCGGTAACCGCAACCATTAATATGCTCCTTAAATTCATTATAAATAATATGGGTATATTTCAAAGAACTACCTTGAATGGGTTAATTGTACCTAGAAATCAACAGCAAAAATTAACATTGAGGACAATTTAAAGGAGGCCATGTCCTGACATTCATTTATTCAGAGGAGGCGTGCCTATTTATTTGTACACTTAAAAAAAAAAAAAAAAAAAAAAAGATTTTTCCCCCGTTTTTCTCCCAATTTGGTAGCCAATTGTACCCTCTATTTTTATTTTCAATTCCCCACCCCCACGAGTCCACCGCCCGTCCTCCGGGAACGAGATTCGCATTCCTGGACCTATTTCCCTGCCTTCTTTCGAGACGGAGATCTTCCACGGACTCCATTAACCTTCTCCTCGACGGACTCGTGCCGGCTCTCCCTCCCCCCTCCCCCCGGAGGCGGACAGCCAAATGCCGCCTCCGATCGGGCTGACCACCAGGGCCGGTCTGGTAGATACGCGGGTTTCGATACGCGTCTCTGACGGGCAGCGCACACCACTCCAAAGCGTGGTGCACTAGACCGCTGCCCCATCCGCCAGGCCCTATTTGTACACTTTTTGGTAGTAAGGTGCTATGTGTGGGGCCAGAAATAAACACTATGACCTCCACCCATGATGTAGAACACCCCATAGCACCATGAACCGGCTCGGTTATGCAGCTGACTGTGGAGGGTACCTTTCCCCGCATTTCCACCCTCTGCTTCCTACTTCTAGTCACTTCATTGCCCAATCACTTTTAAATAAATAAATGTAAAAGTTCAATTAAAAATGAAAGTGCAAGTATACAAGAAATATGCAGCCTTATGCATATGCTGACATTTTTAACGAGTGAATTTAAACATAAATGTTCAGATAATCAGTAGAAGATTTATCCTCCTTCGCCTCAAAGTACGCAGTATGGAACATGTTTATCTTCGGGCCTTTGAAGCTTTGATTCATTTCATGGTTTCTGTGCGCGCCAGCTAGCATTGGATTATCCTGTCGTCCCCGTGCGATGCGTGCCACATGCTCTGTGTGCTACACTGTATGGCGTGTGGATCAAACCCAGTGCACCTCTCCATCACCCGACCTTTGAAGGGTGCTGAAGCCATCCTGGGCTGATCATTTCAGAATTCCCCTGAAGAACAGTCCCTTTACAGTCACTGGCCAGTACATTACAGAGGGGTTAAGGTTTAAAGGGCGTGGGGCATGGGGTAATACAATACATTACAGGGGGTTAAGGTTTATGGGGCAATGGGGTAATACAATATGTTACAGGGGATCAAGGTTATATTTATTTATTTTTATATAATTTTGTTTCAGATTTTCCCCCATTTTTCTCCAAATTTAGTGACCAATTATACCCTCTATTTCTTTCGATTCACCCTCCCCCACAAACTTGCTGCCTGTCATTACGGAACAAGCTAATACCCCAAGGCTGGTGAGGATCCACCTCCTCTGAGACGGAACTTACTCCCCACTTTCTGGAAACACCCTTTGTGCTTTTCATCTCCTGGTTTCTTCATTAATATGGTGTTCTGAATGTCCATTGATTAAATATATCAAAGGAAATTCTACAAGCATGGGCTAAGGCCTTATTGATAATTTTACCATGAATAACCAAGAGGTATGCAAACTTTTCAGCATCCAATTTATCTCTTGTCTGACCTCCGCTCAATGGATTCCAGACCATCATTATAACAAGATGTGCTATGGAAGAACAAAGAAAGAAAGAAAGAAACACTGGCTCACGTGGATTAAACAATATGTGAGGCAATAATAATGATTTAAATACATTTTAAATGAATGAGAATGACTCTCTAAATTAAATTCATATGTCTAGAAGAGGGTTGTCTCCCGTTGATTAAAACCACAATATTTATAGTGAATGGAAATGATCACGCTGTAGAAAAAACACAGTCCTCTTTCATCGTATTAATGATTATTGGCACTAGACGTAATGGCAGAAGCCCACCAACTGTGAAAAACAGATTTGCACTTTGGAATCCAGCATGATATTATCTGTTATAATTAATCTGCGGTAATTGGAGACCTGTACCCAGCAACAATTTTGATTTTATGCTATATGAATTTCTGCCCAACGAGCTACTGTAAATGTGATCGTATTTAAAGACCCCCTGCAATGTGGCAACATATGTGGCAAGCTAATGTGCATCTCGATGTGAATATGCACTGAGTGATGTTGTTCCATCAAATCATTTATACATAAAGGATGTTTCACAGTCCACCCAGTGTCAACATAATGGCACTCCCATTCATTGACAACACCCCATTAGGATTTCAGTCCCTGAGGTCTTGAAGTATTGTGTTGACAATTTCTCAGTGAAATGTCCTTGTAATTGATTCCTTGATACTGCGGCGCACACGGATTTGCGGTGATACAGAAGGATCGAGCAGGTGGCGAACACATTAAGAGTTCCGTATTTGTCAGGCAAATTCAGCCCTTCCTGCTATATCACATTCTTCAAATGGACACCTCCTTTGGAGAGCGGCGCAGAGTGACAGCGTGACGGACGAGGGGCGATCCGCACGCGTGCGCCTCCCTTATTACCGTCCGCGGCTGGCTACAGAGAGTGGGAGAGAGAAGGCGTAATCAGAGAGGCTGACAATGGGAGCGGTGTACTCATTACAATAATAACTAAAGCCATTACTGGTGCACTCTTGTCCTTGCCTCACAAACTACGTATCCCTCCTTTCTACCTCCATAAAAATAGAGAAAAACATACACCATTGTAGTAATTGGCAATTAGTACACATATTGGAGAAATAATAATGAGATGGACCCCGTTAATGATATTGGTTTTCCACTGATGGGTAAAATCTCCGCCTCAGGAGCTCCAGTGGATGAGGAGAGTCAGGAACCCAGTCGGACACAGGCTTCAACGATCGTGAGTTTACTGAATTATATCTGGCGTCGGAAGAAGGACACTTATGTTGAAACAAAATTACCTGCTGTGACCTCCTGGGGCTCTTAATGCCAGAAAGTACCAATACATTTTAGCCAAAAACCTGGTTCCCTCTGCCAGGCAGCTGAAAGGTGGCTGCAGATGGAACTTTCAGCAAGACGATGATCCCAATCATACCTCAAAATCAACCAAGAAATGGTTGAATGTCCACAAAATTACTGTTTTGCAATGTCCATTTCAGTCTCCAGACTTGAACCCGATCTAATATGTGTGGTGTGAATTGAAGAGGGCTGTACTAAAGCGCAGAGTGAACAATCTTAAGGACAGATTCTGTATGGAGGAATGGTCATAGACCCCTCTCAATATGAGCACAAACAGAAATATTTGTGATGCTCTTGGTACAATTTCCAAACTTACATCTGTTTAGAAATTGCAATTGGATTAGCAAGTTTTATTCACATTGATATGAATAATTACACAATCACATTGCATCATCTTCTCCCCTCTCCTCACCCATTCTCACCAATCAGACTAATGTTATTCTGATACATAACACAATAAGTAGGACACATAAGTTTCAATGTGCTATAATCATATGATTGGGGAAGAGAGTGTCCAATTTATGTCAGAGACACCAGCGCCCAAAAAACTTAATGGCGACAAGAGTAGTATTTAATTACAAGTCGTTACTTTTGTTATATTTAAATTCAAACAACACAAGTGTGTTGGAAAAAGATCTAGGAAAAGTCAGAGATTGGTTGTTACATGCCGTGACCCAATGGCGATTTTAAAATCACCAAACGAAAAACATCATGGCACTCCCAGTGTTAATTTGGGAACAGGGAATGTGGGTTGAAGGCTTCCATTGGCTTTCTCCAAACATAAACTCTACCAGATGTAAGAAAACAGTTTTTGTTGAGACTGGGCCAGATTCAGTTCTGTGGTAATTTTTTATGCCGTTTTGTGGTTTTTAGCAACTATCCTGGTAGGTGTCAGTCCCTCCCTGGTAGTGATCTTCCATTTGCGACCACTATTGCACTGTTTGGTGTATGCGGTCATGATTTTCGACACCATTCCCTTTGAAGCATTTCATATTTTCAACTGACTGCACCTGTAATTGGGGCACCAACTATTTATCCTCTTTCATCTTTGGTGTTTACATTCATTTGTGGAAAAAATATTACTTGTTAAACAGAATATTTTTCTCTGAGCAATTTATTAGTATAAAGTCATATAATTGTTTGAACATACAGTACAGATCATTACCTGTGTTGTTTATTTTACACAGCCTTCTTTGAAACAATAGCGAGTTCTGGTGATACTTCGCCAAACTAACAAGGTGCATGGAATATGTAGCAATAGACAGAAGCAATACATGTAAAAAATTCCAACACGTTTCGGCATATAGCCTTCGTCAGGGTTTTTCGGTTTTAAATGATAAAGAATTCTTATGAATTCTTTGTTTAATACAGCCTTCTTTGTTCATCTTTATCAAGGGTGTGAATCATTTTGGAGGGTACTGTATGTGAGGACATTTTACATGTAAGTCCTTCTTCTGAAATGAAACGTTTTAATACGCTAAAGTGAACTACCTGTGGAATTCCATTGTTCCGTTTCATTCCATTATGTCTTTAGGAAAACGGCGTACATGCTGAACATGTAGCCTTGACAAGGTTGCCGAGAATTTCTATGAATACTTTTTTACATAATAATCGCAGCTATTGTAATCCAACATCTGCTTACTTTCCGCACAGCTAATGTCTTCCACTCTGAGGAGAATTGAGTGACCTTTGTGAAGCATATTCTGATACAGACCTTCACAAAAGATTGCCAAGCAGTGCCCTACGGCTTTGCTTTTGGACAGACACTAGAACATTAGAGCTCACAATTGGTACAGTTCATAATGTATTTTATGAGACAAAATGTAAGCAAGATCACACTCAATATTCATCACAGGAGACTTATAACTTATAAGACCATTCTATGTGAAAACAATGTCTTGGTATGTAAATATGGGAGTACTATGCAAATAATACTGCTCTGTGAAACCACTCATAATGTTTCATGAAGTTGCACATAGATGAATCATACAATGGTTTTTAAAAAATAAACATTTGTGGTAGTTTGTGCTGCAACAACATTGTTTAGCAGTGCAGATGCTTTTGGTATTACTATCTTGTTTATGATTTTATCATGTCATTAAGGTTATGGAATATTGGCCATATGATTTACGGAGTCCTTAAATTTAAATTTTCTTCTATGTTGAATTTGCTTGGAAACGTAAAAATGGAAGGAAATGGAAGGTGCTATATCAGTCACATGTACATCACTCCAGGACATTCAGGTTACAGACAGCCATTTTGTCTGTGTATTAGCATGACTGTGATTGCTGTCCATGTGATAAGAGAATGATTAGGTTACTGTGGATGGTACTGGAAAGTATACAGACACCCACATTGCAACATTTCTTGGTATTTGCCCTGCTTTCTCATTGATTTGAAACTCTCTGAACACTGTAATTGCTCAGAAGTTTATATCTTTACAGGTGTTTCATAAAACTAATGTGGCAATACAAGTACTGTCTCCAAGTGTGCAGTGCTAGGCAGGTGGAAATATATATATATAATATATTTAATTAAATTAAAAACTTTAAAAAAATTAAAAACATGGCAGACAAATCGCAAGACATTTTCGAAATTATAATTGTTCTACAGTGTTGATAATGCCTATAATTTAATTATTGGCATATTATTTTAGTAGTTAATGAGCAACTAACTAGTGTAATTTTGAAGCCTTTTTCATGGCTTTTTTTAATGCCATCGCTTTTGGAAATCAGCGTTGTGTTTTGCTGCTGACACTACATTTACATAAAATGCTATCTCCAGTCCCATATTCTTTCCACTTCCTTTATTGATGCCTTATTATTAGTCATATTGTTAAATAATCTTGCCATTTCTAACTTCAAGGTGTGCTTTGGGTGGTTATCTTCCTGAAGAATGAAGGCCTGATTAGCCGTAATCCAGATGGAAGATGTACTAAATGTTTTTACTGGTACTGTATTTCTAAGGGAGTGTCTTAATTTTCTTTAAAAAAAAAAGTTTGAGAGCCTTCTGCAATTACAGTTTTTTTTTAATTTGACATTTTGGCCTAGTTTTTATTATACTTTGGTTTCTGAAGAATCTGTGCTTCCCTAATTTGCATGCAGTGTTTTCCTTGCTCTTCCCGATCTGCTTGCTATTTAGCTAGATACACTGATGCCATCACCAGTTTGCAAGATGCAGAGCTGTTGTTGCCGTTATGCTTTTGAATAACCCCCAATGTCTTGAATATTTTAATCGTTAAATGTAATGCTTTGTCAATGGTGAAAGTGTTTGAAGGGTTTGCTAAAGTAATTAAAATTGGGAAACTGAACTGGCAAATGTAAATTAGAGAGCCCTATGACTACACCACTTACGATTGTAGTAGAAGATAACAATAATCGCAGATTCCTGGCAGTGTTGAGTGCATGATAATCCTTGAGCTCTTTCATTGCTATACTTTGTTTACTTTGAATATGTTAACAAAGAGCTATCTGTATCACCATTTCCTGCAATTTTGCAAACAAAACAATTCAGTGACATCTCACGTTCTTCTTTGTGGCAGGAGTTTATTATTTTTAGCAGACCAGCAAACACTGTTGATATTGTTTGTTTTTAAACAATATGGGTTGAAACAAATGGGCCATTTAACAAAATGTCTCGGAGGAAGAGAAGAGGCTCAGAATGAGCCTGCCACCAAATGTTCAACAGATGGTAAAGTGAATAAATTCCTCAAGAAGCATATGACTGTGCAAGGGAATATTAAAATAGAAATGAAAGCAGAATTGTGTAGGATGAATATTAAACAGCCATCAGAGAACAATAATGAAGGAAGGTCACCCCGAGTTATGATAAAAAAAAGTTAAAAAATCCTGCAGCGTAAGATAATGGGACCCCGCTGGGCTAATTTTAGTATAATTTATAATATGACCTTTGGGCAGATGCTAGCATTATAATGAGGAGCAAAGCAGTCATGTATTCTACGGTAAAGAAGTAAAAGTCTGATTCAGTCTAAGTGTAAAGTAGTTTGTCTTGCACTTTAAATTGTAATGGGTAACTTACTTTACAATTCTGTAATGTTACACAGCAGAGCCACCTCTCACTCACACCTTTATTGTCAGGAAACGAAACAGCCTGATTGGACAAGCTGAGACCGATTAGGCAAGTTGAGACTGATTGGCAAAGTTGAGACTGGTTTGGCAATTTGTGGTGGAATGGCTCACAGGAGTCAGACTCCATACAATCAGTTTTTGACAAATATTTCAAAGTTTTGAGGAAGATTTCCCCATCTAATACTGTGAGTACTGAGCTAAAGTGTCCATTTGATACAGGATTGTCAAACCAATGCCAAAAACATGTACTACTCATAAAAGTGTAATTTGGCTGGATTGTTTTTATTTTGTTTAGCCACCTGATGATGTAAATCCTTTCATTCATGTCATCATACTATTTTAATTATATGTTCTAATTCTAATTGTTGGGCCACAATCATTGGGCCATAAGTCCATGGGCAGTGATGCACAAATTCCATGTAGCCAATGTTCTTGACATGTGAGATGTACTGTGCTGATTGTGATTGGGGAGCATCACCCCTCATGAGAGAAATAAAGGCATCTGAACTGAATTGAGGAATAATTATATCTCTCTATAATGATAACGGAAAACCCATGCAGGGAGAATGGGCTTAGAACTCGTGCCAGATGTAAACGTGCAGCATGCTGATATGTAAAATGTCAATGTTTCTCCATCTGGCCTTGTAGTACATCCTGATGTCCCTCATGTCGATGCCAGGGCCTGATGGCAAATTGTACAACCCCACTGCAAGCCCTCCTTTTGGCCTTGTAGAGGTCAAGTGCCCCAAAGTTGTTAGTGTGACAGAGGCATCATACATCCAGGTTGTAGGTGGACAGGCCAAACTGAAACAAATCCATAAATCTTTTTGGTGAGTTCAAGGCCAGTGGGCCATTACAGGACTCTCACAGTTGTGAGACAGACACAGAGTGGCCAAATTGTGCAGGTGAATTTGGGAGATGAATCACAGATTTTTTTAATTGGGAACAAACATATTATTTTTCTTTCCGTAACAAGATCGCAAAAAAATGAACATAACTGGAAAAAATGTGAATATGAAATGCCCTGTCCCAAAGACAGCTCTAGCTAATGTTACCAGGGATGCAATATGTTTTCCAACAGTTCCCCAGCTGGCTTAAGGTATCGAGTGGCGAAGAGTTGTCATTACTTATAGCACAATAGGGAATGGAATACTGTTCATGTTTGACTGCACAATGGAGGTCAGATATTTTCAGTAAATGACAAATTACTTTTGCAAAACAAAAGGCAAGCCACAACTAGCTATATATCTACTGGACCAGTATTCAATGTTGGTTTCAGAGGGTTCAATTGAGTCCCAAGATTTCTGCTCTCATGGGAAACGTGTGTAGAAGCACATCAGAGGCACAAAATCTATTGATTTGTAACTTGGTTATAGAGAGCCGAGCTGCCTCAGCTTCCAGCTCCCTACTCCTCTCAATGACGTTTGATGAAATAGTATGTAAAAAATGTGAAGAGATAATTTTTTTTGCTGTACTTTGTATGTTTACTCGGTTTAAAGATTGTGAGACTTGCAAAACTCAATTTATGTTTGTTAGGATGTATACATTTAATAGCTAAACCATGGCAGTCACACGAGCAGTAAATCTTCTGAAGATTTTAATCATTCCAAAATCCATCCCCCCCCCCCATGCATGACTACTATTTTAATTTGCACTTTCAGGATTTAAAAAAAAAGAACTGAATGTGGATAAAAAAGGCAACTATGGGATTGCTTTAATTTCACAATGCTTTTAATATCTGATGGGTCAAGCAGCATAAACTTTGTGCGATGTATAATTACTTTCCCGAGGTGCTGAACAGACAGCTCCAAACAGATGGAAAAACATCTGTTCTCCCTGGGTTATTTCCCCTCTTAAGTCTAGATTAAGACTGGTAACGTTTCAGCACATTACAATGGTGCTCAACCATTTCATTATGACCTTGGTATAATTCAGTTCCTTGACTGTAATGCAGTTTTAATGATGTTGACACTCCAACTACAGTATATGTATGTAAGGCATGGTCATAAATGAGGACAAACACACATGTCTGGTTTCTTGCATGAAATGTTTTCTATACCATTAAAAATAAATGTGGAACAAGCATAAGGTTTGGCGAGGTGCTCTCAGTTATCATAGTGATGCAGCTGCTGAGTTCCAATAACAGAGCCACAAGCAGAGCATGATTCCCATTTACATGCATTCAGGACCATCTTGCACCTTGGTCCTCCAGGCCAGCAGGGGGTCCACGCTGTGACCCTTGGGAGTTCACCAATTGAAATGCACTGATGCCAACATAACACAAGAGCTAGAGGATGGAGGATGAAGTCAAATAAGGAACAAGTGGCCTATTAAAGACCTGAATGCTGCTGCTGAGGAACCGCCTTCCTGAGTTGATCAAATACTCTTGTTTTTCACATAACATACTGTAGCTCATAGCTCATAGTACACAACATATACTTCTTGAATCTCAGTTCCCTTTTTTTTTTTTGGTTTGGAAATGATTTGTGAAAGTGACACATTTCCAGGGCCATGCAGAGGCTTTTAGAAGGGCAGGTACTCGACTGAAAAAGTGGTTTGACAAGACGGTGTCAAGCTGCTCCAGTGTGTGCATGTAAAATAAAGCACTTCGCTACTGACTGCACTCCTGTGTAAGACCTGGAACGTCAAGAACCCATCAAGGGTATTTTGGGTTAGTTTAACACGATGTGTGATTTCATAACAAAACTACTAACCTGTGTCCATGTCACAGGTTTCTTTCTTAGCACTTTCTAACACGTTTCAAGACTATCAGGAAGGTGTGTGTGTGTCTCTCTGTGTGTGTGTGTGTGTGTGTGTTTGTGTGTGTGTGTGTGCATTTTTTAAAATGTATTATTTGTTTCAGATTTTTTCCCGTTTTCTCCCATTTTGGTAGCCAATTATACCCTTTATTTCTTTCAATTTACCCTGCCCCAATAGCCTGCCGCTCGTCAAGCCAGTTTTTCCCCGTACAGGGACGCCTTTCATGCTTCTCGGTGAGCCCGTTCCGGCTCACCCTCTGCCCTCCCTCTGGGGCGGTCTGCCAATCGCTGCCACCGAAAGGGCTCCCGGCCAGAGCCGGACTGGTACAGCCGGGTTTTGAACCGACGCTGCAAGGGGCAACTTGCATTCTGGGCGAATGCTTTGACTGTTTACCCCGAGGTCTGTGTGTGTGCATTTTGACAGACAAAAATGGCAGGTGTTCGAGCCCCCCAAACCTATGTCGACATATGTCACAAGGTCAACAATAAACAAGTAACATGGTTTGAAATTAGGTTATATTCTTATATTCAATTTCCAAAAAGACTATAACACATGTTTATTCCTTTCAGATGTAATGTGCTCTGATGTTGATTGTGGTACAGAGATGGACACATTCCCGTTTTTTTCAGATGGATCGTGATCGAAAGGATTACGGGCGCCCTGGCAGCAGCACGTGGATGGTTGTTAGGGGTCCCAGGTGGAGCCTTCCTGTGGGCCTCTGTGCTCTGTTGTGTCAACAGATGGTCGTGTCACTGTGCAGTGAGTCATAAAATCCACTGCATGCTCCCTCAGTTCATTTGCACCTACGAGACACAGTGGAAATCGCTGGCCTCGGACGCGCCCGTAAATCACACACAGCAGCTACTAGCCGGAGATTAAACCCCCCCCCGATTGGCTGTAATCAATTCCCCCTGCTGTATAATAACTTAGATATCACTCATGGCTGATTTCTACCAAATTATTTCTTCCTCTTTCTACCTCACCAGTCGCATTCATTTCACTTTCCATTAAGTTATTTTTCTTTTCTTTCTTCTTTTCCCCTCAGCAATGGATACTACATTCTAAATGCTGAAACAGACTGTGAATCCAGATATAGTGGAGATGAAAATAATTTCCATATGAAATTAATGGTGAAAAGTCATTGTGTTCAGTGAACTCCCTCAATATTTATGTGTGTTGGGCACATTCACATACATAAGCTCAATCTCTTCACAGCCAGTTTTAGAAGGCGACCGTTCATGGTTCTGCTTGGGATACAAGCAAAGTAAAATTAACCAGGTTCATATGTACATGTACATTAAACAGCCCACATCTATTCTAACCAAAACTTTTTTGATGCTTGAAATTCTGTTAATTTGTGCTTATGAATTTGATGTTCTGCTTCTGCTTAGGATACAAGCAAAGTAATATTAACCAGGTTCATATATACATACAAATCAGTGCTTAATCTGTAAAATAAGAAATACCGGGGCTCAACTTGCCTCCCCCAACCACACTGCGTGGAGGAAAAAGGGTAAACTTTTCCTACCTCTGTGTTGCTGTATTTCTGCATTTCTGCATTCTATTTACATTTGTAATGTTCACTGGACGTAACGTTGTTTAATACCAGTTTAAAATACGTTGCGTTGTTGTCGCACTTTAGATATTCATGAGCCCGGGGCTCTGATCCTGAGTAAGACATTTGCCAGGCCCCCGGCACAAATTAAGCACGGGTGCTTATGAATTTGATGTTGAAGCCATTGCCGTGAAAATAATTAACTACTGTTCAAAGGAGGAGTAAACAGGAGATTGGAATTCAAGCGCTTGCATTTCTGGCATAGACACTACGCAAAATGACACACACTCTAGTGTTGTCTGTCCAAAGCTACCCAGGACCAACAGTGGGTCACATGAGGTTGGTGTTATCAACAAGCTCTGCAACACTCAAAGGCCTTTTGAAGCTACAGGTCCAGGCTGTTATCTCTGCGGCACAGGTTACCAGTTACAATGCGTGCAGTTTATAGACACCCAGAGTCATTGGACATTTATGGGAAAATTGTTGTTTATTTTCCACTGGCAAAAGGGAATAGCTAAACACCTAGTTGAACAAGATGGGGAAATTATCATGTTAATAACCCAAAGTTTCAGTCGTATGTTGTTTTTATGCTGCGTTTCCATAATGGGAGGGTGTGTGCATGCTAAGTTGATGATTTCAGTAGATGATTGCAATCCTTCATATTGGAGATACCTGCACATCTAAGCATCTGCTACCACTGCAAATAGGTATTTATGTCAATTTGTGTCTTACACGAAAAGTACATAACTAAGGATTTTATACAACTGAAATCTGGGAGGTTGGGAATTTACTAATTCCTGCCTGATTCCACCAACCAATACAGAGCAGCAAATATTCCACCTGCTAACCTTTCCTCTTTCTGTTGAACATCCTCTGTTCTCACCCCGCCTCCTGCCAGTGTCCATCTCCTGCTCCTCTCCAACCTGAAAGTATTCATCATGGTTTGTACGCGAGACTCCTCCATCTGGTCTTTGACGACTCTTCTCACTGGTTTGATCCGGGATTCCGCTGATCTTGTCTTTTGGCAAGGACTGGTCCCCTTTGCTCCATAACGTCCACAAGGGGACAGTGCTGTCCTACAGCTGTACTGAACCTGTTCCCAGAGGGACTGGACGCCATGTCAGGCCAATGATTCCACCAGCGTTGGTGGAATTTTTCCAGTCTTGAGGTGCCTCCAGGATATGGTCCAAGTTTCTGCACAAAAATAGCAGAATGGGAATGACCACTGCTTGGTTGGTTTCGGTTAGGGCATGGTTAAAGCCCCTAGGGTTTTTAAAGGCCAATTCTGTTATAAATACACTTAAGTAAACCTTATTTTTAACTCCTTTAACCAGTTAAGTCTGTCTTTTACTTTGGACTAAACATCAAGCCCACTATTGAAATGGAGGATGGCTAGCTGTTTGGTAGAAATGCCATTGATGGATTTTCTTGTCTATGACGTCCATGCTACTGGATAAAGCAGTGGCACATGATCAGCAATTATCCTTCAAAATCCTCCCTGTGGGTAATATTCCTTTAAGAATGAGTCTTTTTCTGTACGGTAGATCAGGACGTCTGTCGTTGCACAGGCCGAGACGAAATCTTGACTAACCTCCTATCTGCGTTGCATAGACATTTCAATAGTGACTAGTTTAGCTTTCGGTTTGTTTGCCTCCTTGTTTTGCGACTCGCTAAATAGTAATTTATTCTAGTATGTACATGGTCAAGGGAATGCGAGCAAAGACGACAGAACAATATTCCCCAAACTGCATAACTCATACATTTTGTCAGAGGCACCATCTCCCCTTCTCCTCTCTCTCTCTCTCTCTCGTGTCTCGTGTCTCGTGGGCGTATGCATTGTTGTCAATAACACTGTTGTCAATAACTGTCAGTCAAATGTACACCTCTGCCCACACTCCTATTTCATTGGTTTAAATGGTGAATGTCTGAATGTTATTTTTGACTTGATGATAAAAGCGTTCCCGTCAATTCTGTATGTGGTGATGTCACAATTGCCGGGGATGGGCGTGTGACATTTGACCGTCTCGGAGACAAACCAGGCTGAATTGGGCTGAATTGGTTTGGTGAGCAGGCCGTCAAAACCCTGGGGTCCAGGTGTCCCAGTCCAGGCTGGTGCGGGTGCTGACACTGCTGTCTGATTCTGCAGGGAGGGAAAAAGAGAGATAAAGAGTGGGAGATACTGCGGCCTATTTCTTTCATCTCCTCTAGTCCTTTTCTCCCATGGCTCTGTCACTCTCCCCTTTTGTGCAGCTGCTCCTGATTGCAGAATGAGAGACCATGGTGTGATTGAAACATTGGATGCAGCCATGTCCCCGATCCAGCAGCGGACAGCTGCCCCGATCCCCTGTGCAGCCTTTTCTTCCTGTAAAGCTGGTTCTTCTGGGGAGCTGTCCGGAGTTCTGGAGGCCTGCCCACTCCCATGTCACAGATGTGTATGCCACTGAGGAGTCTTGTTTCTGTCAGATGGAGAAAAGTGTAATGATGCATCCTTGATGCATCCTTGCTTTACTCTGGTTCTGACATCGATGGGCTCTGTGGTTTAATTGCTGGAGAGGATGACCACTTTCTCTCCATTGTGCGGGAGATGGAGGAGGATGTTCACAGTTTTTTGGGTCAGCTCATACCTCAAAGGACTTTACACAGTGTTACAAGGTTGAAAGAGTTGAAGGCCTTTGTCAAGTCGAACAAGGCCATATAGAGTAGCAGTAGTCTTTGCTCCTGGCACTTCTTCTGAATTTGACAGGCTAAGAAAATCATGTTCCTCTGCCAAGCCTGAAACCACTTCGGAGATTCAAGTGAGCATTTTTCTGGACGTGGAAGGAGTGTTCAGAACTCTTGCGAGTATTTTGCCAGCAGCGGAACATTTTTATGAAAACTGTGACACGTGAAACTCAGTCTGAGGCTTTCTAAATTGGTGAGAAACTGTAAAACACCTGTAGAAGAGTGCAAAACTAATTATTACAAAATGCTAACTATTTTAATTTGTCTTTGTAGTAAAAACTAGCAAACAGATTTGTATGAAATTAGTTTGAATTACTCCAAATGTATTTATTTTTTATCTGGAATTGGTACTGGAACAATTTTTATTTATTTTGAATGCAAATGTGTAGACCTAAGCGTGCAACCATTATCAAAAACTGCGCAACCACAGTGTAGCTTGTAGCTTGTCCCTTACTATCTATTTCAATAGTCACTTGTCCTTACGTACCATAAACATTTAATCCTTCTACAGCTCAAATGACATTTATTCTGAGTGTTCTGCTTCCATTCACAATTTCTGTTGGTTCAAGCAAGCCAAGACCATTGAGTACACAAGTGTGGACTAAAATATATACAGTACATATGGGTTAGAGTGTATACAGTACATAGATATGGGTCTCCTATATAAGACATGAGCTCTTGGTGTACGCTCTACATTACTGTAGACATACAAGATGGTCTAGTTATCTCTAGGTATGTGTGGATGCGCAACATTATCCAGTCACACAAGCCACATGGCCATTTGTGCATTGCGGTCAATATAAATTGGCTATTGCATTAAATTACATTACAAGACATAAATAGATAAGATAAGAAATATCCACAGACTAAAATCCCTTGGATACCAAATCTTCAAATGATACAGTGCATGGTGGTAGTAGTTAGTATGCAGAGTTAATGTGTGTGCATTTACCATCTGTTACCTTGGCTATGAGGAGACATTATTTACCAATCCCGCAGTAGCGGAAAATGCTCTGTGTTTTTCTGCACTTCTTTTTCTCTGTACCTTCTGTAGTACAGAGGGGAATTTATTGCTACCAAGTACACATTAATATTAAACATAACTAATGAGATGTGATTACTCTGGCAGGGTTAATAATGATGGGGAAGAGGCTGACAGAGTGCTCTCGCTGGCAGCCTGTTTAATTTGTAACGGTCCTTTTCATTAACCTGCCTACCTCTACCTACATTAAACAGCCTACCTGTGCGTGTGAATAAAATGCATGTTGTTGAAAATCCTTCAAATGAAAAGTGCAATTAATGACTTCGTCTGGTTTTCTTATTCACTGCATGGATTTATATGTATGTAAGCAATATGGGAGGGGGCTTAAATAATTGCGATCCTGGTATTGCTTTATTTGATCCGTGGCAATCTGTTAGTATTATGTTTAAAGTTGTATCTTGTTTTTTTAAGATTTCACATCATGTGATTTGTTAGTGGCAGAAGTGGGGGATTTACAAATGTACAGAAAATGGGCAGTTGCAAGAGAACCAGCAGCTTTAGAAAAATATTACATTCTTAAAGCTTTAGAATTTTACCTGCTTTTGGAGTTCCTTTTCAAGACATGGAAGAACAACAAATGCACCTTTTTTTATGGCAAACCTTTGTACAGCGGCACACTTGTCAATTTCAACCTTTACAGCCTGTTGAGCATACATGGCTCAAGCTTAACGCGAGCTCTGCCGTTTTGTTCAACGTCCTTCCCATGGGCGGTGGTGTCCTTGGCCCTCCAACGTATCCCAGATTGAGGTGCCACTGACACCTCTGGTAGATCCCCACTAGATTGCTGCTGGTATTGCGAACGCTATGCAGGGTGCTGCTGCTGCCCTATCTAGAAGAAAGGCTGGGCCCTCCCGGGTGGTGTAGCGGTAGAATGTCTGATGCTGCCCACTGCGAACGGGGCTCGATTCCACCAGGTTGCCCAGTCTCGGCTCTAGACGGGAGTGCCACTAGGGGGCGTCAATTGGCTGTCCGGCCCAGGGAGGGGGAAGGGATAAAAGTGGGATGAGCTCGCTGCATATATGAGTGGTCCTGTGTGTTATGGTGACAGGCTTCAGCTTAGGCGGGTGCCGGCTTGGAGGAGGCGGTGCAGCGCTCACTACCAGTCTCGGGACTACGGCAGCAAGTTCTCATACGAGGGAGGGGTTAATTGACATGAAAAAGAGGGTGTAATTGGATACTACATTGGGAGAAAAAAAATAGGCTGTGCGCTTCCTCCAAGCCTACTAATCCTTATCTACAGCTTGCTAAAGGATGTGCTGTCCTCAAGCTGTCAGTCCTCGTACTGTGAGCTCACACTTTGCCTGACCTCATCTAGCTCCAGCCATCTTCTCAATCCTTTGGCCACCGAGACCGCTATGTGCCATAACCTTTTGTTGCTTGCCTCCACTGGCAGGCTTTTGACCTGGGCTGTTATCAGGATTTGCTATCTGTCACTATCGGTGTCAAAACCTTTTCAGAAGACATGATGGTCCAAAATGGTTTTGGCCGTTCTGCTCCTGCCATGCAGCTGTCAGAAAAAGTGTCTTAGTAGGACATTGGGCCAACACGAGTCACTGGAACCATTGCAATGCACCCTGGCATAGATTCTACAAGTGTCTGGAACTCTATTAGGGATGCAGCACCATTCTCAACAAGAAATTCCTTTAGTGTTTTGTTGATGGTGGTGAAGAACACCACCAGACACCACTCAGGCACCGCTCCAGAAAGTCTTCAGTTGGGTTGAGATCTGGTGACTGAGACGGCCATGGCATATGGCTTACATCCTTTTCGTGCTTATCAAACACTCTTGCCCTGTGGTTGTGGGTATTGGCATCCTGGAAGACACCACTGCTATCACGATAGAAGTGTTTCACCATAGGATGCAGGTGATCACTCAGAATGGCTTCAAACATATTGGCATTTACCTTGCCCTCTAAGGGGTTGAGTCGACCTAAAACATGCCAGGAAAATGCACCTCACACCATAGCCGCCACAACCCACAACAAAGTGCTATATATACTCAAGTCATTTATATAAATGTATAAAATACTCTGGTAGTATAGTGCTGATAGACTATGCATATCACCACCATACAATACGGCATATGATCTGTATGAAATAAGTTTAAGAACATGTACAAAATGTATTTAAACAATATTGCGCTACAAATCACAATATAGTAACCACTGAAATTTCTGAAAACTCAAACTCAAAGATGCATCAAACTATTATAATGACTACATTCTGAATACTTTAGCTTTTGTTGTCACAAATTGTGCAGACTGGCTTTGCTTTTTCTGCACCTGTGTCCTCAGCTGTTCCACCCACTGTATTTTCAATACTGCAAACCGCATATGGCTCGAAAACATGGACCGATATCTATAATTCACAACCATCAATCTAAAATAACACATCACTTAAGAGGTGCAGTTAAGTTCAGACATTCCTCCCACGGTGGATTTTACTTTGCAAAATTCTGAGTCCTTCTCAGGTTTTTAATTGATGAAACAAAAAAAAACATAAATTAAATCAAGACTTCATCCTGGTTAAGAGAGATTATCATAAACGTTGTTGTGAACCTGGCAAATCACGTTGCCTATTTTGTTAGCATTTACGTGGAACATACGTATCAAACTCAAGCTAGTTCTACTGTTACCCATAGCAATGCTCTACAAGAACAAAAGCCACAGTACCGAGACATTTTTTGATGACCATACTCCATTGTGAAGATAAGCTAAGGCAAAATGCAGAACATTTCACACCACACACATCTCCTCACAGGCATTCTCTATAAATCAATGGCTGATAAATTGCTTTGGGGATCGGAAAACTAATATTTCAATTCACTTGTAAATTTAAACAACGATATTATACATTTCTAGTTGATTATTACCTTTTGGCATTGCCTGTCTTTGGAGATTGGGGAGATTGAGTTACCCCAAATCCAAGTGCAAAGGTAGTGCAAAACATGTGACCTTGCACATCTCAAAAGATCCATCCATCCATCCATCCATTATCTAAGCCGCTTATTCCTGGTCAGGGTCGCGGGGGGGTGCTGGAGCCTATCCCAGCATGCGTTCTGGGCGAGAGGCAGGAATACACCCTGGACAGGTCGCCAATCCATCGCAGGGCAATCTCAAATGATCTTAGAAATAATGTTGTGTGTATCTTTGCAGGCCTAATAGCAATTAAACATAAAGTTGTTCATGTATAGCATGTTGGCAGAGAGTAGTCAGATTGAGCAGTTGTCTGTAGCATACTGCAGTGAGGTGTTTGCCACACCATCCAAACTTGTGTTGACTTGTACCGCGTGCTGAGAAAAAAACAACGGATGCTTTCATCTATTAAAATACTATTGACATATTTGTGATAAATTACATAAATGGGTGAATAAAATAGAAATTTTGGACCTTTTACAGCTCAAAATACTTAATCTGGAAAATGTATCATCAGCCCTGACACAATGGGACAAAAAGATAACCTGCAGAATAAAGTGATGGGTTTAATTACTTCATGTCTAAATAAAGAAGATGGAAAGCAAATAAGTATATTCTGGTCTCTTTTATTCCATAACCAAACAAAAGTTTGGACAGAGGTGTCAATGTTTTGAGACAGAGTTCCTTAAACACAGGTTTGTGTGTGTGTGTGTGTGTGTGTGTGTGTGTGCGCTCTCAGATGAAGTGGATGCAGTGTCTCTTCTGTGTAATGGAGAGAATAAGGACAAATTAAACAATAAACTACTCAAGCAAAATTACAGTTCATAACGGACTTCATACGGAAACATTGACCAGTATGCGGGTTGAAGAAGGTTATTGTTTTTACTCTGTGTATTATCCCAGTGCGTGCCTCTACTGCACCTATGAAAGGCCGCAGGGGGAGGGGCACGGGAGAGTAGCTGCAGTCTGCTCATTTATTTATTTATTTTTCCCCCAATTTGGTAGCCAATTATACCCTCTATTTATTTAAATTTGCCCTCCCCTATGAACTCATCAACCGTCACTACAGGGCAAGCTAATTCCCTGAGGTCGGTGATGATCCGCCTCCTCCGAGACTAAACTCGCCAACCTATCTTACAGGGACACCCTTTGCGCTTCTCAGCAAGCTCGTGCCGGCTCACCCATCCCCCCTTCCCCTGGGGCAGACAGCCAATCACTGGCCAGGGCCAGTCTGTCAGAGTCGGTGTTCGAACCGCGGCTGTAAAAGGCAGCTTGGCTTAGACCACTACGCTATCCGGGGCCTTTTATGTTTGAGCCACGATTTTTGGCAGGAAGTGATACGATTATTTTTTTATCAGCAGGAAGTGATGCGATTATTGTTTTATCGGCAGTACGTGGCACGGCAGGCTGACCTTGAAGGAATAAAAACTTTACTGCTGGTTTATGGGAAAACTGGACAAGAGCTTTGGCTTGTTTGCTGATTTTGTCAATTAGATGACAACCACATCTGTGTTGATCTTGTACAAAGGACCAGGAATAACCGTTTGCTAGGAAAATGTGCCTTTTTATAACACTGCTACTGCGGCTGCAACACATTGTAATGAAGACATGTAATGTGCACATACAGAAGTTATCATTAGTGCCAGGCATTAGGTAAATTATGAAAGCAAAAATATTCCACACACAGTTAAATTTTTCCCAGATACATTTATTAACTGCACAATAAAGATAACATTTCAGATGAAGCACAAATATGCACATGACCCGTGTATAGACACAAAATCTAAAGGCATGGCCACCATGCCACCAAATCTTCACACCATATGTTAGGCGTACACTTTTTAAGATTGTGAATCATATTATTCATAGGGGTGTCCAATGCTTCTAGATCAGAAAAAAAAGTGTATGCTTAACATATGGTATAAATGTCTGCGATGTCACTGGATGACATATTGAACGCATTACACTGCGTACAGGATATTTTTTCATTTCATGCAACAGATTCTTAACAATATACCAACCAATATACTACTGGTATTGTTGCAAGGTAGATTAGTTTTATTACTTTCCACATAAAAATTATCCATGAGTGACACTGAGCACTGCAATTTTTTTTCCCCTTCTGTCACCACTACAGTATTCGTCTACAGTGCCAGTCCCCATCATAACAACACAGTAGTGCTGCTCGTCTTGAATCACTTTTCTTGACTGCTTCAGTCAGTCGGATTTTTGCGCGTGGGAGGGCTCACACAGGCGTTGTTGTCTTGCTGTCAATTAAAAGGTGCCAGGTTGGCAGATGGGGAGTGCCCATATGCTGCGAGCTGACAGCCACGTAGACAGTTCTTCACTTGCTCAGCCCTGTGATGATGGGTGACGCCACTTGCGTCATTTGAACTATGGTGGCCTTGAGTATGTGGAATTCAGTAGAGCACATATTCTTGTGTAAGCACTGGAATGGAGTGGTTTATATCTCTTATAACAAGGCTACAAAAAAAAAACCCCATGCATTTTACAAAAATAAAACTAAAAACTAAAATCACAATTTACGCATCCACTACATAAAGAGACTATGGTAACTGGCTGGCTGGTACTAGACTTTGGATTCTACCAGGTGCAAGCTTGTGTCTGGCATTTAGGCCACTTCTCAAAGATCTCAAGTTAAAAAAATTCCAATACCTGAGATCATTTGCATACCAAATAATTTTGCAGCAGGTAACGTCTGGCGACATCGGTGGCAAATTAACAAATGTGTATAGTTTATATGAGTTCTGGTAATGTAACATAAAAAAAATATTTGTTTACTGTATGGGATTCTCACACCAAGTTGCTCATAGTGGTGACAGAGATCGGTAAATACCAATTGGTGCTAGCTAGCAACACCTAGCCACTTGGTTAGCTAATTATCTGGCTACCTTGCCTGTTTGTGTGGACATAATAATACGCCTGGCATGTTAGTCTGGGGGCGGCATGGTGGTGCAGTGGATAGCACTGTCACTGCACAGCAAGATGGTCTGGGGTTCGATCCGGGCCCGGGCCTTTCTGTGTGGAGTTTGCATGTTCTCCCTGTGTCTGCGTGGGTTTCCTCAGTTGGTATTCCAGTTTCCTCCCACAGTCCAAAGACATGCACATTAGGCTAATTGGAGAGTCTACATTTCCTGTAGGTATGTATGAGTGTGTGAGTGAATGGTGTATGTGCCCTGCGATGGATTGGTGACCTGTCCAGGGTGTATTCCTGCCTCACCCAATGTATACTGGGATAGGCCCCACCCCGCGACCCTGACCAGGAATAAGCGGGTTAGATAATAAATGAATGAATGTTACTCTGGCTAGGTAACGTTAGCTAGCTAACTATTCTCAGATGGTTTGAGAGCAGAAGTTAGGTGCTAGAAGTAGTTTGTCTCTTCCTTAGTTAGCTAAGTTTAGAAATCTAACTAGTTAGATGGTGTCATGCATCATGTTCGCTAGACACAATCATGATTTTCTAAAGTTTTTTTACTAACAAAATTGCAAGCCTTGTTTGTGTGGTAAAGGGCTTCTCTAGACTGAGACATAGCGATACTAGTATAACCATGACCAAATCATTCATTCATTACATTTCTTTAATGACCACACGAACGAGGTCGGTGGAATTTGCTTTCGGTACAGCATGGTAAGCAAGCTCAGTTCCACAATATCAACAACATCAGACGTAGACAGACATCCGCATCATCACACATTCGACACAATGACTAGCAAGATGCAATATTCACAGACAGTCACAAGACCATATTCACAGACAATATTTACAAGATTGACATACAGTACCAGTCAAAAGTTTGAGTACACCATCCATCCTGACTACGGCTAAGCGGGCACTCCTTCATTCTTGAGCAAGATAACGACCCGAAACACACCTTGAAGTTGTGCAAGAACTATCTGGTGAAGGGGGAACGTGAAGGACAACTCAAACTAAGGGCCTGGCCTGCCTAGTGTCCAGACTTCAATCCCATAGAATTTGTATGGGATGAACTGGACAGAACAGTCAAAGCAAAGCAACCCACAAGTGCCTCTGGGAATTGCTGCAGGAGAGCTGGGAAGACATATCGGATGATTTCCTGCTGAAACTTATTAACCGAATGGCCCGTGTTTGTGAGGCTGTTATCACAGCAAAGGATGGCTATTTTGAGGAATCCAAGATTCAATTTTCAATTACATTTTATTGAACATTGCTTTGATGTTCCTTTTGTTTATCGTTACATGTGTTTTTTTGCAATTTTCAAGTATTTAAAGAAACTTATATGGTGTAAAACATTGTCAATTATGAGATAAACCTAGTTTCCAGCAGGTGTATTCAAACTTTTGACTGGTACTGTACGTAAGTGCTTAAGTGCAGGTGCATCTGTCAGAGTTAGTGAGAAGAGTTCAAAGTCCTTATTGCAGTGGGAAAGAAACCAGTGAGCAGGGTGAGAGTGGTCAGAGATGATTTTCTTTGCCCTTTTGATATAGAGATTCTACTGATGGGGGGGAGCCAATGATCTTGGTTGATTTATTGACAATGCGCTGCAGTTTTTTGCGTTGTTGACTGTCCATGCTACCATACAAGACTGTTATGTATGAGGTGAGGATGCTGTCAATGATGGCTGTGTAAACCTGGAGGAGAAGGTGAATTTCTTGAGCTGTCTTAAGAAAAACAGTCTTTGCTGGGCTTTTTGGTGATATGTTCAGTATTGATGCTTAATTTGAGTGTGTTGCTGATGTGGGTAGCGAGAAATTAGTCAGTGATAGTTATGGTCTTTTCTGAGATGTGTATCAGCCTTGGGGGGGTGCCTGTGCTGAGGGTCAGACGGCGAGACCTTGGCCTTGACCCTCTGTTGCCTTCTCCACAGGAAGCTCTGGATCCAGTGGCATATGCAGGGGTCAGTATTCATGTCCCAACAGTTTATTGAAGAGTTTGACCGGGTTTATGGTATTGAAGGCCGAGCTAAAGTCGATGAACAGGATGCGGGCACAGATGTTGGGTGTCTCCAGGTGTTGTAGTGTGTAGTGGAGGGCGAGATTAACAGCATCCTCAACAGACCTGTTGGCTCGGTAGGCAAAGTGATATGAATCCATCAGGGGGGTGGTGCTGGTTTTCAAGTAGGCGAGGATGATGCACTCAAAGGACTTCATGGCCACGAATGTTAGGGAAATTGGTCTGAAATTATTGAGACAGGAGATCTTGGTAGATTTTGCCACGGGGATTATGGCTGAAGTCCTTGAAGCATTGTGGTACTGTACATTGGCGGGGGAGGTGTTAAAGATGTTGGAAACATTGGAGCCAGTTGAGCCGCACAGTGGTTGAGCACAGCTGGACCAATTCTGTCCGGGCCTGCTGGTTTCCTCTTGTTCAGTTTCCTGAACGTGACCTTCACCTCCTGAATGTAGAATGGAGGGGGTGGAGGAGGGGTGGGGAGAGGGAGATGAGAATTGAGACTGTTCGTACCTACCATAAAACTCATTGAGTTTATCTGGGAGGTCAGTCAGGTGTGGGGGTGAGACTTTTTTTGTAGTCATTTCCATGAGTTTTTTCCAGATGGTTCTTGTGTCATTAGATTCAATCTGTTGTTCCAGTTTTATGGCATAGTTCGATTTGGCTTTCCTAATTGCAGACCTTAATTCATATTTGGCAATAGTGAATTGTTCCCTGTCTCCACTGATGTAAGTAAAGTTGAATGTCTTTGGCAATCCAGGGTTTATTATTGCTGTGGGGTTTCACTGTTTTGGTAGGGATGCCAGACCCTCGCAAAGATTGACGTATGGCGTCACGGTGTCAGTGAGTTTGTCGAGGCTGTCGCAAGCTGAATTGAATATACACCAATTAGTGTACTCGAAACAGCCTCTCAGTATTTCGATGGCATCTGTGGACCAGGACTTGACGGATTTGGTTTTTGTATTAGTGGACTTAAGTTTCTGTCTGTATTTTGGAATGAGGAGCAACATGGCATGGTCAGACTAGTTTTCTGCTAGGTGGGCTTTTCAAGACGTTTGCCTCAGTGACTGGTTTTGTATAAATCAGCAACACATCCTCTCCATTGTGAAAATCAACGGGGCACCGGGACTTGACGGATGTCCCTATGGAGAAAACCATAGGTTATCGCTTTGATAGAAAACAATGGTACTGTATACAAAGTGTAATTTGTGTTCTAAAAATTAAATGGGCACAGGTACAGGAAGAAATCCAAAACTGAAAGTTGTTTAATTCATTTGAAAAAACTCACTCTCACTTAGTCTGCCAGCATTGCTGTTTATAACTTACATGTCAAAGGGTTAAATGATAAGAGATTTTATTATCAAAAATCTCCTGCATGCTTGATTACTACTCTTCGTAAAGAAATACATTTTAGAAATGCACATTTTTTTGGTGGTTATAGCATGAGTTGTGCACATCCTTATTATGTAAAACATATTTTGTTGCCTGTGTTGGGTACTATGATCAGATGTTGTTATTGGTTGAAGTAGGTATTGACCAATGGGGAGAATTAATCATTTGGGGCATGGAGCATTTCTCATGATGTAATCTAGAGGAAAATTATTATTATTATTATTATTATTATTATTTATAATAATAATAATAATGTTTTATACAGTAAATGTAATATAAAGACTTACAGCCCAAAGTGCTTCACATAATATAAATAAATTGAAAATAATAATAAAGATTAAATACAATTTAATCTTAGGGAAACATTTTGTACTCACAAAAACAAGTAGAAACCGGTGCATAATCTATGGCAATGATAAAAAACATGATGAAAATAAGAAATAAGTACAGGAGTAAAAATCCAAGTAATAATATTATTTGTCAAAACAAACTGGAATATAATATAACCATAACAATAACAGTATAACAAAGTAAGAGGTAAAACACAAGCAATAACAAAGAGTACGTAAAAGCAAAATAAAAATGACCATAAAAAATCATCATCATCATCCAAAGGCAGTGAGAGTGTTTTCAGTGTTTTCAATTTGCTCTTAAAGTTGTCTATAGATGATGCCTCTTGCATGTCTTGATGCCCCTTGAAATCAATTGTGAAGCTCACAGGCAACCATTGGAATTCACTTGGCTGAGAGGACACAAGTGACGTGTGCTTTCTATTTGGTTCTTGTCAGTATTCTTGATGCTACATTTTCACTAGTTTCAGGAATACTTGGTTTCAAGTTAGAAATAGGACACAACCCACATATTATATATGTGTGCATAATATAATGTGAGTGTGAGTGGTTCCAAAAAGGTCAGCAAAAAAGGTTTAGTTCATGATTCCATTTTTGAGGCAACAAGGCAACATACGTTTCAGAGGTTCAGCCATCATCAGTGTTAACAATACAACAGACAAAGCAACATTTATATAGTGGGTGTGAACCCACATGATCATTCACAGGTGTGCACAGGATACAAACCTTGACTGAACAATTGACAATAATCAAAATTAGTCCAAATAATTATTACATTAGAAATATATTACATATAATATGTTACATTACACCCATCATACGATGCATCTTCTCAATTTGACTAACAATCAGTAAAACTATGGGATAATCAACAACATTTTTGTTATTTAAGTTGGATTTTTGGCCCACGCACCCAATTCTGAGCACAATGGTTTCTCTGAACTTGTGTATAGTTCCATACATGCTTTTGTATTAATGAAAAAAAAGTATATATATATATATACACTACCGGTCAAAAGTTTTAGAGCACCTTTTGAAGCAGTTCAAGTCGAGTGAATAACCTGAAATGGTACAAAGGTAAGCGGTAAACTCAACTTTTCTTTTTAACCTCTGGCAGTTTACCGCTTACCTTTGTACCATTTCAGGTTATTCACTCGACTTGAACTGCTTCAAAAGATGCTCTAAAACTTTTGACCGGTAGTGTATATATACAGTACAGTGAGCACCATAATTCATTGGACAGTGACACATTTTTGTTATTTTGGTTCTGTACTCTAGCACTTTGAGTTTGAAAGGATATAATTATGTTGAAATGCAGACTGTCAGCTTTAATTTGAGGGTATTTTCATCCATATCAGACAAACCGTTTAGAAATGACAGCACCTTTTGTACATGGTCCCCCCATTTTAAGGTACTACAAGTATTTGTTGAATTGGCTTCACAGATGTGTTTCGTTAGGCAGGTGTATCGTTAGTGAATGTAGAAGAGAGCTGTTGATGTCTAGTCTTGATTCTAGACTTTGCAATTGCCTTTGGGGATTGTTGTTGGGGTGTGGCAACATGAGGAAGATGGAAATTAAGCTGGCCGTCATAAGGCTCAGAAATGAAAATCAATCAATCAGGAACATTGCAAAAACCCTGGGCATGCCCAAGTCAACAGTTTGGTTCATCATTAACAAGAAAAAACAACAACTGGTCAACTCAATTATGTCAAAAGACCCAGTAGACCGAGTGGATGACCGGAGAATACTCTCTATGGTGAAGAAAAAACCCCTGACAATGGCCCAACAGATCAAAAACACTCTCCTGGATGCAAGTGTAGATGTGTCAAAGTCTACCATACATAGAAAACTACACCAGTAGGACTACAGAAGATACACTACAAGATGCAAACCACTGATAAGCCTGAAGAACAGAAAGGCGAGATTACAGTTTGCTAAATAGCACCTAAAAGAGCCCCAAGAGTTCTGGAACAAAGTCTTGTGGACAGATGAGACAAAGATTAACATGTACCAGAGTGATGGAAAGAGGAAAGTGTGGAGAAAAAAAGGAAATGCCCATGATCCAAAGCATACCACCTCATCCGTGAAACATGGTGGAGGGGCCTGTATGGCTGCCAGTGGAACGGGCTCACTTGTCTTCATCGATGATGTGACTGCAGACAGAAGTAGAACAATTAATTCTGAAGTCCACAGAAATATTTAATTTGCTCAGATAAAACCAAATGCCTCCAAACTCATTGAAATGCACTTCATCATGCAACAAGACAATGACCCGAAACATACTGCTAGAGCAACGAAGGGGTTTTTGACAGCCAAAAAGTGGAAAATCCTTGACTGGCCGAGTCAATCACTGGATCTGAATCCAATTGAACATGCATTTTTCATGCTGAATAGGAGACTGAAAGCAAAAAGTCCCCGAAACAAGCAGGAACTGAAGATGGTTGCAGTACAGGCCTGGCAGAGCATCACCAGGGAAAATACCCAGTGTCTGGTGATGTCTATGCGTTGCAGAGTTCAAGCAGTCATTGCATGCAAAGGATATGCGACCAAATATTAAAAATGATGACTTTATTCTACATTATGTTAAACTGTCCAATTAATTAGGGTGCCTGAAAATTGGGGGCTATGTACAAAAGGTTCTATAATTTCTAAACGGTTCATCCGATATGGATGAAAATACCCTAAAATTTAAGTTGACAGTCTGCACTTCAACCTCACTGTCATTGTATCCTTTCAATCTCAAAGTGCTAGAGTACAGAACCAAAATAACAAAAAATGTGTCACTGTCCAATGAATGATGGTGCCCACTGTATATACAGTGCCTATAGAAAGTCATCATACCCTTTTGAAAGTCATCATACCACTTTTTTGTCTTACAGCCTGAAATGAAAGTACATAAAATCCATCTTTTTCCAGCCTTATTTACACATTTTGCCTTACAACATTCAAGTGAAAAAAAGGGCACAATTTCTGATAATTAATCAAAAATGAAAAACTAGAACAACAGGGTTGGAAAAGTGATCAGTCCCCTTAGAATAACCATTATAAACTTGCTCAGGTATAACCAATCACCTTCCAGATCACACACCAAGCTAATTGGCCTCCACCTGACATCAATTGTAGTGGTTTTCATTATTTCACAATAAAATCAGCTGTTCCATGAGGATTCCACTAGTACGGCAAGGTAACACAAATAATTCACCATGGCTGGAAAGGTGCTTTCAAAAGGACTCCGGGATAAAGTTGTGGATAGGCACAAGTTAGAAGGATATAAAAAGATTTCAAAGGCTTTAACCCTTCCAAAGCGGCCATGTCGCTGCCGACATGATTTTACATGCTTCATTTTCATTGCCGTCATTCTTGAATTATATGCGGAATAGAACAAAATCCAACAGTTCCTGAAAGCAGAGAAGCTGCTCTGTCTAACCATTTAGGGTTATTATGGTAGTTCACCAAAAAAAAAAAAGCACGGAGCTCACAGAGTCGGAGGAGAGCTGAGGAGATTTGAAGAGAGAAGCAGCATTTAATTAGGGCTGAAAGGGTTAACTATCCCTCTGAGTACCATTCAGAGTATTATTAAGAAGTGGAAGGTATATGGCACCACCCACACCTTGCCAAGATCGGGCCGTCTCTCCAAACTGGATGACTGAGCCAGGAAAAGATTGATCAGGGAAGCTACCAAGAGGCCAAAGGCAACCTTGAAGGAGTTACAAGTCGTAATAGCAGAGATTGGGCGATCTGTGCATGTGACAACAATTTCACAAGCTTTACACAAAGCTGGCCTATATGGCAGGGTGGCAAGAAAGAAGCCTCTTTTGAAAAAGTGTCACACTGAGTCTCATTTACGTTATGCGAAGAAACACATAGAAGATTCTGATGCCATGTGGCAAAAGGTTATATGTCAGATGAGACCAAGATTGAACCTTTTGGACTGAACTCCAAGCCCTATGTTTGGCGGAAACCAAACACAGGACACCACCCAAAACACACCATACCTACAGTGAAGCATGGTGGTGGCAGCATTATGTTGTGGGGGTGTTTCTCTTCAGCGGGGACTGGGCAATTGGTCAGGATTGAAGGGAAAATGGATGCTGCCAAGTACACCCAAATTCCTGAGGAAAACCTGTGGCCCTCTGCTAGACAGCTGAAGATGGGCAGGTGGTTCACCTTCCAGCACGACAACGACCCAAAACACACCACCAAAAAAACAATGCAGTGGCTAAAGGACAGGAAGGTGAATGTCCTTGACCTAAATCCGATAGAACATCTGTGGATGGACTTGAAGAGTGCAGTCCATCGCCGCTCACCACGGAATTTGACTGAACTGGAACAGTTCTGCAAGGAAGAATGGCCAAATATTACCAGCTTTGCACACTTAGATTGGGCAGAGACATATCCAAACAGACTGATGGCTGTAATTAAAGCAAAAGGTGCCTCTACAAAGTATTAAATCAGGGGACTGATTGTGCCCTTTTTTTCACTTGAATGTTGTAAAGCAAAATGTGTAAATAAAGCTGGAAAAATATGGATTTTATGTACTTTCATTTCAGGCTGTAAGACAAAAAAAGTGAATATTTCAAAAGGGTATGATGACGTTCTATAGGCACTGTATATATATATTGGTAGACCTATAATTAACATTATCTGATAGTATTGCACTCACTAAATATATTTCTGCACCTTTTTTGTAACCTCTCCTAAATGTGAATTGCCTCATTTCATTAAAGTATGTGCTTCCTTAGACTGTAATTGCTAATATAGCTTGTTTCATGGACAGCCTGAAAATACTTTTACAAAGTACTTTTTTTTACAAAGCCATTCTTTACGGGAATAAAACATTGCGTTTAAAGGGATTATGACTGTTGTATTAGTTTTCCTCTGATCAGCTTTTCACAGACATGCCACCCCAGCCATGTATATTCAGCATTTCCATTATACACCTCAAGATGGCGCTACATACCTTAACACAAGAACCCAACCTTTCTGCCCACCTGCTTGTCAGCCACAAACGTATAGTAGTCACTCCAGGACATTAGTTCCAAAACTGGATTTTGGGGATATGTCCAGGGGTTACCTTGTGTAAAAACAAAATCATCATTATCATCCTCGTCATCATCATTTATGCATGTATGCATGTTATGTACACGACTTTATTAAACAACTTTTTTCTTATTTTTCCATAACTCATTGTTCAGTGGTTTTACTTAAAACATTTTTTATTTTAAAATAATTATATACATATGTATGTATATAGACGTTGTTTTGTTTTCTTCTTTTATCATAGAATTACGTTCACTGCTTACAAACAACGAATGGTGTAGAAGTGACTTTTGAATTCACTACAGACAGCCCAAAAACGGAACATAATAAACACAATTGAAACCCTTGCAAGCAACCACAATTAGGCTAAATGTGAAAATCTATGCTAGTTGTAGCTCTTGATGTAGCCTAACCTACTAGCCTATTTAAACTACAAATGTGTTACACATGGTTTAATGTCCAGTTGTCATTAAACCAGGGACAGTATTACTGTGACAATGCAACCATAGCCACTATGACAGTAATTCGAGATAGGGTTCAAAACGAGAATTGGGCTTTCGATGGAGTCCCATCTTGGTTAACGTTACAATCACAACGCCAACTGTTTGCCAGCTACTCTGTGATGGCTTAATTGCCATGTGTGAAAGTATTCTAGTGTAGATATGCGCACCATTATTATCTCATTAAAATACAGAACGCTCGTGTACCCTGACAGATCATTTACAATTTACAAGTGAAAACAAGCACATGGAATTATTTGAAAGCGCTTGCAAGCTTGTCTAGCTAGTTGGCTCGATATGACTCGCTGTGTTAGCGAACTGTATGACATTCAGTGTTAAAGGTCTACCCGTTTACAAGCTCCTTCATTTGCGCGTAAAAACAGTGCTGCCAATGTTGTAGACTGCGGTAATAAAATTAATTATTTCCATAACAGCAATATAAAACGGTCGACTTTGGTTAAAAAGTAGTTTTTTTTGCTTTTATGGTATATTCATTTTTAGAACTAGCAATATTCCAATCCTCTGTGGGATTACACGAGTAGTCTATTATTAGCCTACGAGTATAGTCCCATCAGCCCTCTGCAAGGACCGCTTATTATACGGACGCAAACAGGGAAATCGCATGGATGTATATCGCGCACTGTTCTTATATCAATTCAAGCAAATCGGAGGATATCCTCTTCATTCGGTTATCAGTGACAGTCTTCGAGCACGGGTTCGAGCCATTGAACGATTATCCGCAACCAGCGGCAGCTCAAAAGTATTACAATCTTGGGCCTGTAACTGGCATTTATTCCAACCAATCGAAGCGCTGGTCCGCCCCCTCATCCCGAAGCCACAGCACAAAGGATCCAATGATTGCGGTCGGGGGGTGTTGTGTTCTTCGATTCGCACCCCCACCGCCTTCTGGTCCACTCCCCTTCTGCCCCCCCCAATCCCATCTTTTTTGAGAGTTATTGCAAGATATCTAGTTCTGAGGAAGGACAGAGCGAGAGAAAAGGGCACCATCAACTATACAGTTAGGTTATCTTATTAAATGCACTGGCGCACACGTGCAGCAAACTTGCAAGACGGAACACTGCAGGTCATTTAGTCTTAAAAGACATTAATCTACTGGCAGTGAGAGGGGGGGGGGCGGGAGGAGAGATTTGGGGTAAGAGTTAAAGTGATGCATCCAATCTGCAGTAGGGAAAGTGAGGCTGACGCCTTCTTTATTTTGAGAATAGCGGTAAAACAGGTTGCATGGTAACCGCAACACAAGATTCCTCGATGTGCACTGATGCCGTGTGACTGCATGGGGTTCGGCTGTCCAAAGGAACATAACGTGTGCGGATCACCTGATTCTGTTAGTGGAAGAGGATCGCGGACAACGCAGTGTATAGCTACATGTAGTTAGCTAATGTTATTCATCGGATAATTTCTGCTACCGGGAGAGTTAAAAGATACAACGAAGAGTTTATTGTGTACAATCTACAACCTTAACCACCACATTTGATCCTGCTGCTTGTCTTTTCGATGGAATACACATTTTTTTAATCCTGCCGGGCTCACGCATCAAGGATCTTAATATTGGAGGGGTACAACTAATTTATTGTATTTTCTTTTCTTTTTTTTTGCTTAATGCAAGGGATTTTACCAACGATGTGGGACTGCAGTGTTCGGCAACAGAAAGCTTGTTTGAAACCGTACACGCGCTAACAGCACCTTCAGGGCTAAACGAGGGGTAAGAAAATGTTGCCTACATTTTGTTCAAAATATCAAAGTCTTGATGTGTTCGGTCTTTCTACTAGCCGATGTGAGTTTATAGAAGATTATCTCATTCCAAAGTATCAGTATTATTTTTCTTCCGATTAATTACACACTGTTATACAATGTAGCCTAATGCTTGAAATACGTTTCAAGACTCGTTTAGCGTACCATGTAGCTGTCTTGAAAGATGCTGCTTAGTATTTGAATGGCTTCTCCGGTCGCTGCAGCACTATTCAGTTGAAAGGTTCTGGAAGTAAAAAGGGGGTAATTGAAACGATACCGTCACGACGCAAGCGACATCCACACATCTTGTAAATGGCTACATGGTTTCTAGAAAAAAAGTATGCAGTAGTTAGCAAAGTACAAATCTGCATATGTATAGGGTTTATGCACATTCAAAAGCACTTACCCGTTCAGATGCTATGTGTATTCCTGGCGAAAAAATGTTTTCTAATACAAAATGTAAAGTTTAAGTGTTTGCATCTAAATTGCTCTTTAATGTACAGTATTATTAAATTACATGGTTATCAGATTGTAACATATTGCAATTATTGTTTATTCATAGGATTTCTTTTGGCAAGTGCTTGCTTACAAATGCAAGGTGCCATGAATCCTGCAGTCTAGCCTACATTGCATAGGGGGAAAAAACCGGTGAAATACGAAGTGGAAAAGGATTAATCAGTTGCCATGAATCTTGTGGATTTTTACCTGTTGGCTGCCCTGCTTGCCTTCTTTTGGCCGGACCCTGGTGTAGCTCAAGAGCTGATCTACCCTATCAGGGAGGAGCTGCAAGAAAACATTCTGATTGGAAACATACCAAAGGATCTAAACATTTCACGTACAAATGCTGCAACGGGAATGACTGCTAACCTGGTCTACAGGCTTGTTTCAAAAGCCGGGGATAAACCATTACTCAGAGTTTTGAGCAGCACGGGGGAGATCTACACAACGTCAAACCGAATCGACAGAGAGAGACTCTGTCCTGGCCCTTCCTACGAGGAAAATGAGTGCTCTTTTGAGATCGAGGTGGTCATCCTGCCAAATGACTATTTTAGGCTAATTAAAATTAAAATCATAGTCAAGGACACCAACGACAATGCCCCCATGTTTCCCTCTCCGGTTATAAACATTTCTATTCCGGAGAACACCCTGATTAATAGCCGCTTCGCCATCCCGTCGGCCACCGACCCCGACACTGGATTCAACAGCGTGCAGCACTACAAGCTCGTGAACGGGCAGAGTGCCTTTGGCTTGGACATCGTGGAAACTCCGGAGGGAGAGAAGTGGCCCCAGCTCATTGTGCAGCAGAACTTAGACAGGGAGCAGAAGGACACGTACGTCATGAAGGTCAAGGTGGAAGACGGGGGCAGCCCCCAGAAGTCCAGCACCGCCATCCTTCAGGTGACCGTGACCGATGTGAATGACAACAAACCTGTCTTCAAAGAGAACCAGATAGAGGTCCACATCCCAGAGAACGCTCCCGTGGGCACGTCCGTGGTACAGCTGCAAGCCACGGACGCAGACGTCGGGGCCAATGCCGACGTCCGGTACGTTTTTGGTGCCCAGGTGTCTCTGGCTGCTAAAAGGCTCTTTGCATTGAACTCCACCTCTGGCCTTATAACAGTGCAGCGGCCATTGGACAGGGAGGAAGTGGCTATCCATAAATTGTCAGTTATGGCCAGTGACGGCACTTCTAGCCCAGCTAAAGCCACGGTAACTATCAATGTGACAGATGTGAATGACAATCCCCCAAACATAGACTTGAGGTATATCATTAATCCAATTAATGGCACAGTTTTCCTGTCTGAGAAAGATCCTATTAATACTAAGATTGCCCTCATCACAGTGTCCGATAAGGACACAGATGTCAATGGGAAAGTGATTTGCTTTATTGAGAGGGATGTTCCCTTCCACCTGAAGGCAGTGTATGACAACCAGTACTTGTTAGAGACCTCCTCCCTGCTCGATTACGAGGGCACCAAAGAGTACAACTTTAAAATTGTTGCCTCTGACTCCGGCAAGCCGAGCTTAAACCAGACTGCTTTAGTTAGAGTGAAACTTGAAGACGAAAATGACAACCCCCCCATTTTCAGCCAGCCTGTAATCGAGTTGGTTGTTATGGAGAACAATAAACGGGGCTCGTTTCTCACTACTATCAGTGCCGCCGACGAGGACAGCGGAAAGAATGCAGAGATCGTTTACCAGCTGGGGCCGAATGCTTCATTCTTTGACTTGGATCGTAAAACGGGGGTGTTAACGGCATCAAGGATTTTTGACAGGGAGGAGCAGGAGAGATTCCTTTTCACGGTTACGGCGAGAGACAACGGCACACCCCCACTTCAGAGCCAGGCAGCTGTAATTGTGACTGTGCAGGATGAGAATGACAACAGCCCAAAGTTTACCCATAATCACTTTCAGTTTTTTGTGTCGGAGAACTTGCCAAAGTACAGCACGGTGGGAGTAATCACTGTCACGGATGCCGATGCCGGCGAGAACGCTGCCGTGACTCTCTCCATACTGAGTCACAATGAAAACTTCATTTTGGATCCTTATTCGGGAGTTATAAAGTCAAATGTTTCCTTTGACAGAGAGCAACAGAGCTCTTACACTTTTGATGTCAGGGCAGAGGACAATGGGCGTCCCCCCAGCTATTCAGCTGCCAAGGTGACCATAAATGTAATCGATGTCAACGATAACACCCCTGTCGTTATTTATCCCCCGTCAAACACGTCATTCAAATTAGTCCCTCTCTCCGCTATCCCTGGGTCAGTAGTTGCAGAGGTCTTTGCGTTGGACGGGGACACGGGGATGAACGCTGAGCTTAAATACACTATTGTAAATGGGAATAACAAGGGCTTGTTCAGGATTGACCCAGTGACTGGTAACATTACTCTCGAAGAGAAGCCAGCTCTTACTGACATCGGTCTTCACCGGCTAGTGGTCAATATTAGTGACCTAGGTTACCCAAAGTCCTTGCACACTCTGATTATGGTTTTTCTCTACGTGAATGACACAGTGGGAAATGTGACCTACGTCCATGACCTCATCCAGCAAACCATGGAGACCCCTTTGGATAGAAACATAGGCGAGAGCAACGAGACCTACCAGAGCAGGGACTACTTGACAATTATGATCGCTATTGTGACAGGGGCTATGGTTGTGATAGTGGTCATATTCTTCACAGTCCTCGTGCGGTGTCGCCACGCCTCGAGGTTCAAGGCGGCGCAGAGAAAGAAACAGGGCGCGGAGTGGATGTCCCCAAACCAGGAGAGCAAGCAGAACAAAAAGAGGAAGCGGAAAAAAAGGAAGTCGCCAAAGAGCTCCTTGTTGAATTTTGTCACAATCGGGGAGACGAAGCCCGATGACCCTGTCCACGAACCCATTAACGGCACTATAAGCCTCCCAGCTGAGCTGGAGGAGCCGGGTATAGGACGTTTCGACTGGAGCGCCGTGCCTACGACGACCTTTAAACCCGGCAGCCCCGACCTTGCTAGGCACTACAAGTCTGCCTCGCCGCAGTCTGCGTTCCACCTCAAAGCTGACACTCCGGTCTCGGTGAAAAAACACCACGTCGTTCAGGAGCTCCCCTTGGACAACACCTTTGTTGGGGGTTGCGACACCCTGTCCAAGCGCTCGTCCACTAGTTCTGACCACTTCAGTGCCTCAGAATGCAGTTCCCAGGGAGGGGTCAAGACAAGGGCTCCCATGCACAGCAGACAGGTAAAAGAGCACTTTTACTGGTCTATAAGTACTGCATATAATTATCCAGTCCACCAGTACTGAAGTGCAAGTAGCCTATGTCTTATATTCCCTGCTTTTTATGTCTACAAAAGGACTTGCCTGTTGTTTTTCTCATGCATATTTGACCTTTTTATACCAAAAATCCCTCTTCATATTTTATGTATGTTTTTATTTATTTATTGAAGGATCACATGCATATAGATTCCATCACCTGAATACCAATACATTATTTGTTTTTATTTAGAAAAATGTTTTTTTTTCATCAAAGCTGTGCTGGGTGGTTCATTGTGTGAGGTATGGTAAGACTAATGTATATGTTTTGTTAGCATTTGGTAGCAATGTGAAACCAGATGGTGTAATGTGTGCCATGAGTCACACTTCACAGAGGCATTGCTTTAAGCATTTGTAAAAGAAACATTTTTTTCTGGCTAATCTACTGAATTTACCACTTATTTTGCTTTTAATTAGATTACAAATTAGGCTACGCAAAACAATTTGACATATGTGAGTGAAACAAACTCAAATTAATTTCTGCTTCAAAGACAATATCATTAGTTTTTTGGGGAAATAATTATGTATCACATCTGTGGTGAATAAAGAATATGCTCCTTATATGTTCATATAAAGTCAAACATTGATGGCAGTATATTTAATTTAATTTGACCATTTGTATGACTCATCCCTTCCTTTCTAATAAATACTAAAAACAGGAACATTATTTTCAACCAGATATGTAAAAACATACAACCATCTGGGTAAACTTGAGGCTAAAATGGTGAGGCGTGAAGATTGTCCAGTGAAATAGGCACACTCAAAAATAGATAATCATCTAAGAGCAAATGAATAGTTTATATTTCCAGATAAAGGAAGCTAAAGTGCTACTGAACCTGCATTGAAGCCTGAAACGTAGCCAATTCCGACAAGATTCACATTTCAACCTAATCCATCATTTTTTTTCAGAGCCTTTTTAAAATGTGGTGCTAATAAGGAGATAAATAGAATATGCCTTTTTAATTTGATGGAACATCCAGGATCTCTACCTGTAGATGGCATCGTTGTTCTGCAAGGCATTGCCTGGCGCCCAGCCAACATACAGTGCGTAAAATAACGGGAGTAGAGAAAAGGGGTAGGCCCGTCCATGCTTTCAATTAAACTCTGATGCCTAATGACAGAGAAACACGCAGCATATCCACAGTGACAGGGGTCCATTGTAAATGATATGATCTGGCCCTTTTTAGCATAGGACACCGTGACTTTTATCAATGTTGAGTTAAGTCAGTGCTGTCGAGACTGTGTTTAACATTGTGACCACGAAAGACAACAGGCGCAAACACGAAAAAGCGCATCTCTCTCCTAATGGTCTTTTTGCAGCCGAAAAGGGCAGGCCACAGGAGAGATGCCTCTGCTGTATGTGAGATTGTTTGGCGCTCACTAAAAGGGGATGAAATATAGCAGGTGCATTCAATCGCATGTCCTTGGCAATCGTACAAAAGTGTTTGAACTTGTTAATCAGGTAGGAGATGGCTTTGCGAAATATACATTGAGCCTGGTGTTTGTTTTGTTAGGTGTGTGGCTTCTAGTAGGAATTTTGCCTGTCTGATTTCTATTGATGCTTTATAAAGTGGAAAATATTTGAGTTGTAATACAAACTCACAAAACCGGTCCATATTTTTGTCTTTTCACTGTCATTCAATGTTTAGAGCAGATATTGAACAATATTGTACATTTCTGCATTTTTCCAGGGTGACCTCTATTTAGTTAGTTAGATTACAACTTTGTTTACATGCAGCATGTCACAAAAAAACAACAATACAGAATTTGGCCCTTAATTGTCAAAAATAAACCTTATATTAGCTCTTGAGCTCCTGTTTTAAAAGAAGCATGGTTTCCCCACTCATATGACGAATCCAAGGGCTTTTAGAAACAGCTGCTGTGTTGCAGCCAGAGGCTTTTCACAAGATGTTTTATTACCTCAACCAAACTCTGCTGACACTGATATGGCAATTCGTTTTTTTCTTAGCCCCTCAGTGAACTATATTACAATGATCATGGCATGAAAACATTGTCCTTGTTTTATTAGCCAACGAAGACCATGCTCCACTACCCATCCTCTGTTTCCAATTTGACAATGATAAAATTAAATGATTCACTATCTATTCTTTAATTTCTTTCTCATTCACAAAGGCTCTGTAATAATCACGTGTTGCAGCTTCATCCATTAATTAAATGTGCTGAATGCGTTCTTTCACATTCTGGGTTTAAACGTGTGTCCAAAGACGGTTGGTTGTTTTTGTAGAGGCTACTGACATGTCATTTTCAATCCATAAAAGGAGGAATGTTTTCATCTGTCAATTGACTGTTCCCTGGTGGAATGTTTCTGGTTGCTAATAATAACAATTGATAACAATATTACTAATGTAGGTCCAGGTTGTAGAATACACATGCAATGGCTTTAGAGAACCACGTATTGAGACGGGAAAGGACACTTGAACGGAAGAACAATGGCATAGGATGGCAATATTTTCTTTACTTACAGTATGTTAGTTAGCAAAATATCCAAACTGGAGTAGTATGAGGCATGACATAAAAGATTAATTTGTAATAGTCTGTCTTGAGGAAAACATATTTTTTTCCAGGTTTATTGTCCTTGTTAATAAGGGATTAGTACAGAGTGGATTATTGGAATAGACAAATATTTCAACTAAGAGGATTGTCTGTTACAATATCTTCCAGGCCGATGCAGAACTCATATTAACAAGGGCAATTGTGGCCAGAAGATATGTTTGGAGCGTGAAGTCAATCAAATTGCTTGTCTGTCTGAAAGGTTGAATGAATACACTGTATCAGTGGAGATTTGATCCTTATTTTTTAAACAAAACAAAACAAACAAATAAATATATAAATAATCATTTGTGCATTGCAATACATATTATGCAAGCGTTGTGTGTATCAAAGTAGATGTCTGAACAATACCATCAAAATGTTGGTCTGCAAGCAGTCCGGCTACTGTGGTGTAGCAGGGGAAGCTGTCCTCTTCAGTTCCACTGTAATATCCGATCAGCTATTGACTGTTATTAAATATTTGTTTGTGACATCGCATAAAGGCTTTCAAATGGCCTTTCTGTTGAATTTCTGTAAAAACTGCTTTGAGGAGGATATCTTCATCCAATCAAAGCATTTTTGTGAATGCCAAGATTTTCTCATTTACGTAATATTTAAAATAAGTATTAAAAATGAACTTGAATATAGCTAGCCTTGCTACTGAGGCTACCGAGGAATTTCATGCTGAATTTTCAACCAAATAAGTTGGCCATTCCGCTGTTTTATTCCTCAGTAGCTAACGCTAGACCATAAGACTAGTCCGCTATTTAGAAAGACATCTAATGTCAGTAGAAAACTAGCTAGCTTGATTAAGCTTGATCTGATACTGCTGATGTCATAATGGAATTATGCTATTTCTTGTTTCTCTTGTAGCTACTACAGTATTTTGGAATGATTTGGAATGTTCACACGGTACTAGATAGCATTTTGTACCTCTGTTGACATGGTTTTGAGAGCCGGTAGCAGTGATTTATTGCATTCCGTGAAGCATCTTCTGGCCTTTCAAATGGCTGCAGTTCAACAGTAGCTTAAATCAAAGTTTGCATATTCAGTCCAGCTGGCCGTGAGCTAGCTGTAGAGGTCCAACAAATTATTGTTTGAATTTAGCATTCGCTCTGTCATGTACGAACCCATGATGATCAACTTTAAGATGAAGTCTCAAGAGCCTCTCCAGACTCTATATTAAAATACCATGGCCTGTTTTGTTTAAATTGCTAATGTGAGTGTGCGGCTTATATAGGAAAATTAAATTATGCTTCTCCAGTTAATTATTTTATTTAATCAACTCAAGCTATGACTTTGATTAATTTCTTGCTGGTGTAGCTTTATAGAAGCAATTTGGGGAATGGAAATGAAAACTAGAAAATGAATTACGGACCAAAACATGAAATTTAACCAATTTGCCATGTTCCTGGGGGAGAAACATGTAAATTAAATCACTGTACCTGTCGATGATGTATTTTAAATAATGGCTTGAAATGCAGGTCATTGCAAATTAGGCAGAATGTAGAAATGAGTCTGGTAAAATCAGTCTCTATTCCTCATTATTTGGAGCATGCTTGCAATTTGTTGGAACTGGGTTTGAGGCAAAAACTTAAACCAGACCCCTGCTCAAGTATCCAAACTAGTAGCTGTAGCTTACTAGTTTGTAGAAAACACTTTAGGTAGCTGACTTTAATTAATGGCTGAAAAAAGCCCATGTGCTACCATATGAAACTGGAGCTGATTTCCATTCACATTTATGCAAATATTTTCTGTATATTTGTTTACAAATGCCGGCCCAAACTTTGTGTCCTTAAAAAAGGGCGGCCAGGTGCTGCTTTCACCAGTGATCTCCATTAGCATCGAGAGAGAGACTGCCTTGCGCCACAAAAACCCCCAAAAAACATATATTCCAAATGATGACTTACTTTATGAAAATATCCAGTTGTAGGGAATGGGGAAAAAACAAAGCACTAAATCAACAGTATTCTAAGGGACCTTTATATACATTTAAATAAACCATGCATTGTTTTACACGTAGACAGGTCATTCAATCAAATTATGTCATCAAATGTCTTTCCTCACATTGAGACAGCACATACTCCAAAAAAACTAAACAAACAAACAAAAAAAAGTTATAATCTCAATTTCCATTATTATAAAATCTAAAAGATTGATATAGTGGTATGAAGAAAATGTTTCTTGACTGTAGCTTTTTGTAATTAAGAGAAAACATAAATGATACAGGTAAATAGGTTATTGTACTGGGTGAATTAACTACCCCCGCCAAACCATTCCCATTTTGGTATTTCTTAAGCGTCAGTGTACAGATGAGGTGAAGATTGTATAGCATTGTGAGCCCACCTTTATATTTTAGTGCACACAGCTTTTATTTCCTTTCATAAGATCACTAGTGCCATTCCTAGTTCAGTAGGCACTGTTTGGGAAGTGTTGTATTGCCTTTTTCATGTAATGAGCCTTTGGTGGATTATTCTTTGGCATGAGTCATCTTGTCAAAAAGTTCCCAGAGTGCTGTAGCCATTAAAAAACAAGAACAGTACAATAATGATACAAACTGAGACCTCGATTCAGTCTAACTGCAATCTGCTTTGCCCTTAACTGTGAGCAGAGAATTTAAGCTAATGTTACTTTGTTCATTTCTTGTAAAGAAATGGTCACAGAAATGGATGAAAACTGCTGTGTAAGAATAAAAAAGGGAAACATTTGCACATTCATGTTAGTGTGAATCGAGGCCTGAGTCTAACTTGAAAAGTAATTGCAATTGATAGTTTGCAGTTGACCTCACATATAATTGAAATTGTATAACTGCATCTATGTAATAAATTATGTACAGTATATAAGAGATGTTTTATGTAAATTGAGCTCCTGGTAATCTTGCTTAATGTGCCGTGTTGTACTATGGACTTGTCTTATTTTTATGTATTGTAATTTCCATCTGAAGCCTGTATTCAGTAACAATGCAAAATAAATCTATGACTAGCATTTTGAAAAGCAAAAATAAACAAATTGTGCAGTATTGTTTGAACAGTGTTTATACGTTTTTTAACTTCAAAACGAATGTTACTAATTTCTATTATGTTGATTTGTTTTCACAATATCTCCTCGGTTTTATTACTTGATTCAAGACACAGTCTAGCTTTTACAAGATAATGGCAGGTATCAGAATACATATATCTTTCATTGTTTTTACACCTTATACATTTCTGTAAATTATTGGATATATTTTGGTATTTAAAATGGGAACTGCTCTATTTTATTATTGGATGTGAATTTATACATTTTTCCCCACACATTCGGGGGTCCCATGTACTCAAACTGTTAACAGAGGTTCACTTCCATGTTTCAGCTTCAGGTCTTTCCAAATGACTGCATGTTTATCCTTGCATAGATGTATCTCACCTTTTGTGAATTCATTACTTGCTCCACCGAAATACAGATATTGGAGCTGGAGGAAGATCACGCCCAGTAAAAAAAAGGATAACAGTAACAGTAAAGTAATCAGAACGCGGATCTTTTTTACAATCTCTGTTCTGAAAGTTCAGTGGAATCACTGTTAACATTAACAATGAACATTGGAGGAACCTTTTCCACATCCAAAGCCTGCTGTATTTTGCTATTCACTACATAAAATTGCACATATCTTTGCAAGGCCCACATTTAAAGCGGGGGATTCAGCACTTACATTATATTCTGGAGGAGAAGTAACATATCTATGGAAAGCAGATATGAGTTTTAATCCTGTTATGGAGTTTGGGCAAATACAGATGGCGCTCAATAGAGCTCATCTCAAAATGGAACCCAAAAGCTTGAGAGGTGGTACCTATTCATCACAGATTTGCTAAATATTTGTGTGGCCACTTTCAAAACCTTTCTGATTGGCTGAAATTAAATCTTGCACTTGCACCAATCACAAATTAACAAGAGCGAGACCAGGTGCTGTGCAGGGCCAGCAGATCATTTGGTGGATCCCCTTGTCAGCGCTGGAATGAATGACTTAATGAACAGTAAACGAAAGCAGCAAAACCATTCACCTGTTTTACACTTCAAAGCCACTGGTGTGGATGTCACTGTGTTGTCATTAGCCACAATATGTTCAGTTATGTATTCATATTATGTACAATTATGCACACAATATGTGTAGCTGGCCAACATGAGTGGAATACAAGCATTGCATCAGCCAATCAAGTGAATAACACAGACAAGTGATCCAAAATTAGATCCTTTAAACTAGAATTGTACCACGACATCCGGGGAGGGGTCACAATTTTTATTTTTATTTTTTATTATACAACACCTCCATTTTTCCAGTTTTTATTGAAATGTACATTACAGAAATGTATGCAGTTTAATGTTTTAATGTACTCTGAAATTAGAGAACATTGAACTCTGAAATTAAAGCATAGAACAAATAAACGATTGGAGATAAAAAAGAAATCATGGAATCATTTTGTTTAACAAAATGTAATCAAAATTTTTGACATCAAAGTAGCCACCTTTTGCAGATATAACAGCCGAACACAGTCGTGGCATTCTTTCTACAATGTAAATCAAATATTGTTCGGAAAGTTCTTCCCAACACTGTTGCAGAAGTTCCTACAAATGTGTTGCACTTTGTAGGTTGTTTTGCTTTCACCCTTCTGTCCAGTTCATCCCAAACCAGCTCGATGGGGTTTAAGTCTGCAGACTGTGCTGGCCATTCCATTATTTGAAGCCTACCATCTTGTTCTTTTCTTCTAAGGTAGTTCTGACATAGCCTGGAGGTATTTGGGTCATTATCTTGGTGTAGGATGAACCCCTGACCAACTAGGCATAGACCAGAGGGTATTGCATGGTGCTGCAAAATGCTGTGGTAGCCCTTTTGGTTCAAGGTGCCAGTCACTGTGCAAGTCGCCGACTCTGGATCCAGCAAAAGAGCCCCAGACCATCACGCTTCCTCCTCCATGTTTGACAGTTGGTGTCACACACTGAGGAACCATCCTTTCGCCTACTCGACGGCGTACAAAACTCCTGCCTGATGAACCAAAGATTTTTTTGATTAATCGGTCCATAAGACCTTCTTCCAGTCTTCAGTAGTCCACTGGCGGTGCTTCATTGCCCAGGCAAGCCTCTTTTTCTTATTTTGCCATCTTAGCAATGGCTACTGCCACTCGACCTGTCAGACCTGCAGCTCGAACTCTTCACAGTTGAAATTGAGACTTCCTTACTTCGACCAGTGTTAAGCTGTGCTTGAAGCTGTTGTCCTGTGAGCCGCCTATCACAGAAGCTGTTGACTCTCAGAAACTTGTCTTCTGATTTTGTCGTGGCTTTGGGTCTGCCAGACCTCTTCCTTCCTTTCCTCAAGTTTCCAAGTGCCTTTGATGGTGTAGGAAACTGTACTCAGTGACACCTTGGCCTTTTATGCAATTTCTCTAAAGGAAAGACCTACAATTTTAAGGGTTATAATGGTCTGTCTGTCTTCCTTTGTTAATTGCCTTTTTCTCGCCATTATGATAGCAATATACTACTTCCAGCAGTGCAATATTGTCCAAATAATGCTTCAGAGGGTGTAGTAACACAGTCTGTTCCAACACTGCTTTTATACAGACAGAGGGTTTGTAAGTAATCAACAAAAGTTGGCACACCTGTAGAAATTGTTTGCATCAACTTTCAAGGCTTAATTTACTTCCATTGCTGCAGAACAGCTGTAAGTTGTTAACCCATTACTTGTTCCCTGAATAGGGCCTTTTTTTATAACTCTGAAATGTACATTATTTTTTTAAAACCTCTGGCAGCTTACCGCTTACCTTTGGTACTTACATTTCAGGTAATTCACTGGATTTGAACTGCTTAAATTTCAGTAACATTTCAGTAAAAACTGAATAATAATAATAATAATACTATATTAAGTCACAGTTGCCTATTGTGGATGATGGAACAATAGTACAGTCATTCATAAAATCCCCTACCTAAAGATTTAGGTATGGCAAGAGTTAACATATAATATAATATATATATAACATCTAATATAATTTAATCGTCGATTAATTTTGGTGAATAAAATTTGATTTCGATTGATTGATTTATTAATATTATTATTATTTTTTTTTTTTTTTTTTTTACCCTGTTTTTCTCCCAATTTGGTAGCCAATTACTCCCGCTGTGCTTAATTCAATCCCCTCTCTCGTAGTTCGCTGCCGTAGTCCTGTGACCGGCAGTGACAAAGGCGAATCGCTGCCTCCTCCGAGACAGCACTTGCCAAGCTGTCGACTGTAATTGCCGCCCCGATGGCACTCCCGGCCAGAGCCGACTCTGGCACGACGGCCAGCGGCGGACGTTGAAACCACTAGACCACGCGGGAGGGTCGATTTCGATTTTTTGACCAGTTAGATAGTTATAACCATTTGATAACTTTGAAACAGAGAAACATGGAAACAACAGCAAAAAATATATATGTTTAAGTTGTTTTGACAGGCTACTGAAATGCTAAATTAAGTCCCCCTTCTGGCATAGCTAGTCCCCCTTATTCACATCAATGTCAGACAAACAAAATAATGTAGCTAGCTAGGCAGCTACAGTAAAACTGTCACTTATACAATACAACAGGATGGATTTTCATTCTGTCAAGTATTTGATTTAATTTTATTTAGGCATCAAGCGCTGCTTTTCACATGCCATGCAATGCACCGTGTTAATCATAAATGAAGCGTTGAACTGAATTTACTGCCATAGATGCACAGAGATATGCATAAACAATGAAAGAAAGAACGCTTGCGGTTCAAGATTAACGGACTCTTCCCACCACCGCCCAACTTTAGGCTCACCATAATTCAAACCATGCTTTGAACACACATCTGTAGCATATTATGTTAAATTTCCAAATTAATATGTTCATTCAGTAGTAGTTACATTGAGGAATGCATGTAGCTTCAAGGTATAGAGGATAACGTTGAAATGACTGTAAATTAACCTTAAATGTACTCTACGTAATCATTTTTTCTTCCAGCCAAATGAAGAATGTATCAAATTAGCACGTGAGCAAGGATAGCAAAAGGTGATGAAAATGGATTTATGTTGCGGAAACACCAACAGACATTTTGATAGTTTATAATTAATTGAGTGTGGCAGTAAGCTGAGCTGTGCTGTTCTAAGATTTAGTTTTGCACCGAATGGAGAATGGAGGCAGTTACAGGTAATTATCTATTCAGACAATATAAAGGGGCGGATTCCACCAATGAGGGAAGGGCATGTTGGCATGCATAGAGCAAAATTGGTGGAAATGGATGAGATGATTGGATGAGATGATTAGCAGGCATGATTTACTGGGGAACAGTAAAGCAAAAATGTCTGTTTTAGCAATTAGCTCAGTGGTTTGTGGAACTAGTAAATCAGTGAATTGTTTGTCTCAGATGAGCAGGGTGTTGTGCTGAGCTTGTTCTGACTGGCCCCGCTGTCAGCTTTCTGACCCGAAGGGGTTTGCTCGAGCTGCCGGTGGCATTGCACCTTCTTCCTTGCAAAGCATCAAACAGTTGTGTAGTCCCCACGATATGTAGTTCTGTCCTCTGCCAACGTCCTTCTGTGATCGAAAAGGCACCGCTTGGCTTTGTAAGCCGGGTTCTGTGAGCGAAAAAAGCCTTTTGGAGGATGCTAATGCGTGAGCTTGTCTCTTAAATACAGTTAAGGAGCCGGGGAATTCACATAAATGCAATGTCAGAGTCTTGGCGATAAGCCGGAGTGGTCCAACGTCCCACCGCCTGTAATACTGCCCTCCAGCAATATCGTGCTCTCAGAGGACCAGTGCTTCAAAGTGAAAACTCATAGCTCGCTGCTTGTGTCGACTCACTGTTTCAGTCAACACCGTAAACAGCATGAAAAATATGTTTTGGGGGAAAAAAAGAAAAACTGCCTGGGAGGAAATAACTTGCACAAGAGGATATTTCTCACTTGAGTTGTCTATTGTGTTATTAGTCCATGACTTGTCTATGCGTGTTATCATGGGTATAACAAATTGTAGGGATTATAAACTGCCTGCAGATGGTTTAAAGTTCAGGGGTTTTTCTTGAATACATTCTTTTGCATAATCAATATGAATTGAGATATTTAATTTTTACAGGTGGAAAGCACAGCTGGAATCTTAGGTATAACAGAAGAACAATAGACAAAAAATAATAACAGATATAAAAAATAACTGCTTGAATGCCCTGGGCAAGAATGATATCCGGTTCCTTTAGTCCTATTAATGTGTTCTGTGAACTATCTCCCACAGCAGAGATGCTGTGCTGGCTTCTCCTTAGATTGAGAACATCAAGCAGAGGGTGGGTATTTTTATGGAGCATCTTTAGAAATTCAGCCCACCTGTCTGTGAGACTTGAAAGTAAAATGTAGGGGTGTCCTTTGACGTGACGGTGCTTACCTGCAACTTTTAAATTGTTTATGAAGACACTTTAGAAGACGTGGCTACATTGGAGACACATAGGTCTTTTTTCATTGTCCCAATTTTTCTTTCTAATTTTGAATGCCCAACCTTAGATATAGACATTTCCTATTAGGGTACACTAAGGACTGTCGCAAAGGGATCTAACACTAAGGAGGGCCATAAAACGTACACTTTGATAGGCTAGTGGAAGACCTACATTTTTGTATGAGCCTAAACACAATACACTTGGCAGAACATTCTTTAACATACAGTATACGTAAAAGGTTGTACTCTGTCCACTTGTTGATCATTTAACATAATGTTTTGGGTTATAGATCCACAGTGTACTTTTTCATTACAATTTGGTTCTCCCTGTTATTGGTAAACATCTCCCGGTCAAATGTCTTCATGCGAAACACAAACCGAACAGGAGAGATGGGATTCTGCCCTTTGAAACTCCTGCCAGTTTGCATACTTGATTTAGGTAACAATGAGCCTGTATTATTGTTTGCTGCTGTCTGACGATTTGCCTGTGGTATCTCATGGAATGCTTGTGGTCTGTAGCAATTGACCATAACTGGTTTGATCAAAATGCAATTGAAAAATGATTTGGCTGCCATCGATGCTGCTATTCTTGATGTGCGTGCACCAAAGCTGATATAGTAGATATTTTCTTCATACAACTGTACAGTGTCATACATTATGTAACACATTTCTAATGAAAAGAAATATTCATTACTCATGAATATGCAAACATGATACATTTGACCACATATGCTGCTCTGAAAGAGCTCAATTTCATTGCTGAGATTGTTCAATTGACTGAGAGAGGTGATGTGAAACACTTTGAGCTTGGGGCCTCAAACACCTTAAACTGTGGAAGTGTAGTTACCAATCCTTTAGGGGTTTCAAAACACTTAATTTTTTTGTTTCTGATTTTTCCCCGTTTTTCTCCCAATTTGTTAGCCAATTATATCCTCTATTTCTTTCGATTCACCCTCCCCCATGAACTCGGTGCCCGTCTCTACGGGTCAAGCTAATTCCCAGAGGCCAGCGATGATCTGCCTCTCCCGAGACAGAACTCGCCCACCTACTTTCTAGAGACACCCTTCGCGCTTCTCGGCGAGCTCACAACCAGCCTTCCCCGTGGGACAGACAGCCAATCGGCCAATCAGTCAAAGCTATACTGGTGCACTTGAACTCAAGTATAAACAAATAATAACAAAAACCTTGTATTAAGGATGACTACAATGCAGAGACACTGTTTCAGATACCATTTTTCTACTCAAGATGTGCTGTGGCAGTCCTGAATAAAACAAATGTGATTATATACAAAGGGCTTTGAGCTAAACTATTTGTGCCTGTCAATAATGAGTTTCTTGATGTAAGATATCCTCTAAGTTTTTCCATTTTTGTGTAGTTCTTATACATATTTTTTATATGCTAGAGCTGTGCTTATTGTGTGTCAAATGATTTTGCAGAGGATCGCAGATCATCCATAAAACATTTATTTATAAGGAATCTCATTTAGATTGAATTAGTTGGTTTCTTGCCTCTGCTCTGATATCAAGGAAATAAAAAAGAGGGAAGAATGAAATTGGGTTCTCCTTTTTCATATCCAGGTGCAATCGCGTGAACTGTGATGTTTTCTACAGTATATACAGTCAGACCTGCAATAGAAATGCACCCCTGTATTTATTCCTCATCTTTTTTCAATGACATTCCAATTTAGTCAGGCAGTCGAGGCACAGCAGGAAAAAGATGACAAAATGCATCTGTATATGTTTCATTGAGTGGGGAATCCATGCTTATCATTATTTATTTTTCCCCTGATTGAATTTATTGGTTTTATGATTATGATGATGATGATCACGATGACGATTACTATTATGGCAATACAATCTCCAGGAAACTGTGAAATTGAATGCATGAAGTAACCCTTTTGTTTGTGTGTCAAAACGCTGAAAATGTAATGGGTGGATTCGTATTAACGTGGTGAAATGATTGGCTTTGGGATAGGGACAGGATTGTTAGATTCACCGGCTGCTCTGACAACAGCTAAGGGCACTCTCAAGTGTCACTTTTGTTTTCTCATTATTCCTCCGGTGCCTTCTTCATGAAGTTTTTTTGTTGTTGTTGTTGTTGTGTATTCTTTTTTTGTCCAATCAACATGAGTGTTGCCAGAAGTACAAACAACAACATAGCCCTTGATTCATAAATTATGTTTGAAAACTGCCCTGTACTTAGGTAGCGTCATTTCATATCAAAGTTTTTGGGGGGTTTTTGTGTGGGGGGAGGGGGTGGTTGTCATCACTTTGTTGCCATCATTTAAGTTTAATTTTAGAGCATGGTGCCAAACTATCTAACTAACAACCGCTTACAGAAGTGTTCCATTCTAACAGTGCCTCTCTCCCACATAAAAGGCCAAGATGGGAGGCACAAAGGTACCAGGAGGAACTTTTTGTCACTAAGTGCCTATTTCCCTAAACTGGGTGTTTTGATGATTTTGTTGAGGTGATAAACCCTTATTTCGTTTTCCAGTCTGCAGTTCTGTCTGTTCGTGCTGTAACATGGATTGCACAGGGCCCTAGACTTGAGCGAAGGTGATGTACATAATGAGGCTGAACTCTTGGCAGAGAGATGGAAACAATGCCCAATCTGTCACAGATTGACTGAGATTGCCCTCAAACCTCTCTCTTGGGCTTCTCTCTGTAAAAGCGGGCTCTGTGTGTCATGTTTCCCAGTATGGAACCCACATTCCTTCAGCGCTAGCTCCTCTGATTCTACACAATGGTGGTCCTTTAAAGAGCACATCTGAGCATATCTCCACGCTGAGATCACACGCTGCTCTCTGCCCCTTGAATAGGGGTGGCTCATGACCTGACACTGGGAACAAGTGAAGAGTTATTCAAAAATCTATGTATGACTGTTTGCCTTGTCCCCCTTGCTCTTGTTGACTACATGCAAAGGGCCTGTGTTGAGGTATTAATAGCTTGGCTTTGTAGAGATATTAATAAACTTTCTTGCAAAATGTGAGAGCTACAGGAAGCAGCCATCCAGGTGATTACTATAAAAATGTTCAAAGCCATATGCATGGAAAAGATAGATACAGTACATGGAATGTAGGCTGGCTTTTCATTGCTTTTGATATTATTTAAATGCTTTTCTGCAATATTTAATTTCTCATTGTCTGTACTCGGCAAAGTCATTGCACTGTTAAAGATGAACAAGTTGAAGATCTGTCTGTAGTCATTTTTATTTTTAAAGTGAGGAAAAAAAGATGAAGATGAGATGGAATGGAAAATGAAAAGTGATTTTAGAGCAAACAAACACACACAATTGTATAGTATGAAACAAACACAATGAGATCTACACATGGTAAACATTTTAACACCTCTACAAGTTAAGGTTAATTTCTAATAGAATATGTGATATGTTTGATAAGTTTAAGGTGATAGGATGCAGGTTACAGTCAGTTAGGTAATCCATAATGAAGCAGAGCATAAATGGAATATATGTATATACTGTATGTATGTATGTATGTGTATAATATATATATATATATATATATATATATATAGACTATATATATATATATATATATATATATATATATATATATATATGTACATATATTATGCTGATGTATATGTGTCCCCTGTAATGCAATTCAGTGTACAGTATTTCTTCAAAATGAAGGGGTGGGCTACAGAGGCATGTGAAATGGAAAATAATGGTAGTGCCTTAAACTTCATTGCCCTTGAGTGTCATCATTTAATTTAAAATAATAAAATCGGATTGCCTGTAGGACAGACTCTACTGGAATAAAGAACTTATTGCAGGGGTCATGAGACAGAAATTGTATATCCCAGCATAAAAAAGCTTTAGTTGAAGAATATCAAGATGGAAAAAAAAATCCCTGACAGTTGGCAAAAAACAGACGATAATTTTCTAATTAAGGAAGATAAGTCCTCCATCACGTCTAATTTTGCCGATTATAGCGTGCAGGTTCATATTGAATTTTCCATGTCCTGCGGTCTAACGCATGCCAACATCAATTTGTGCCGTGGAATCTGTCTTGACCACAGTAATATCAAACATAAACAATGAATCCTGGGCAATCTCCCTGAGCTTTAATTGACTTGGGGAGAATATTAAGTGGTCTTGCTGGCAGAAAATACATGACCACAGCAGCAGTCATTTGATGAAATGAGTGTTAGAGGACTCACAGGCATAACGATATTACAAACCTATAACACTACGCTGAAATACAGTGGCATTGAAAGTTCATGTTAATGACCAAAATCCTTGAATCTTCACAAAGTGCTCTTTCTCAGCCTTCTTGTTGTGTTTTTATATGGTTCAGTGCAACACAGAGCACTACTGGAATTGTATTAATTAAAGAGAGAGACACAGAAATGCAGAGCACACAGATATTCTGGCACATGGATATGATTGAGTAGCCAATCCCAAGGTGGTGCAAAGGTTTAAAGTAGCCAATCGTCATGGTGCCTAAGCTGTCTGTCAAGGACGAGAATGCATTAGTCAAACACTATGCATCAGGCCAGGAGGAACACAGTTTCAGCTGATTTTTATTAGTCCTCAGCCTTCATTATCTACCCAAGGTCATTATCTGGACAGGAGTTTACCTCACTGGGTGTATCGGGTACATATTCTTTTTCTAATTGAATCATAATTCTAAAACTCACAGAATCATAGTATTGGACTTGCCTGTGTCTATGATGCAATAAGCCAAAAAGACTTCGGTAGGGGTCCAGTGATATAATTTTGTCATTTCACATAAAATTATCATAGGGGTCATGTATTTTATTTGCAATGCAAAAACTGTCTTCTTGATACACTGTAAATTGGTATCCTCATTTTGAAAGGGAAGCATAGGGATTTGCGTCAGGATGAACCAGTCTGTCTTTCCTATCAGTAATCTTCAGGATCTCAGACTTGCCACAGTAGAATCACCATCAAACGTAGTCTGACCAAAACACTGTTCTTCCTCAGCCTTTTTACTGGTGTATCTGATTCCAGTGTCTATTCTGGGCTAAAAAAAAGCTGCTTAGCTGACTTGCAGATTATGAATTTAACCTAGGGGGGAAAAAAACACATTTAAATGGAAGCAGATGGTCAAGGAAAGTTTGGAGATTTGTAGAATCTTAGCACCCAGCTGAGCAATATCTTTCCTACTCCATTTAGAACCCATATGGCTCTCATCCGCTTAACAACCCATCAACAGTAAATATTATAATCGCCTTGACATTATTTTGTCCGTTTACTTCCATGTTATTGACCTTTGGGGGGGGGGGGGAGGTCTAAAATCTGTGATTATACTTGTTTTGTTTGATTTTGAACTCCTCCAAACTAACATAATATAGCATGGCTGTGAACAATTACTGTAAAAAAACAGAGTTAGTATTTATTTATTTTCGTTCGTTCACAACCACACGGGAGGTCAGAAACGAGAGAAGCAAATCATTTTTAAATAACTACTCTTGTCAAAAGAGTTGATATCATACCTGCGCAATAACGGATGAAACTAACACTTTAAAAGTTTGTAATGCCTGCCTAATGTCATTTCATGGTCATATATGATTTAGATGGCAAGACCTCCTGCTTTGTTTCTTTGTTTCTCCCGAGCCATGACATAATAACAAGGGCATTTGAATAGACCAATGAACATTTGTCTACATTTTGAATGGCCTCCCATCCTACAGGCGCAAACCCAAACTCCGCTACAAGGCTACGGTAGTTGTGTGCATCTGTTATTCCATAACGGTGGTCCATTCAATATTTCCCTGGAAGCGTATCTCCTGGATAAGAAAGCTATTGTTTTCCCACCTATATGAGTGCAACTAACCCTTGTTCAATCACATATGACTGTCTGTCACTCAGGCTATTCAGGAATATCATTACCACTGGATTTTGAATTTCCGAGGTGTATAAATAGGTTTAAAAGACAATTGTTTTATTGATGGATTTGTTTGCCATAAAGGGAAATAGTTTTATTTGTACAAAAACATGATTTACAAGATAAATAAATAAGCTGAATTTGAAGCCATGGGAGTTCACTTGCATAATTGGGATCCAAATCTAAAGGTCATGACCTTCTATGATCAAAGAAGGAATATACTGCAGTGTCATTTCAAAGATAGAACCCCATTTTCGTAGCTACAGCAGCAAAAGAAAGTGGACAGAAGAATGCTTCTTATTGCCTCTGTCCCTCAGATTAAGATACAGCAGGTAATGGTTTCAGTATTGTTATTAAAAGTGGATTGTGCAGTTCTTTGGAAAGCAGAAATAAGAAAGCTTGACAATCTCACACTGCACAAACAGTATTTCTGTGTGCAGTGCAGAGCACCTTGTACCCTACTATAGTGCATTGTTACTGTACCACATGTCTGTTTAACATAATATAACTGTTTAACACAATAGAACTGGTAACAATGTTATTTATATGTGACTCACATTCACGTGTAACAGGTGTGATATCATCATCTATTGACAACAGTGGAGATGGGTAAATGGTTTACAGGGGAGATGTTTGCTTCAGAGTTTGTGTACGTGATCTGTATCAGATCTCTACTATAGATATAAGGATAATGTACATTCTGTAGAACAGTACGGTATGTAGCCTGCTTTACTAAAAAGTAGTAACAACATTGCATGTGTATTATACTGTTCATTCTGATAAACATATTCAGTGTTTACATGTTTGGTTTAGTTACATATTCAGTGTTTGCGTAACTTTGAATTACCAAAAGAAAAAATATATACATTTTGGTTATATACAGTAGGCTATCTAGTGTTGGTGGCCATATTGTGTGCTTATGCCTGGGTTCTCTTTTGTTAAGCATTTTGTGGCAATGTGTTTGCAAAAAGCACTATACCATTACATTTGATTTGATTTAGTACCCAAACCAAATAAATCCAGAATATGTCTAAGAAGGTCAATACTGCAGCAATTATAGCAAATACATTTGCAATGAGGTTTGAAACCTAAACTTGCACATTACACAACTACGCCGTGTGCGTATGCATTACTCCTGCAACATGAATGGATTGCTTTAGAAAGAGGCTGCTTCCTCCCCCAGAAATGAACTCTACTGTGTAAGAGCAAGAAACGATACTAGAAAATAATGTGACTAAATAAAATGTAACATCATCCTGAGCATAAAGACTGTGTTTTTTTAATCTGTTGAGGTTGATTATTTACAACTCCAGCACCTGACTTGCAATATCAGGCTGTCTGTGGTAATCACTATAATTGCTGTTTTGATTGAGAACCCAGGGAAAATAATTCATGTTAATTATGTAATTCGGGTATTGCTTGTACTTTCATGGTTCATGTTGTTCAGCTAGGAGCAGTCCTGCAACACTACATTGTCATAGCCTCCAAATACAAAATAAATTGGTTCTGCAACTTAATTTATTGGAGCCCTGCAACAACACAATGTGTTAGGTTTGTGCTATGTACTATATTTGTTTATTCAAGATAATGCAGTCACATTAGTTGCAAGGAAAATACTGTTTTCCATTTCCCAACAAAATCATATTTAATTTAGCCTCACTCAAATTAGGATTGGTGTGTTTGCGTGCTGGGTTGGTGTGATGAATGTGAAAAATGTGCATTCACAAGCAGTGGCTTTGTTTTCATGCGAACATTGTATTAGTGCAATCAAGGGTATAGAAGTGGTGTGGCTTTCATACTGAACAAGTCTAATTGTGGCTCTTCATGTGTGTGATTCCATCACAGTGTTTGAGCGAATTCAACAAACAAATATAATAAGTGTACATTAACAGACAGAAATATATATTTCCATGGTGTGTGTAGGTTGTAATTTCATTTTGCCAAAAATAAATCAATAAAAAAGGTCTGAAACAAGGCATTTCAATTTCCATCTTTGTGGCACTTTTTGAATATTGAATATTTCGTTTGATGAAGTAATCGTGTTAATTACAACAGTCAATTCAGAAGTCCCTTTTTCCCCACTCAGCTATAACAAAACAAACAACAAATATGATTGTGTTTGTACATGCAGCAGCACTGAGGGAAATCAAGTGGTTAAAAGTAAAAATGCAACATGTTCTGACTAATAAGCCTGTAGTTCCTTAGGCAGGAAAAAAGTATAAAAAGAAAAATGGAGAGTGACATTTTAATACTGCACATTCAGCATTGTTTACCTGCAAATAATGAAGATAAAGTTTTTCCATTAAAGTCTTGCAAACAGTACATAGATATGGCTTTCTATGATAGAACAAGGTATTTTTTGCAATTGGTGGGCATGTAGCTAATATTATAAAATGGGTAAGCCAGCTACAACAAGCTACAAATACCTCGGTTTTAAAGAAATTTGAGAGCTGGACCCACACGCTGACACTGACGTTTGTGTTTTGCAGAAGCTATAGACAGATTTGCAGTTGCATTATGGCTTTCTGGCAAAGTGAATAGTCAGGTTGAAAAATAATGCAAATTCAGGTAACTAAATTTCATCTTATGTTTTTTTGTGATGGAATAGTACATGATAGTACAAGGCCTCAATGAAATGTATCTAAAGAGAGGATCGGCTGTAGCTGAGAGCATTAGCATTCACATGTGCCATAAGGACATACAAGTGCACTACATACCCAGCATCTGATAATGGCTGCAATCTCAGAAAAGAAATTTTACAGTATTAAAACCTTTGAGGGCAGGCACATGGCATTACATGTGAATAATATCAGCGTGAGGTAAGCATCTTGTCGTACGAGACTATGAGGCAGGGTTTCCATCTGCCCATATATTTGCAGTGTTTAAAAAATATCACTTTTTTTGTGTTATTATTTTATCATGTTATGTCAAGTGATTGGTGTCTGTGAAAATTAGGCAACTAAAATTGTCTGGCAGCCCTGCAATGAGACAAACATGCATAAAGCCGTGCCCAACACTGCAAGGCCGAGATTTAGTGTGCTTTGCACAAAACACGTCAATTGTGCATATGGGATGGCCACTTCACTCAACAAAGTGTCACAATAGTGCAGCCCTTTCCAGAAACCCGGGGTGCCACTTGAAGCACTTGTCAGCATTTAATGTTCGCATTCATAAAATGTGTAGGTATGATCAGGTATTCTGCCAAAACGCTGTTGCTGAATTCAGCGCGTCCCCAGAGTCGAATAAAGGAACACTGTCGCTATAGTCATTGCATGGGTCTCGTTTACAAGCTGTCTAGATACTTGAAATGACAGTGCAGTCTGCAGAATCTCGGGGCAGTGAGGCAATGCTTTAGCCTGCACTTATCGCTGGCCATTACTTGCTCACTCCATGCCTTAACATGTTAATGTGCGTTTTCTCACCAAATTGACTCTTTAAGAACCGAGACAATGGAAAAATGATTCCTGTTTCTGTTAGCTTGCATGTGCACATCAACTGTTGAATCAGCTCCGGCACCTCCAGTGAAACATAAATGCAAATCATATTGAGTGGATTTGAAATGGAATAAAACTGTATTAAATGTTTTACTATTTAATTTAGGCATTAAGGAGACACTTATAATAAACGTATAACTAAATAACCAAGTAAACTTATCGTAAGTTCATTTAAAATGGATAGAAAACCAGCACTATGGCAGAAGACTGCGTGAAATGAGAAAGCGTGCAGAGGAGTCACTTTAACATTGAACTAATAGAGATGCATTCTTAATCAAATAGTTCCTTGATGAACAAAACGCATGATGTCTATAGCAGAGTACATTTGTAAAAAAAAAGAAAGCACTCAATACAAAAATTATATAAATTAGTGAGATGTAATAACTTTCATTAATCATTAAACATTTAGTGAACTTTGTTTTGGAATACAATGCAGGCGAGGCTAATGCTCATTCATAACGTTTTTATCATAGACACAGCATGTGATAAACTGGACCCTGGAATTGTCAAATGTGTTTGTGTGAAAGTGTTTTTAGCACAAAAGTTAAGTGGCTAGTAACTGGAGTTAGTTACAGGAAACTGCTGTTGTGTATTAAAATCACAATACACAAATGATCAGAGTTGAATCACACGATTCAACATGTGACTTTTTACTGGATTTAGCAGGGTTCAAGTACCAAGGGAGGCATGCAAAATTAATCAATGATGACATTCTTAACAGGCTTACCAATAGATTGTTCTATCTATACATAGAAAAGTATAGGCATACACTACAACTGCCAAAATAAAAGAAACACCAACATGAAGTGTCTTAATAGGGCATTGGACCACCACAAGCCACCAGAATAGCTTCAATACGCCTTGACATCGATTTTAGAAGTGTGTGGAACTTTATTGGAGAGATGAAACACAGAAAGAAGCACTTGGCCCTGTAGGTTTCTTTTGGTGTTCAACACATGCACTTGTCCACTGGTTGAGAACAGCAGTCCACTGACTCCACTGCTCAGTAGACCTGTCTGTGTTCCACAATTGACTCAATCACTGCAACAGTACCACAGTATCACAGACCTGTTATTGATGGTTCTTGATGAATCTTGCTCATGCCCTAGATTGTTATTTGCTCAATTTGCTTGTCTGTTTTTTTAGGTGCACGGACATATGGTCAAGGATGATTTATGCCCCTAGTTGATAATGTCTTTCCATCAGACATCCATGCAAACATCACCTTCGCCACTGTAACTGCACTGTTGAGCAGTCTTTGTCCAACAATCACCCCTCTTTCAAAGTCACCGAGATCTTTGCTTCTAGCCATGGTAGCCAAAATAATGGGCAACTGGGCCTGCCCAGCATTTTTATACATGACCCTAAGCATGCTGGGATGTTAATTGCTTAATTAACTCAGGACCCACACTTGTATGGAAGCACCTGCTTTCAACATACTTTGTATCCCTCAAGTGATTCCTTTACTTCGGCAGTTATCTGTATATATCATAATGTGTAGGAAACACTGTGATATAAGCAGATTGAAAAAGGTGACATGCCAAGCAATGGTTTTGTATCACACCTAATTGAGCATGAAATAAAAATTCCACTTATAGAAGTAGTATGGATACATGACATTGTGAAAAAGTGTGACAGGCAATTGGATGAGTTTGCACCCATGCACACATATGGCAATACCATTATTTTGTTAAATAAAATTGATAGGGTTATTGATTGTAGTGCAGAGTGAAGCATTTCATTTGCTGCAAGGTGTGTGCTGCATGCTTAATGATTAGCAGCTGATGCCATGTCTTGTTCAGTCACCGGGGGAATGAAGTGTTCAACAGGGGAGGGAGCATGTGGGAGGAGAGGGGGAGGGGGTGTAATACAGAAACAAAACAAGAACAAGTACAAGCTGGCAACCACACAAAGAAAACATGGCAACCACATTTAGGACTTGCAACAGTCAGACTAGTCCAATAGACATTCAAAGTCACTGTATATGCAATTTCATATAAGTTGTAATGTAACATGGCTGTATAACCATGACTCATATTTAAGCACAACCACAGCAAATGTGGCACCTGCATAGTTCATACTTTTCACCTCTATACTCTAATTGCACTAGAAATGGCTTTTCTCCTGTGGAATGGGTGCTTGGGGAGTAGGGTGGCCACAAGTTACAGAGGCCAGGTGCCTTCGGTTGGCTGAAGTACCTTCGGTTCTTAGAAGCTAACTGATTTGACTATTCTGGAGTTTCTAGAACATCAAACATGTCACTTTGTGATATGCAATGACCTTTGTGGTTCAGATGGGGTTTCACATTAGTCAATTCTAGGCTTTTTCCCCAAAGATTTACATTTCCTGAGAACATCTCAGATTTATTAGATGTGCACCTCTTAGCCAGCCGGTATATGAGAGACAGAAGTCTCATGTGGACTTCATTGCCTCTGTCTTAGAGTTCAGCGCCTGATGTTGTCCTGAGACACTCTTTGCTCCATCTGAACATGCCTATTTCTGCAAGCAAATCTCTTAGCTATCTGCCGTGAGTTTGCCTACTTCGGGGCCTGTGAAAGATGTTCTGGAAAGTTCTCTGTTCTGTGGTCTAAACCGTGACGGTATAGTTTAATTTATCCTGGGAATGCTTAGTCCCTTCCCTCTATACCAACATAGTTTTTCTCTTGGCTGCAGTGTGCATTAATATTCTTGTCTTGGGAAAAGTAGTGTGGAGATGAGACATGCGTTACGAACCAATGACCACGAGGCTTGGACCGGAAAGGTCTGGGGGGATACTAATACTGCAATGCTTGGATAATGCACCTCACACTTTTCACCGCAGTGATTTCATTTTTATAAAGGACTCTACAGTTTCAAGTGAAAAAAGGCAGATCCTGTCAAGACATTAGTCAGACATTGCAATCGAATTGGTTCACTATGGCCACAGATGTGTAATTTTTTTAATGGGTTTTGTTTCACGTACACTATTACCGAAAGGAACAGACACTAAACATGCATGCCAATGCTGAGTGCCCCCAACAGCTCAAAGAAATACATTGTTTTGGTGACTTGAGTGAAGACTGGTGGCAAGACACTACATTCTGTGATAGCCCTTAGTAGAACACACACAGTAAAAGAGGAATATGTTACATTTTGTCCAGGTCCTTCTATCAAGCATGGTGGCCAACAAGTGCTGCCCCATCACAGAGCACACAGCACAGGGGGAATCTGAGAAACCACAACAAAGTATGCCACACACATCTGTTTCTATTCTCCTTTGTTCACCAAGAGATTAATCTCAAAAGATGCTCAAAGGATATAAAAATAGATTAAAAAATGGTAGGTTTTCAGACAATTCATAGAGAGTGGTGACGACCTAATTATTTAGACTGTCTTTATCAATTTTCATTGCTGTTTCCAATGCCTAAGTGTTCCGTTTACTGGCATAGGGAGCAAGGACTAACTTCTCAAGCTGTACCATGGCTTAACAGAATAAAATTACATGGGGCACCATCTAAAGGCAGTCTATATGTCCCTGTATGCCTATTCTTTCATCAAAATTTATTGCAGGAACAATAGGAATTAATGTTTATTTTTACATGTGTTTTTTGTAATTTTCAAGTATTTACAGAAACATTGTCAATTATGAAATAAATCTAGTTTTCAGCAGGTGTACTCAAACTTTTGACTGGTACTGTATGTCCACTCACTACCAAATAGAATAAAAACTTTGATGCATAAATGAGATATTAATATTTTAATACCCACAAATAAAAGTTCTGACATTTCAGTCGTTAGACAATGATCAGATGCACTGATATAAGAATACTGGGACAGTGATAGGACAGTGTCAAAAGGCACAGTTTTTGTTGCAAAGTTAATGAAGTTAATGTAGACTCATTCACTTTATTAAGATTAAAGAGTAGTTTGAAATGTATGATGTTTTTAGGGCATGTGTTTTTCACCACCTCTGTCAGGAACCTGCTGTTTCGTCCTCCAGCACCAAGGGGGCGATGGGGGGCTTTCTGAAGCTACTTATTAAGCAATCAACGCATTACGATCTCAAGTAATCATTCAATTACCACAAATGAGGTGCATATTGCAGCATAGTAGACTAGTCAGCAGTTGCACACACCCATACGTAATCATACTGATTGATTGTAAGTAGGCTACTGCTTTCAATTGTAAAAATATGTCAGTTGACACTTCTGTAGGACATATCATGCCTATCCTGGAGCAAAGAAACTGATATGTTGAAATGAGTGGGCGGAAATTTTTTTGACCGCCTAAAGGCAAAATAAAAATATAAAGAACAAAATTGTTATTGATGGGATTCCTAGATTTTTAAAATTCAGTTTAGGGAACACAATATTTTATAATTTGATCTTGAATTTAATCATTGTCAGATAATTAGTTGTTTTCTCTTTCATGACTTATCATAGAGGTGTAAAAACTAAAAAAGGTCCATAAGTGGAAACTCCCCTCTCTGAAACAACGTAAATTTGTAGACTTGCGCCAACACTCAGATTGGTACTTCATTGTATAATTGATCATGTTAATTTCAGTAATTGCCACTAATTACTGAAAATAGAGTGCCTACAGCGGCACCTTGAGGATCAGAAAAGAACTGCGGCTTCTTGAGAGGTGGTGAGAAATACATACCCTTAATTATGCTGCATTATGGGAAAAATATATGAAAAGAAATTGTCTATACAGTGTTTTGGCGGTCCATTCAGTGATATCCCACATCTCTAAATCAACCAAAGCCTCACTCCACAGGTCTGTCATTAACAAAATAACTTGCCGGCAGGTGAAAATGAAATCGATGAAATAAACTGCATAAGTTGTACCAATTAAATCCAAACTACTAGGGATACAATATTTGAACAATCTCAAAAGAGGACAGTTCAGTAATGCGATTGTAGAGAATAATTTGGTGCTTATTTTCTTCCAAAAAGCCTGCTTTCCGTATAATACTGTTGTTGTGTACTGGTTTAATGATACTGCTGGTTACAAATCACAGACACATTTACAAGATCCTCTTTGCTTTGTTTGTTTATTTTCTAAGAATTTTCTTCTTGGTTTGTTTCTTTCTCTGTAGTGTATTGGGAACAGGTATTGGAAATTATCCTTTGGCTATAAACGTTTAATGCAATGCATCTGATGCTTGTTTTTTTTTATTGTGTCAATGATTTTGCTGTGTCCCTGACAAATACCTAAATAAACAAACAAACATTTATCATTTCTAAATTCTACACACTATTTTTATGAAGAAAAAAAAACACACTTGCATTTAATTGTCAGTCAAAGTTAAGGACACACTGATTAAATCCAGACCAATACTACTGCAAAGAAATATTCAAATGTTCTAGCAAATATTTTTGAACCATATATAAAATATGTATATGTAACCTGTCTACTTTAAGTTTTTTAGATGTACTCACTGCTTGCAGGTGTTGGCTTGATATGAAGGCTACGTAATTGCTAATGTAGATCATATTAGCTGTATCATGAGCTGGCAGTCGATATTTCCTACCTTTAAAAGCACTCCGAAAGGTACATAATCTAAATAACAACGTATGACTAAGTTCAGCACTAGAAGCAACTAGGTACCATCAAGTTTCCTCTGGAGCCAGGATAAAACAATCATATTCCTGTAAGTATGAATTATTAAGTACTTTGTCAAGTGAAGTGACCCTGTTACAGTGTTATGTCATATTGTATGTTGCCCTTGAGAATATAAGTCCAGTAAAGTCTCAAGAACGTTTGTAGGATAGAAATATCTTGCTCTCTCTCAATGTTTTAATGTATAATAAAATGTGATGGCGCTGTCACTTGAACAACGCATCAACATGTACATAAATGCTAATAGTAACGTAGTAACAACAGTTAACTTATAATTGTGTTGTAATTGACTGTCATATATATTGCCATGCTTTCTTCTGTATTTCTAAGGATGATATTTCAAGACTGCTCAGTAAGCAACTTTTTCCTTGACTGAAAGTGCTCAGGTGAAACAGCCGTCTCGCTGTGAGTATGAATTACACACAAAATGAATGTCTGCTGTCCCATTGTTTTACTATAGAATGCCTGGCCATGCTACTGTAAATGGCACTTCGACACATTGTGCAGAAAATACCTTACATATAATCACTTAATAGTAAGGGGAAACAATATATATATAAATATTAAATCTAATCTTTTAACAGTTGTGTTTGATTGTCTTGCAGGTGCTGCAGGAAGTTATCCGATCTGGAGTTTAAATTGAAGAACATACAAAGGTCTTGAGAGTAATACTTTTTTGGTCTCATAAAAAAAAAAACGTTAATCTCATGTGTTGAAATTTCAAAACCATTTAGCTCCATAAAGTAATGTTTAAAGTTGTAAGGGGTGAAATGAACAAGACCTCCTGGATAAGCATGACTGCTAATGTAATGTATAACAAATTTAAAAAACAGTCATGGTAGACTCAGTCGATAATCTTGGCCGGTATTCAAACTCAAGCACAATTATCAAGCTAAAACTTATGCTGTTACCCAGGTATAATTGTTTATTTTCATAGACTTGTGACTTTTATTTGAACATATCTAAGTGTAATGTGGCCATTTATTTGATTAATGTACTGAATGTATTGCTGTATGCGGCTCAAATGTTATTATATTAATTAAAACATACAAAATTGTAAAAAAATGTACACATTTATTTATTCCCTTCACTGATTTTTAATATACTTATTGACCTGCGAAACATTAATGGTTGCTGGTAATAATGATGATGGTGATAATAATAATGGCAACAATACTTGTAATGTTTTGCCACTGCTGGAATCAGCCCAAAATCAATGCTGACAGGCCAGCCTGGGGCTGTTTCTATGATCTCCACCAGAGGCTTGTGGAGGTTCTTATTTATGTAGCTACCATTGCTCTGTGAAAGACCTTGTCTATTAGAACTGATATTGTTGAATGCAATGCAAACAGGCTTTACATTTTGATGGGAATGTTTGTTGGCCTGTATGATCAAACACAATCCCTACATACAGTACAGTATGGATTATATTGGTAGGCACACAAAACATAACTACTGAAATACTTGACATGGTTCAATTTGGGAACTTTAAAGAAAATGGCTTCCTGTATGCACACCCTTTCTGACTACTGAGCTTCACTTACTTTCAGCCCTCACAGAGTAATTGCTGTTTCAAGCATTGTGCTCAAAGGCTTGCATTTTGACAGATCTCCAATAAAAGGACCGATTACCATTCATACATTAACTTGTGCAAACCGAAGGGCTGAGGTTCATCCTTAATGTAATGACGTACCATGCGGAGATATGCTACCGGGGCCGGTTTTTTGATTTCAGTCCAACGTCACGGGCACAGAATTTATTTTCAGTGCAGTCTGAATGATGACTTGCTCGAAGCTATTATTGTCTCAAGGGCAGAACGGAGCCTTAGAATCCACAGGTGCACTGCTAATTGCATATTTTATGGTGCGCTGGAACAAGAGGGGGAAAGTCTTCACACAATAATTTCCAGTGGGGCATAAAATCCAATTCACAATTAAGTTGGTGAGGGTCCATGAGGCGTGAAAGTGAATCCTGCAGCACAGACGGTCGTTTCGCTCCCTGATCTCTCTCCTCGGTGAGGCGAGGGGAGAAAGGTCTGCTCTCTTTACAGCTCTCATTCTCCGACGCCTGTTCCTTAACGTTTCATCCTCCTGCTTCCTGATTATCAGAGGGAATACCAGGTGAAAGATGTAAAAGCCAGGCTTGCTCCTGCAAAGAACCCGCTCTTATCCATGTCTTCATTAAGCTTTGCACCAATTAGTGTCACAGTAATGAATGCTGTATATAGTCTACATGCCCAGAATACCTTTGTTCTATAAATTCTGATGGATCACATATGGCTATTTTTTTATTTTTTTATTTTTTTTTTTTTTATTTTTTTTTTCTTCCAGTGCTTCCTGAAGGGAAGTCGATAAACAATGCTCAACAAATTAGATATGTCAAAATGATTGAGTGCTGAATGTAATGGCAAGTTCCATCTAGATTTATATGCGATGAACTTTTATGAATATGAGGCTGTATTCTTCCAGTGATGGAAACAAACAAGCATACCAGCATGCTCTTTGAGCAACAAAAAAAATGAATCGAATCCGTCCACCAATTATCGAGTAAATCATTTTTATTCACTAATGTACATTTTGGAAACGGGTCAATGACAAATGTATTTAGCATTAGAGTAAAATGAACTCAGTCAAGTAAAGATACCTTCAAGCCACCTAAAAGACTAATATATTCACATGATCATGCATTAAGTATAATACCACTAAAAATACACGGTGAGAAACTTCATAATACTTCAAAAAGTCAGCTGTCCCTCGAAGCACTATATTCACACTTGTAAAATAATTTACTTTGAGCTGCATGAAAGGTACCTGCCATTCTGGGACAGCCTTAAGTCTGGATTTAACAGGATTTATTAGTTAGCTTTAATTTAAAGTCAAGATTCTATTTGGCTGAATGCTACGGGTAAGGTCATATTTAACTTCATTTTAATTTAATACTTAATACAAAAAAGCAGTCCATCTTGCCACAAATTGAATTAATCATGTTATTATTTAATAGATGTATTCACATCTTAGCACACATACAGTGATGTACTGTATTTTAAAGAGCTACATCAGTATCAAATAGGCTTCCGCCACAAACTTTTCACATAGATCTGAAAATCTAGTGAAACTTTGACACAATTCACCAAATTGTTGCCGATTTAATGTGATATAGAAAAGCGCAGACTCATGGAGGACTTCAGTTCCTGCTCCTGAGGGAATGCTTTGTTGTTCAGATGTTTCATATCAACCGGAAGATGACAAATTCAATGACTGCTGGGTTTATTTACAAGCATTTGATCACAGAATAAAGCAACTCCGAACCTAATGTGGCGGTGAGGGGTGCATGCGTGTCCACGTGCGTGTGTCTTTGTGTGTGTGTGTGTGTGTGTGTGTGTGTGTGTGTGTGTTCTTTTAGAAAATAACCATCAACTTTTAATAAGAAAACTGTTTGTGCAAACTCTTGAATTGTACATTGTTTTACATAAATACTGTTACCATATATAATTTGCCAATAAATCCAGTATTATAAGTCCACCGTATCCTCAGTATCTCAGGCTGTTTGAGAGAATGTTTGAACTCTCAGCACTCCGCCACACTGAGCAGCCAAGTGGCGATCACATTTTGTCTGAATTTAAGCCACATACGGCATAGTACCATATTGAAAAGCAGTGTGTGCTGGAAAGCCGTAATGAAGTAGGTCAAGGAAGAGTGCCATGGTGCTCTATGAAGTTCCATGAGCCAACTCTCACAGTCACTTATGGCTTTTTGGTCTGGAATAAAAATAGAGAAAAAAAAGTGCTTGGAGGCCTTTGAATTTCTTAGCCCGTGTGCAGTCCACAGAAATAACGGAGGACGTGGATGTGCATCATACCATCGGTAACTCACAAAGATATTTTAATGACAACACCTTTTGGCTTTTTTTTTGTTTTGTTTCGTTTCTGTTAGAGCTGGGGGTAAAGCTAAAAGGAAAGTCTAAAATTTAAGGAAAGTAGAAGGTGTGGAGGATGTCTTTGAAAGAAGACAGCTGGGTCAACTCTGCATCCCCACAGCCCTTGTTGACTAACTCCAGTCAAAGGAAGAATGCTAAGAGGGAATAAGAAAGGGTAGAAAGAACCCATCGATCCACAGAAGGGCCAGTTGCCAGCTCTCTGTAACCTTGGTTTAATGTTCCCCCAGAGAACTTCCACAGGCCCAGATTTTTCTGGAGACTGTAGTACAAAGCAGTGATTTGCTTACCTGCTTTTCAGAGAGGAAACAGCGGACGAATATGGGTTGCCAGTCTCAACGAAGGCAGTCTGGGTTTGCCCTCACCTTCACATAAAATGAACGACATTGCTAGCTGCTTGTGTACTCTTCCCTTTATGCCGTCCCTGTCCTGTGGAAATTCACGTCTGTTTTTACGTGGCTGAAGAGAATAATAGTAATCTTTATGAGGTTTGGAGCTCGAAATTACTTTCATTCAGTGTCGTAACTAAGAATTTAGTATTTCATCGACATAATCCGAGGGCCTTTTGACAATGATGGTTTTATAACCAGTAATGCATGCATTGCCGTTCCACACTCTAAAGATGCGTCACCCTTAATGCCTGAGTGTCACATTAACAGGTTGGAAATGCCATGCAGTGCAGCTCAGAATGTCAAAAGGCCTGCAACAATGCATTGATCAATTACGCTCAGAGACCTTCCTCGGTTTAACAATACTATTAATAAGGAGGGTGAAATGGCGTGAGAACTCCCCCCGCCATCATTTACACATTCTCCCTGGAGCAGATGCAGTCTGCGGTGCTTTGTGGTCACTTGCTGTTCAGTTGAATTGATTAATATTACGCTGTGCCAAGATTCCGCGAAACAGATGCGCGTAATAGATTCTGTGCTGTCAGATGCAGATCGTCTCTCTGTGAAAAATAGAATGGCAAGAGCTATAAGGTGCCCTCACAGGGAAAAGCTGAATTCAAATCAAATCTGTAATCATTTCTGTTATTTAACACCGCTATATTTCTGTCTAACATCCTCCCCCACACTAAAATACAGCAATAGCAATGGTCCAAGCCACTGTGTACAACAGATGCTGTTTGTGGAATTATAATCACGACCGTTATCAATATCTGTGACAAGCATCATTGTACATTGTCAGACCTGAATGGGCGGTGTTTATTTTTGCATTAGCACTGCTTTTATGCATGGCACATTTATGCAAATATGAATTTTATATTATCATTTATAATTGACAAAGGGGAATAAGGACTTGCTTAGATTTGCTGTTTAAAGTAGGCATATGTACATGTATATGTTTTCATGTGGTCTTAAGAACATCTTTGGCATACATTTAATTACATCTGAGATCGAAGACTAATTGTCTAATAAAAATTCCAATGGTACAAAGTACTGTTCACAAGTCTATTTGTGCTTGACAGTATTTGTATATTTAATGCTTACTGCTTAGATGGTATTATCATATAAAAAAAACAATGTATGGAAATGTGCACTGTTCTCCTGGAGAACAATTGCTTGTTAAAACAAACAAATGTGCTCCTTTTTTCTCATACTGACCAGTTTTGTCTTTTGTTTTCAAAGAACAAAGTAAAGATGCTAACAATTCAAAATTCATCAGCATTTTATACGCTGGCTATTTTTTAATTCTTGCCTGGGCATGCATTCCAATTACATTTCACCCATGAAAGTCTTTCCCTGACATTATTAATTTATTTATAAAGTCAATTATTTTTAGCTAAAATAGATGATGGAAATAGGTTTAGCACTGTTCTAAAAAACAACTTAAAAGCAGAAAGGAGAAAAAAAAGTGACACAATTTGGCAGTCAAAGAATAAACTCTTACCTCATGGACATCTTCAAAATGCTCTATAAATAACCTGATAATCCCTTTTTAGGCAGTGTGCCAGACTAGTGAGTCTGGGAGCCATGAAGCAATGCAACGACGTGTCTACAGGGAATGGTTTCTGTGGCTTTTATGAGCTCGTTTGCACAGTCAAACCTGTGTTTTAGGTCACCAGATCAGGAGACAAGAAGCAATGTCAGAGTGTGAATGAACTAGCGTTAGCTTTTGTGCATATCATCCCAAAAAGACAGGTGCACATTTTTTTTTGGTTTTTACAAAGCATGTATTGGCAACTGATAATTTTTCAGAGAGCAGAACGCTTGTAATTATATGAATACCAATATTGAAATGTGTTTGTGTTACATTATTAAAATGGGCTAAAAATATTTTCTGGATTTAAAGCATCAGTTAATGAGTGTTTCATGTATCATGCAGATAAACAAAAATATCAAGGCTATCAATTTACTCAACACACTGTACATGAGGTTCATATTGTTCCACTGAAGCAGTTTCCCCATTTAAAATGCATGCCTTTGCACTGGCTTGGGAGGGGTGGCATTAACAGGGATGTGTTTCTGAAACTAACCTGGTGAAGTGTTCGTTGCATCTATTCTCACTTGAAGCAATGTTCTTTCTCTTTGTGATAATGCAGTGGCTGTGAGAAGAAGAATGTGATTTTGTGATGCCCTCCATGCGTTTGTGCCACTCTATAGCATTATGATCAACAAGTGTCAAAATGGCACACCAGACACCACAAAAAGTAAAAAAAAAAAAAAAAATATATATATATATATATATATTTGATTTCTAACTACCTGAGACCAGTTTTTTTCCTGCCTTCATTTAAATGTTGAGATGTCATAAAATGTTTTTTGAAATGGAGATTGTTGCTCTCTCTTCATTACTTGTCTTCCTCCAGTCCCTAGAATGCACATTGAAGCAAAATGTGCGAACTCATACAGCACATGTCCTTTACATCTGATATCAGTGTAGACTTTCACAAAATCACCTGTGAGAACTTGTGTAGCATGCTCAAAAGGAGGAGCAATGGAAAGCAAATTAGATGCAAGTAAGTCTTCCAGGTCTTATTTAGGGGCACAGGTGGGAGTGTGTGGGGGGGAGCAGGGGGGACTCTGAAGTCTGGGTATGCAACAACAGTTTGAAGACTTATTGTTATTATCTTCATTGTGTGTACCTCTCTTTGGAAATTTGAATTCTATTTTTGTTGGCATGACTGCGGGGCATATCAAGCTTGCAAAATAAATTAGACTTGCCATTGTTGTACAGTGATTGATTCACCCTGTTGTTTTTTGGAGATAGAATTTTTGGACTGTCTGATTGACAGCACAATGCATGACTATGCTATGTAGCTAATTCGTGAGAAGTTACATGATTGCTAGCTTGGCAGAGTGTGATATGGTCCTAATGTGCTACTGCTTCCTCATGGTAATCACACTTTGTGACAATGGAGGTTCGACAGTTTGTGCTGTGAAGCAGGCAGGTGGACAGGAGGCAGAATAGAGGAAAGCATCATTCCGGTAGGAAACACAGATCTATATTGAGATTAGAGTTGCTCTGATTGGCTGTTTGTGTGTGTGTGTGTGTATGTGTGTTTGTGAGAGAAAGGGAGAGATGGGAGTGGGAGGCCTGCCATACATTTAGCCTTGGGTTGAATATTTGTTGCTGCGCCCTTGTCCACTATATACCAATAATGAAGTGCGTTTATTGCTGAAATATTCTAAGTAAACCTCCTGAATGTTGGCAAACAGACCTGACACTCATGCTGGTTTCTAAATGTATATAGAGACTTGTGACCGCACACATCTGCTGTCGA